>CM073608.1:18110000-18480000 GCA_037074985.1 Solanum bulbocastanum | reverse complement strand
ATTAGAACTTGAATTTACTTTAAATTGAACTTAATTAGGAATATGAACTTCAAATTAGATTGGGATAGTTGGAACTAATTAGCTTGAATATATAACTAATTAAGTTTAATTAGAAATTAGATATGAACTTGAATTGAAACTTCAACTTATTAAAACTTAAATATATATATATATATATATATATATATATATATATATATATATAACTAATATTCTTGGATTTGAAGTTTATATTTAACTAATTTAAGGACTTTTTGTGCTAGGCAACTAAGAAAGCTCAACATCAAAAAAAGTTGATACAAGACTATATTGCTTCTTTCACAAAGTGGAGATAAGGTTGGTGCTTCTAAGTTTCTTAAGTTCAAGTACAATTGCATGGTTTCAATAATGTGTTTTTGTCCTTCTAATATTAATGCATAGCTTTAATTTTGTGATAATGTGTTTGTTAAGCATAAGTACCAACACTAGTTGATCCTATTGATGACAAAATTGATTTTCTTGCAAGATCGATTTGTGTCCATCTAGTGTTGACACTTAGCTTTAATTTTGTGATAATGTATTTGTTAAGCATAAGTACCAATACTAGTTGATCCTATTGATCAAAAAAATTGATTTTCTTACAAGATCGATTTGTGTCCATCTAGTGTTGACACTTAGCTTTAATTTTGTGATAATGTGTTTGTCAAGCATAAGTACCAAAACTAGTTGATCCTATTGATGACAAAATTGATTTTCTTGCAAGATTGATTTGTGTCCATCTAAAGTTGGCACTTAGCTTTAATTTTGTGATAATGTGTTTGTTAAGCAAAAGTACCAACACTAGTTGATCCTATTGATGACAAAATTGGTTTTTCTTCCAAGATTGATCTGTGTCCATCTAATGTTGACACTTAGCTTTAATTTTGTGATAATGTGTTTGCTAAGCATGAGTACCAACACTAGTTGATCCTATTGATGACAAAATTGATTTTCTTGCAAAATTGATTTGCCTCCATTTAGTGTTGACACTTAGCTTTAATTTTGTGATAATGTGTTTGTTAAGTTGTGTGAATATGTTAAGATAAATAATGTGGTTTAGTTGGACGATTGGTTGTTGTTTTAAGTTTAAACTAAACTAGTTTAGGTTGTTAAGTTGTGTGAATATGTTAAGATAAATAGTCTGGTTTAGTTGGTGGATTGGTTGTTGTTTTAAGTCTAAACTAAACAAGTTTAGGTTGTTAAGTTGTGTGAATATGCGAAGATAAATAATGTGGTTTAGTTGGTGGATTGGTTGTTGGTTTAAGTTTAAACTAAACTAGTTTAGGTTGTTAAATTGTGTGAATATGCTAAGATAAATAATGTGATTTAGCTGGTGGATTGATTGTTGGTTTAAGTCTAAACTAAACTAGTTTAGATTGTTAAGTTGTGTGAATATGCTAAGATAAATAATGTGGTTTAGTTGGTGGATTGGTTGTTGGTTTAACTCTAAACTAAACTAGTTTAGGTTGTTAAGTTGTGTGAATATGCTAAGATAAATAATGTGGTTTAGTTGGTGGATTGGTTGTTGTTTTAAGTCTAAACTAAACTAGTTTAGGTTGTTAAGTTGTGTGAATATGCTAAGATAAATAATGTGGTTTAGTTGGTGGATTGGTTGTTGGTTTAAGTTTAAACTAAACTAGTTTAGGTTGTTAAGTTGTGTGAATGTGCTAAGATAAATAATATGGTTTAGTTGATGGATTGGTTGTTGTTTTAAGTCTCAACTAAACTAGTTTAGGTTCTTAAGTTGTGTGAATATGCTAAGATAAATAATATGCTTTAGTTGTTGGATTGGTTGTAGGTTTAAGTCTAAACTAAACTAGTTTAGGTTGTTAAGTTGTGTAAATATGCTAAGATAAATAATGTGGCTTAGTTGGTGGATTGTTTGTTGTTTTAAGTCTAAACTAAACTAGTTTAGGTTGTTAAGTTGTGTGAATATGCTAAGATAAATAATGTGGTTTAGTTGGTGGATAGGTTGTTTGTTTAAGTCTAAACTAAACTAGTTTAGGTTGTTAAGTTGTGTAAATATGCTAAGATAAATAATGTGGTTTAGTTGGTGGATTGGTTGTTGGTTTAAGTATAAACTAAACTAGTTTAGGTTGTTAAGTTGTGTGAATATACTAAGATAAATAATGTGGTTTAGCTGGTGGATTGGTTGTTGTTTTAAGTGTAAACTAAACTAGTTTAGGTTGTTAAGTTGTGTGAATATGCAAAGATAAATAATGTGGTTTAGTTGGTTGATTAGTTGTTTGTTTAAGTTTAAACTAAACTAGTTTATGTTGTTAAGTTGTGTGAATATGCTAAAATAAATAATGTGATTTAGTTGGTGGATTGGCTGTTGTTTTAAGTCTAAACTAAACTAGTTTAGGTTGTTAAGTTGTGTGAATATGTTAAGATAAATAGTCTGGTTTAGTTGGTGGATTGGTTGTTGGTTTAAGTATAAACTAAACTAGTTTAGGTTGTTAAGTTGTGTGAATATGCTAAGATAAATAATGTTGTTTTGTTGGTGGATTGGTTGTTGGTTTAAGTCTAAACTAAACTAGTTTACGTTGTTAAGTTGTCTGAATATGCTAAGATAAATAATGTTGTTTAGTTGGTGGATTGGTTGTTGTTTTAAGTCTAAACTAAACTAGTTTATGTTGTTAAGTTGTGTGAATATGCTAAGATAAATAATGTGGTTTAGTTGGTGGATTGGTTGTTGGTGTCAATTTAAATTAAACTAGTTTAGGTTGTTAAGTTGTGTGAATATTCTAAGATAAATAATGTGGTTTAGTTGGTGGATTGGTTGTTGATTTAGGTCTAAACTAAACTAGTTTAGGTTGTTAAGTTTTGTGAATATGCTAAGATAAATAATGTGGTTTAGTTGGTCGATTGGTTGTTGGTTTAAGTCTAAACTAAACTAGTTTAGGTTGTTAAGTTGTGTGAATATGCCAAGATAAATAATGTGGTTTAGTTGGTGGATTGGTTGTTGGTTTAAGTATAAACTAAACTAGTTTAGGTTGTTAAGTTGTGTGAATATGCTAAGATAAATAATGTGGTTTAGTTGGTGGATTGGTTGTTGGTTTAAGTCTAAACTAAACTAGTTTACGTTGTTAAGTTGTGTGAATATGCTAAGATAAATAATGTTGTTTAGTTGGTGGATTGGTTGTTGTTTTAAGTCTAAACTAAACTAGTTTATGTTGTTAAGTTGTGTGAATATGCTAAGATAAATAATGTGGTTTAGTTGGTGGATTGGTTGTTGGTGTCAGTTTAAATTAAACTAGTTTAGGTTGCTAAGTTGTTTGAATATTCTAAGATAAATAATGTGGTTTAGTTGGTGGATTGGTTGCTGTTTTAGGTCTAAACTAAACTAGTTTAGGTTGTTAAGTTGTGTGAATATGCTAAGATAAATAATGTGGTTTAGTTGGTCGATTGGTTGTTGATTTAAGTCTAAACTAAACTAGTTTAGGTTGTTAAGTTGTGTGAATATGCTAAGATAAATAATGTGGTTTAGTTGTTGGATTGGCTGTTGGTTTAAGTCTAAACTAAACTAGTTTAGGTTGTTAAGTTTTGTGAATATGCTAAGATAAATAATGTGGTTTAGTTGGTGGATTTGTTGTTGGTTTAAGTCTAAACTAAGATAGTAAATTCTTATATTGTTTAAACAGGTTAAACTAAATAATTATTTATAATATAATTGTATATCTATATTTTTGTAGATGGATCATCGTTTGTGGATGTATAATATGGATTATGAAAATGGTGCTGGATTGAAACCTGAGTTTATTGACGGTGTTAGAAATTTTTTTGAACATACAATGACACTTGACATGATGTTAGATGACTTCTGTCAGGCTTAGAAGGTATTGGATCGTCACGTCAAGCCGAGGCACTTGACGCTGTTCAAATTGCTGCTATGTCGGATCAAATAGCTAAACTTACAGCAGCACTATCAGAGTCGGAGCGAAGAAGAGTAGTTGAACAAAAAAGCATGAATGAGACTGCTCAGCAAATCAAAGAACAGGTGATGAACCTCGCTCGTCGACCTAATACTTCGGCTCCTGATGACACCGACGACGAGAGTGATGAGGATGATTATGTAGATCTCACTCCCTAGTTTATATATTTGGACATTTATAAACTTTTTTAAACAAATATTTAAATATTTTATAATTTTATAATTTATAATTTATGTACTTTTGAATGTTATTTTATATTTTGTTTAGATTGTTATAATTGTGTGTTTGATTGGGCTGAATACTGTAGTATTGAATTGAATTTTATTTGCAGGTGGGCAGCAGAAACTGGAAAGTTTCTACTGTCAAAAATAAAGCAGGAAAAGCGACGGATTGCGTGGTTTTGTCTGTCGCTTTTCTGGGTTTTATTTTTTAAAAATTCTAGAAAAGCGACGGACAGCGTGGTTTTGTCCGTCGCATTTCTGGATTTTATTTTTTTGAAATTCCAGAAAAGCAATGGACTGCGTGGTTATGTCTATCGCTTTTCTGGATTTTTTTTAAAAATTCCCAGAAAAGCGACGGAAAAAACCACGCAGTCCGTCGCTTTTCTGGAATTTTCTAAAAAAAAAAATTCTGAAAAAGCGACAGACAGCGTTTCAATTTAGAAATTAAAAAAAATTAAAACAAAAGCGACAGAGTCCGTCGCTTTTTTGAAAAAAAATTAAAAAAATCAAATTTCCAAAAATAGACGCTGTCCGTAGCTTTTAGCGACTTTGTTCGTTGCATTTTTGCGGCGCTGTCCGACGCTTTTTAGCGTCGCAGTCCATCGCTTTTTGAAAAGCATCGAGCTAAAAAGCGAAGGAACTGATTGCATCGCTTTTCCGTCGATTTTGACGCGAAAAGTGATGCAGTCCGTCACTTTTTGGCGTCTTTTTTTGAAATTTTTTTAGTAGTGTTGCAAGTCGTAAGAAACTCCAAATTTTAGTAACTTAGGCAGGTTTGACCCATTCATGAACTACCTCAATCTTTTTAGGATCCACCATTATACCCTTTTTAAAGTCTACATGTCCCAAGAATGCTCCCGAACAAAGCCAAACTCACACTTCGAAAATTTTGCATAGAGCTTCTATTCCTTTAGAATTCAAAGCACAATTATCAAAGGATGTTTGTCCTCCTCTTACTTTGAGAGTCTACCAATATATCATCTATGAAGGCAATAATAGATTTTCCTGGGTACCTGTAAACAAACTTAGTAAAAGTGTTAGTAATGAATAAATATGAATATAAATAAATGAATCAAATAATAACTTAAAAATAAAAATCCATCTTATGAACATGGGGCAATGAAAATCGATGGTAATTTCTTCATTGGCCAATTTCAACATACAAAATATATGAACTTAAACTAAATTTGAGTCTTTAATAATAGAAAGGCCTCTAAAATTGACGGAGTGATTTTTTCATTGCTAAATTTAATTATCAACAAAAGACTAAGAAAAGAAAAAAATAATGATAATAACAAAAATTCTGAAGCAACTGAGACAACACCAACAAACAAAAAATTGCTCTTCATCCAAAAAACGTTAATAAATTATTGATTAAACTAATATAAAAAATAGAGATGATCAATTACATTAAGAACGAAACACGAACAACAAAGACTTCACCACATTGTTAATCGAAAATGTCAAAAACAAAAATAAGAATTAATATATTCATTAAACAGACAACTGAAATAAATAAAACTAATTACAAATGGCAAGACACACAATACTAACAATATAGGTTGCTAGAAACATTTTTGACAAATAAATAAAATTAATTTAAACAATTTAGAAGAAAATGGATACGAAAAAACATGGAAACAACAACTAAACTAAAACAAACCGAAACCCAAAATCATAGAAAAAATGAACAAAAATAACAATGACATATACAACTCAAAACACACTAACTTAAATGAAACAGTGAACCAGAAACACAAATTTATAGTATTGATTTAACAAAAGCTAACAAATTTAGGAACTAAAGTAAAAAAGCGTTGTAGATAGTGAAATTTTATTGATAAATTCATATTACATTTTGGTTTAATCAATAAATTCATGATATATTGACCAAGTCAAATTACTTGTTAATAATGTTAGATTACTATTTAAGTCAAAATATAAGACTTAAATAAAGTCCAATTTACATTTGGATCAATCCATTCAGTTGACAATACAAGCCCAACTCGTGTTCTTCTAGCCCAAGGCCCTCTAAAAATATTAGAAGACCGAAATACCCCCAAAATCCTATATCACAACTATATAAAGGGGTCCTCATAAGACCAAAAAGAGGAAGAAGAAAAATAAGAACACACATAGGAATACATAGAGAATTCTTACTCTTCAGTGGTGATCTACTAGTCTTCCGCATACAAAGAAATATTTGCTCCAAGTGTTGGGTCGCAAGTATTTCATCAAATCAGGAATAGTCGTGAAGAAAATAATCTGGGAATTGCATATCTTTTATTAAAGATTTCATAAAGATTGTAACCTTCACATAAATTCAAATTCAAATACTCTTGTTTGCTTACTATTTTCCTTTCCTTTTTGTTTTATTTCACCGACGAATCTATAGCCGCATAAAAATTGGCACGCCCTGTGGGACAATATTTACCTATTTTCTCTTCCCTTCAAAAAATAAAGTTCAAGAACATTGAGATGGCTTACAAGAAAATCAACTTGAAATCTGCATTTGCATTCGTATCCGCATCTGCATCCACAAAAATTGATGGATCCACATTCTGCGTTGATATGGAAAACATCATTGGTGTTACTGCGGGAAGCATGGAATTTGTCACAACAAATCAGGTCAAATTACTAGGACAACAAGCCTTACAAGTGTCATCCGAATCTTCTATAGTTTTGGCATCTCCAAAAGGTGTCAAGTCTCCTGTAAAATCCACAAAAAAAAAAAAAAGACATCGCTCCAATGGTTGAGAGAGTTCTTTACCAATTGAGCTTATCTATGTCCAAAAAGTCCTTCACTTTAGTCGGCAATCATGTCTTATGCACTGGATCTACTCTACATAATATATCTACATCTCATATTTTAGAAAATTGATGTTATTCTCCATCATCTACGATAGTGATACAAGAGATGGTGATTGAAACATTTACCATAGAAGAACAACTTGTAAATCTGATGAAAGCAGTTGAAGGCCTATCAAAGTATATCAGCAGTCAAGACGTTCAAATTACCAAGTTGACAAACATGATGGAGAATATGGAGGAAAGAAAATTCACTCAATTATGTGCAAAGCTTCATGAAACTCAAGAGAAAAGAAAGTTCTTCACAAAACAAGAAATCATCATCAAGGATGTTCAAGTGTCTGCAGAAGGTCTAATTCCCATTGACATATTGAAGGACTTCATCAAAGAGGCTATCAAAGTTAATTCAGAGTCCACGTCCAAGTCTCATCTCACATATGTAAAACCGTATCGTCAAAGAATTGATAACCTAATGTTATATTCCGGCTATCAACCTCATAAGTTGGAGCAATTCGATGACAATGAAAATTTTAAATAACATGTATCACACATTGTAAAAACATGGAATAATTTTGAACATATGGTCATAGTCTTGTTAAGAAGTTTGTTAGATCTCTCAGAGGAATTTCTTTCGAATGCTACATAGATCTTGTATCTAGTTTAATCGATAGGTGGGATTAGATGGAGCAACAATTCCTTGAGCATTTTATAGCACAAGGCATGTTATGAGCCATGATAGAGATGAAAAATGCACGTCAAAGGAATTATGAACAAGCCATTGATTTCATAAATTTTTAGAGGAGCTTAGGCATTAACTGCAAAGATTGCCTTAGTGAAACTTCTGGGATTGAAATATGCATCCAAGGAATGCATTGGGATCTTCGTTACATATTACAAGGCATAAAACCTAAAACGTTTGAAGAACTACCAACTTGTGCTCATGATATGGAACTGAGTATGACTTCAAATTGAGATCAAGAGTTTTCCAACTTCAAACATTATGAAGAAAATGTAATTGACATTGATGATGAGGACAAACATTTATCCGAAATTGAAATTGAAGAGTCCATGTAATAAAGTTGTCATGCTCCTTGACGTACAAGTCTAAACTACAATTCATAATGCTTATCAACGCACGAGCCAAAAATGCATGTCATGAAATTCATCACATTCGAGCTAATCTTTAAAGTTCTAAAGCTCCTCAAATTCAAGCTAGATCTTCAAATTAAAATACTCCTCAACGTATGAGTCTAAATTACATGTCATGAAGCTCATCAAATTCAAGATAAATAATAATATCATAAATCTCATCAAATTCAAGCTAAATCTTCATGTCGTGAATCTCTTCAATTTTGAGTTAAGTCTTCAAGTTATGTAGTTTCTCAAATTAAAGCAGAATCTTCAAGTTTTAAAGCTCATCAAATTCGATCAAAATCTTCTAGTCGAAATTTTATCAATGCATGAGCCTAAAATGCATGTCATAAAGATCATCAAAATTCTAGAAGAATCTTCAAGTTTTAAAGTTCATCAAATTCAAGAAAAATATTCAAGTCAAAATGTTCTTTGATGGATAAGCTTAAAATGCATGTCATAAAGTTGATCAAATTCGAGCAAAATCTTCAAGTTAAAATGCTCATAAATGTACTAGTCTAAAATGCATGTCATGAAACTCATCAAATTCGAGTTAAGTCTCAAATTTCAAAGCTCCTCAAATCTGAGCCAAGTTTTCAAATCATGATCCTTCTCAACTTCGAGTCAATTCTTCAAGTCACAAAAGGTTCATGAAAATGAATTAAATCTTGATGTTGTTATCCTTTGCCATCATGAGTTTAAATTTATATGGTCCAAAAATATTAATATAGGTTGAAAACTTTGAAAAAGATGGCCTAGACAAATTAGAAAAAAAAAAAACTCACAAGTTTTCCATTTAAGTGCAAAGTAAATATATTTTATTGCTTCAAAATTGCAAGAGTTTTTACATATCAACAATCATAGGAAAGGATGAAAAAATGGGCATATCATCCCATACAAAAGGTCTAAGTAGGAAAAATATGAAACGTCAAGAAGTGATTTGTCAACTCGTCTTAGATGTATTTATCAAGTTCGCATCACCACCTAATCAAACATCATCACTTCAAATATTTTTATGGATCGATGCAGTGATAAGTGAGCCTCTATCTTTGGCATGAGGGCATATTTTGAAGTCTAATTTGTGAAGTTGATCATCTGACAAGTAGTTACTCACCAAAACAAGGACAAACTACA
This sequence comes from Solanum bulbocastanum, assembly GCA_037074985.1. Taxonomy (NCBI): domain Eukaryota; kingdom Viridiplantae; phylum Streptophyta; class Magnoliopsida; order Solanales; family Solanaceae; genus Solanum; species Solanum bulbocastanum. Next base: position 18,470,753 of record CM073608.1, on the reverse strand, counting down.
CAAAAATCTCTTTCTTTCCAAAGTCAAAACTATAGAGGAAGAGACAAATTGTGATTCATTGTCAAGCTTCAATTTAGAGAAATATACACTAAGTGTTGTTCTCACCAAAACCGCAATTGTAGAATAAAATGCTCTAAGTGTGGTTCGTCGCTAAAGCCACAACTACAAAAAAATATCATCATGTGTGGTTCGTCATCAAAGTCACAACCGCAAAAGAAGATGCACTAAATGTAGTTCATCATCAAAGTCGCAACTGCAAAAGAAGATGCATCATGTGTGGTTTGTCATCAAAGTTGCGATTGGAGTAGAAGATGCACTAAGTGTGGTACGTTACTAAAGCCACAACTACAAAATAAAATGCACCAAGTGTAGTTTATTGTCAAAGTTGTAGTTATAAAAGAAGATGCACGAAGTGTGGTTCGTCTACACCGAAGCCACAATTGCTAAAATATTGCACCAAGTATGATTCCTCGTCAAAATCGCCACTACAAATGAAGATACACCAAGTGGTTCCTCGTCAATGATGGATTTCACCTGACTTTTTTTTGGTATGATATTGAGACTATTTCTAGTCCATCGTAAACCTACAAAAATGGAGAAAGTGATGTGTCACACGGTGTCAATTGCACGAAGCTTTGAATCAACATGATGAAAATTGTGACACATGCTCTCGCACTTGTCATGATGAATATGGTCTTATTGGCTTAATATTTTTTTGTTCTATGTCCATGTAGATGATCACAAAATTCTCAATAAATACGGAAATCTATATGTGGCTGTTCATCGAATATACAGAAAAGTGAATTCATAAATGTAGTCCAAAGTCAATTGGATCGCTAACTTTAAAAATATCAATTTGGTGAATTCATAAGAACTTTGACTTTGATTTTTGGATATGTTGTTGACTTAAGATTATATTTTCTATATAATTAAGTTGATCTCCATTCGATCTCTCCTACACCAAGATACGTACGATTTGGTAAGACTCCACAAATCTGCAAAACAATAATAATAGAATTGAAGATCAACTCAAAAATTAATTCTAGTCAATCCATGAATATGTTTATCTTGATTTTTGTATATGTTATAGACTTTGATGTCTAGCTTATATATAATCAATTCGCTCGTCCTATGGAATCTCCTACACCAGGATATAGAAATTTCGGTGAGACTGCATAGAGCTATAAAAAAGAAGAAGACAAATTTGATATAAAACATCAAAAATTAAATCTCATCAATTACCAAGGGTTTTGATATTGAATTTTGGATATATCCTAGCTCTGTGAGTCTAGTTTGCAGAAAGTCAAACATATCATAATTTTGCCATTTCTACAACAAGTTATAAATTTTCTATTGCATGTATATATATATATATTTAGTATCAATCAAGCGAAATTATCAACCTTAATGATACCAATGCAGTATATGGTATTGATTTAGTATTAGTTAGGTGAAATTATCATCCTTAATGATACTAATACAATATATAATACTTATTTTGTATCAGTTAAGCGAAATTAGTTGAGGGTATATATTATAATTATTTAGTGGAGTATGAATGTAAAGGGGCATATTTTTTGTAATTATTTTGCTTTTATGAGAAATTTTCTTAGTCTCCTCTAATATATATTCTTAGACTCTGTTAAAATTACTAAATAAATATTAACAAAATACAATCAATGTGATGTTTAAAAACGCAATTTAAGAAAGAATTACGATTTAATAAAATTGAGAGAATATTCTCAACATCCTCAATTGACTCTGATAAAAACTAATGTAATCAAAATTAACTAAAATCCAAAAGAAATTTAAAAAAATCTTTATATTTTGAATAATAAGAATAACTATTGATAAATTTATTTAATATCACAAATAATGTATTTTGAAATATTTAATGACTATGCTTTATTGCACAACTATCTAAACATGATACACATAGACTATGCGATATGCTATCAACATAAGAAAAATAAAATAAACATTTATGCAATGGGTGTCATATAACACTACTTCACCTTATAAAAGGCGTGTCATATGCCACCACTTCGTCATTAATTCACAAACGCGCACTGATCTAATGGCTCGAAATTGAACTTCCTAAAAATAATGTAAAATCAACATCATTAAAACCTTAGAAATTCTACACACAGGCCCACAACTAAACCTACATACAAATTGAGTTGTGACAATAAGTCCAGACACTGCTTGCATAAAATGTTACATACACATCTATCTAAACTAAAATCAACAAAAACTGAATATTTACACCTCCAACTATAAAAAAAAGAAAAAAGAAAAAAAAAAGGCAAAGGGTTTACATAAAAAAAGTTAATTTAATCAAATAATTAATCAAGAGGAAAAAAAAAACTACCTGCCTGGTTCCTCCGGTTGCACTTGCCTTTTTTAGGCCTTTTTTCTTAATAATATGTAACGACCATATTCCTTCATTAGGGAAAAGTCACTGGAGAAAGAATTGGGGCTAGAAAACTTTTGAGTATTAACTTGGGAATTCCTAGCCTAGTCTAGATTAGGATGAAATCTAAGTCAGTAAGGAAATCTGGTAATGAATGATAGATCTAATTACGAATTTGATCATATAAGTAGATAACTAAGACGTTAAGAAACCCGTAAGACTTTACGGAATTGAATTTGAGCGAGTAGAACTCTTGGTACTGACCTTGCCATGATTAGGTAGTTTTTGAATGTCATGAGTTGAAGGTGTGTTGTGCAATGGGGGTTTGAAACTCTAATTCCGATGTTCTGTCTCCACGCAAGCTGCCAAGGTGGAATTTATCCCGCCAAGGCAAGGCCGCTATGGCGGGATGGGGTCCGCTGTAGCGGACCAGTCGTGACTTTAGTAGGGATTAAACCTAAAAAATGTTATTATTATGCAACATTCATTCTTGAGAGCTAAGAAATGAATCAGGGCAACTTCTTAACAGTTTTCCACTTCTTCTAGCACTAAAGGTAAGGATTTTACTCTTCTAATCCGTTTTTGGATTCATAGAACAAATATTCTTGAATAATTACTATTGGGGAAAGGTTTTGATCTGAATCTAATGGTAGGAAAAGCCCTAATTTGGATATAGGGATCATGTGCTTAATCTTGGGTTATAGGGTTTGTTATAATCTAGGTAAATTAGACCTTAATTATTGATCTTTGCGTATTATTACTTGTTTGTAGACCTACAAGAAGCGAAAAGAATCCGGAAAGGGAAGAATCAAGTTCCTTAGGGGGATTCAAGCTTGGTTTCGAGGTAGGTGATTGTTTGATTTCATGTTTGTGTGATGTTTATGGGTATTTACTTCATTGTAATGCATGTATGTATGTAAATGTAGCACTATTAATAAAACCTAATGTAAATGAGTATGAATGATTGATTATATGCCATGAATCAACATTTGATTATATGATTATGAGAATGTACATTGTAATTGTGATTGTGGTATGTTGATTGGACCGGTTGTCACGTTCCAACACACTAATTAGGATCAGATGTCACGTACCAACACACACATTGGATCGAGTGTCACGTTCCAACAGTAAGATCGAGTGTCACACTCCGACACACTAACATTTTGGGTGTGGGTTCCATGAGAGGATTGTTGAATTATCATATTTACTTGTTAATGAGAATCTAGAACTGTAAGTTGTTCTTGAAATGATAACCGTTATATATGTATATATATTCTGTACATGTTATATTTACTATGTTGTGACTGCTTATGTATGTTTCGTTTACTCGAATAGCCACGTAATCCTATCAGTACATGATAGTTGTGTACTGATACTGCACTTACTCTTTCTTTGTTGAGTACAGGACATCTTCAGGTGGCTACTAACAGACCATTTAGGAGATCACTGATTGAGATCGAATTCAAGGGTGAGCAAGTCCTTCCAAGCTACCATGAGTTCTCCTTTTGTTTAGTCCATTTTCTTCGGACTTAGATAAGTACTTAGATATTCATTAGTTTAGTTTCGGGGTTGTACCCCTTTTTCTTAGACTTGTTGAACTTTAGAATTTTGGTACATTGACTTTCAGATTCTAGGCATTGTTTTCCATAATTATTTTTTTAGACTTCCAGAGTTTGTGGAAACTGAAGTTTATTTCTACATTTAAACCAGCTTCCATATCTTTAAATGTCTAGCTTTGGGGTTGGTTGGTTAGTACTAATGGTTCTCCCACCGGAGGGTTAGTGTGGGTGCCAATCACGACTGTCTGGGTCATGACAAAGTTGGTATCCGAATACTACATTCGTTGATCTTGGCGTACCAATGCGAGTCTAGTAGAGTCTTGCGGAAAGGTACGGAGATATCTGTACTTTTCTTCTGAGGCTATAGGACTTTAGGAAATCTCTATTTTTCTTGTCTTTTTTCGTGCTATAACTTGATTCCAATTCATATCTGACTATCCAAATTGGTATCTAATCTCCTTCAATCTTCTGTCCATAAATGGTTACCATGAGATTCAACGATGTCAGGCTCGTAGCTTCCGTCAATGAGCAAGTTGAGGAGTCCACAACTAGATGTTGTGGTCGAGGCAGGGGTAGAGAAAGGGAAAATGACAGGGGCAGAGGAAGAGTGGCACCCGCTAGGGGTGAAGCCCAAACTTAGAATGTTCCAAGGGAAGAAGACCCTCCTGCACATCATGAAGAGGTAGGAGAGAATATGGATATTGAGGACGAAGGGGATGTTGGGTAGGAAAAGGATGCACCGACTAGGATTATTGGCGTTCCTCCTTTAGACCTAGTGTTAGCTCAACAAATCATGTCTTTTCTAAAAGGATTGGTTGGTCCTGGAATCCTTCCAACAGTGCAAGCTACTTAACCTCCAACCAACCACCCCATTACTGTTACTAGTCCCAGGGGAGATGCAGCATTAGGTACTGATGCTTTTTTCCGTCCTTTGTTGGGTCCCATAATGGCTGGTAATGAGGATGATATGTTGACTAAGTTTTTAAAGTTGAAGCTGCTTGTGTTCCATGGTTCTGAGAATGAGGAAGCCTATGAATTCATTTTGGATTGTTATGACAGGCTGCACAAGTTAGGTATTGTACATCAGCAAAGAGTAAAATTTGTGACTTTCCAACTTCAGGGTAAGGCTAAAGAGTGGTGGAGAGCTTATGTTGAATATAGATCGTCATCTTTACTCCCACTCACTTGGACCACTTTCATGCTCTGTCTTTTGGAAAATTATGTGCCCCAAACCTTCAGAGATCGTAAGAAGGACGAGTTCATGGCTTTGTAGCAAGGTGGTATGTTTGTGGCTACTTATGAGGCTAAGTTCCATGCCTTTTCTAGATATGCTACACAAGTGGTATCTATTGAGGCGGAGAGGATTTGTCTACTTATCAAGGGATTGAACTCCGAGTAACAGGTATTCACATGACTTCTGCACGGAAATTTTTTAATGAAGTAATGGATTTTGTGAAGAAAATGGAAGGACTTAGGTGTGATGGGCAGGTTAAGGCATTGGCTAAGAAATCTAAGAGCACAGCTAACTTCCAAGGTTCCTAATCTAGAGTTTAGGGAGGCCGACACTTGGGAACAGCCAATTCAGTCTGCTATGCACACTTCTACAGGTAATTACTCAAGAACTCCACATCAATATATTATTTAGGATAGCCAGGGAGCCGCACCTTCGGCGGGCATCATGCCATCTTTTGATCGCATTTGTTATAAATGTGGAGAACCTAGACATATGAGGAAATATTTTCCCCAACCGTGTGTGTTGAATTCTGTGCAGCAGCAGACTAGAGAGTAGTGTTACCCACAGGAAAAGATAATAATAGTAGAGGGCGTCTACAAATTGGGCGAGGTGCAAATTAGTGAGGTCATGGAGGTCGGGGAAATGGTAATACAGGTAGAGGAACAGTTCAACCAAGCAAGGATGTCACCCGTAAAGATGTCCGATCTCAATGTTATGACTTTACGGGCAAGAGTGAGGCATTCTGACACAGTAATTAGAGGTACCATTCTTGCATGTGACTGGATGGCTACTGTTTTATTTGATTCGGGTTTTACTTATTCATATGTGTCAGTTCAGCCTTGGGATTGGATATGATTTGTCATGTGCTTGATGCCCTCATCCATATTTCTACCCGAGTTGGAGAGTCTGTCATAGTCACCCATGTCTATTGTGCTTGTTCTATCTTATTTATGGGTTTTCAGATGGCCTGATTTGGTTATTTTGGATATGACTTACTTAGATATAATCTAAGGCATGACTTGGTTGTCCCATTATTTTGATGTGCTTAATTGTAACACTAAGTCTGTGATTCTAGAGATCCCTTATAGGGAAAAGTAGACTGGGAAAGTGTGTAGAAGCCTAAGCCAGCTAAGCTCATATCCTCCATTCGAGCAGGGAAACTAGTGGGGCAGGGTTGTTTGGCTTATTTGGCTCATATTCGAGATGTTGAGGTTGAGTCTCCCTCTATTGAATCCATTCTTGTAGTGTCATAATTTAAGATAAGTTTTCCTACTGATTTTTCTGGTATGCCTCCGGATAGAGATATAGATTTTTGCATTGATTTAGAACCTAGTACGCACCCCATTTGCATCCCTCCTTACTGTTTGGCTCCTATAGAATTTAGAGAGCTTAAGGCTCAAATTTAGAAACTTCTTAATAAAGGATTCATCTGTCCTAGTGCTTCACTGTGGGGTGCTCCTGTTTTTTTGTTAAGAAAAAAGATGGTAGTATGAGGATGTGCATAGAGTATCGACAATTAAATAGGGTCACCATTCGAAGTAAGTATCCATTGCCTCGAATAGATGATCTTTTTGGCCAATTGCAGGGTGCATAGATTTTCTCTAAGATTGATCTAAGGTTTTCTTACCATCAGTTAAAGACTAGGCCTGACGATATACCAAAAACAGCAATTAGAACCCGCTATGGGCACTACGAGTTTCTACTGATGTCGTTTGGGTTGACAAATGCACATGTAGCTTTCATGAGTTTGATGAATGGTGCGTTCAATCCATTTTTTATTCGTTTGTTATTGTGTTTATTGATGACATTTTGGTTTATTCAAAAAGTAAGGAAGAGAATGATGACCATATTCGTATTGTTTTGGGTGTTTTTGGGAGACAAAAGTTGTATGCTAAATTTTCTAAGTGCGAGTTTTGGTTGACTTCAGTTGCTTTTTTGGGACATGTAGTTTCAAGGGAAGGGGTAACAGTAGATCCTCAAAAGATTGAAGCAGTTAAGAATTGGGTCCGACCTAGCTCTGTGACTGAAGTTAGGAGTTTTATGGGGCTCGCTAGCTACTATCGTCAGTTTGTGAAAAATTTTTCTTCTATTGCCACACATCTGACAAGGTTGACAAAAAAGAAGGTGCCTTTAGAATGAACTGAAAAATGTGAAGAGAACTTTTGAAAGCTTAAGACTCTTCTAACCACAACACATATTCTAGCACTACCGATAAAAGGTAATGACTTTATTGTTTATTATGATGCTTTAAAATTGGGTTTGGGTGTTGTGTTGATACAGGATAAGAGTGTCATAGTTTATGCATCGAGGCAGTTGAAAGTGCATGAGCGAAATTACCTAACACATGATTTGGAGTTGGCAGCGGTAGTGTTTGCTCTCAAGATTTGGCGGCATTATCTTTATGGTGTCAAGTGTGAAGTATTTACTGACCACTACAGTCTAAAACTTGTGTTCACTCAAAAAAACCTAAATCTAAGACATCGAAACTAGATGGAGTCACTCAAGGATTAAGATGTGGCCATCCAGTATCATTCGGGTAAGGTTAACATGGTGGCAGATGCATTAAGCCGAAAAATGGTGAGTATGGGTAGTCTAGCCTGCTTGAGTGTATCCAAGTGACCTTTGGTTAAGGAAATTCAAACCTTGGAATCTAAGTTCATTTAGTTGGGCATCTCAGAAAAAGGTGGGGTTTTAGCTAGCATTGAGGTGAGGGCCACATTCATTGAAAAGAGCAAGGCTAAACAGTTTGAGGATGAGAATTTGAAAGATCTTAGAAAGAAGACAGTGTCTAGCAAAGAACAAGATATGATTTTTGATTTAGGGGGTGTGCTCAGTTTTAAAGGAAGGATTTGTGTTCCTCGAGTGGATGACTTGATTCAAAATTTACTAAAAGAATCCCATGGTTCGCATTATTCTATTAATTCGTGTGTGACTAAGATGTATCAAGATTTGAAGTGCCTTTATTGGTGTCCTGGCATGAAGAAAGATATAGCGGAGTTTGTGGCTAAGTGCCAAAACTATCAGCAAGTAAATTATGAACACCAAAGAACTGCAGGTTTGATTCAGAGAATGCCAATTTCGGAATGGAAGTGGGATATGATAACTATGAAACTTGTCATTGGTCTCCCAAGACATTGGGAAAGTATGATTCTATTTGGGTAGTGGTTGACAAATTAACTAAGTCAGCCAATTTTATTCGAGTCAGAACAGACTATAATGCTTAGTAGGTGGCTAAGGTTTATTTGTAAGAGATAGTGAGGCTGCACGGAGTTCCCCTTTCTGTAATCTCAGACTGTGGTATGCAGTTCACATTTAAGGTTTGGGAAAATTACACGAGGAGTTGGGTACTTAACTAACTTTTAGCACCACTTTCCATCTGCAGACGGATGGGCAGTCAGAGAGTACTATTCAAGTGTTAGAGGACATGTTGAGGGAATGTCTAATTGACTTTGGAGGACATTGGGATAAGTTCCTACTTTTATTTGAGTTCTCTTATAATAATAGTTACCATTTTAGCATTGATATGGTAGCGTTTGAGGCACTGTATGGGAGAGGAGTAGATCACCCATATGATGGCTTGAGGCTGGAGATGTAAAACCTTCGAGGGTTGACTTGGTGAAGGATGCTCAAGATAAGGTAAGAAGCATCAAAGCTAAACTTCTAGCAGCCCAAAGACGAAAGAAAAAGTATGCAGACCATAAGGCAAGAGACATGACAATTCAGACTGGGGAAAAGGTTCTTCTTAAAGTGTCACCCATGAAAGGGGTGATGAGATTCGGCAAAAAGGGCAAGCTTAGTCCTCGATACATTGGACCATTTGAAATTCTTGAATGTGTAGAACCAGTAGCTTATAGATTGGCTTTATTTCCTAAATTATCAGGAGTTCATCCACTATTTCATGTGTCCATGTTGAAGAAGTATCATGGGGACGGGGATTACATCATAAAATGGGACTCAGTTTTTTTAGACAAAGACCTTCAGTACGAGGAAGAACCAGTTGCAATTCTTGATTGTGATATCCGAAAGCTGAGGACCAAGGAAACAAAGTCTGTGAAGGTTCAATGGAAGCATCGTCTAGTTGAGAAAGCTACTTGGGAAACCGAGAAGGACATACAAGACAAGTATCCCCAGTTATTCAATGATTCAGGTACTACCCTACCCTTACTTTAGCCAGTCTTTCCTAGTTTATCACTCGGGGATGAGTGATTGGTAAATTATTATCTATTGTAGAGACCTGATTCTATCATAGTGAAAAGCCAATGGGAAAGAATTGGGGTCAGAAAACTATTGAGTAGTAACTTGGGAATTCCTAGCCTAATCCAGATTTGGACAAAATTTGAGTCATTGAGGTCTAAGGAAATTTGGTAATGAATGAGAGATCTATTTATGAATTTGATCACATGAGTAGATAGATAAGACGTTAAGGAACCCGTAAGACTTCACAAAATCAAATTCGGGCGAGTAGAACTCCCAAAATAGACCTTAGCGTGATCGGGTAGTTTTTGAATGTTATGAGTTGAAGGTGTATTATGAAATGGGGGTTTTAAACTCTAATTCCAATGTTTTATCTCCATGCAAGCCACCAGGTAGGGCAGGGCGGCTATGGTGGGACGAGGTCCACTATAGCAGACCAGTCGCAACTTAAGTCAGGATTAAACCCCAAAAACATTATTATTTTACAAATTGTGTTCTTGAGAGCTAAGAAACGAACCAGGGCAAGTTATTGATAGTTTTCCCCCTTTTCTAGCTTTAAAGGTAAGGATTTTACTCCCCTTATCCATTTTTCAATCTATAGAACTTAGATTCTTAGGGGAAGGTTTTGATCTGAATCTAATGGTGGAAAAAGCCCTAATTTTGGTATGGGATCATGGGTTTGGTCTTGGGTTATTGGGTTTGTTATAATTCGGGTAAATTAGACCTTAACTATTGATCCTTGCCTGTCAATTACTTATTTTTAGACCTAGAACAAACGAAAAAATCCAGAAATGGAATAATCAAGTGCCTTAGGGAGATTCAAGCATTGTTTCGAGGTAGGTGATGGTTTGATTTCAAGTTTGTGTGAGATGTATGTAGGTATTTGCTTCATTGTAATGCGTGTATATATGTGAGTGTAACACCATTGATCAAACCTAATGTAAATGAGTATGAATGAATGGTTGTATGCCATGAATGAACACTTGATTGTATGATTATGAGAATGTACATTGTGATTATGATTGTGGTATGATGATTGGACCGGGTGTCACGTTCTAATACACTAATTGGGATCGAATGTCACGTATCGACATACACATTTGGTCGGGTGTCATGTTCTGGCACACTAATTGGGATCGGGTGTCACGTTCCAGCACACTAATAGTTTAGGTGTGGGTTCGATGAGAGGACCATTGAATTGTCATATTTACTTGTTAATGAGAATGGGGAACTATAAGTTGTTCTTGAAATGATAACCAGTATATATGTATATATATTCTGTACAAGTCATGTTTATTATGTTGTGATTGCTTATGTAGGTTTCTCTTACTCGAATAGCCGTGTAATCCTACCAGTACATGATAGTTGTGCACTGATACTGCACTTGATCTTTCTTTGTTGACTACACGGAATCTTTAGGAGGCTACAGACAGACCTAATTTAGGAGATCATTGATCGAGATCAAATTCAAGGGTGAGCCAATTCTTCCAGCCTTCCAGGAGTTCTCCTTTCATTTAGTCCATTTTCTTTGGACTTAGACGTGTACTTAGATATTCATTGGCTTAGTTTCGGGGTTGTACCCCTTTTTCTTAGATGAACTTTAAAGTTATGGTACATTCACTTTCAGGTTCTAGGCATTGTTTTTCGGAATTGTTTTGTTAGACTTCCAGAGTTTATGGGAACTCAAGTTTATTTCTGCATTTAAACTTGCTTCCCTATCATTAAAAGTCTAGCTTTGGGGTCTGTTGGTTAATAGTAATGGTTCTCCCACCAGAGGGTTAGTGTGGGTGTCAATCACGATGGTCTGGGTCATGACATAATAAAACTTGCTCCAATACAAATACTTGATGATATAGCTAATATAACTACATAAACATTATCAGATATTCCTCTCTTTGTTTCTTTTTTAAAAAAAAGTTAAGAGGATAACAAATTAAATTTCACAAATTCAACCCTCCAATCACAAAAAAAAAATGTCACAACAAATTAAAAACGAAAAAGGGTCAAAATTGCTCCTGAACTATGTGAAATAAACCACTTACACCCTTCGTTAAATTTTGGGATCAAAAATGCCCCCGTCGTTATCCTAAGAGACCACAAATATCGTCAAGAGTTAACACCCAAATTTATAGTGACATGGCAAGCCACGTGGGACTAATCTATCATGACCCGAGTCTATGCCCTGGATGCGACACGACGTACTCAACCCCAATGGGGTCTTATACAAGCCTCATAGCATTCATTCATAGGATACGTAATAAAAATAGTGCGAAATTAAAACTTTTCTTAATAACATCAACAATCGTAAGTCATTTATAAAGCAGCAAAATACTAATGTCTCACATGGCCATCTTAGACAAAATCTTAATACAAGATAGGGTCACGGCACTTTACAATCGAAGTCTTAATAATAGTCTTAAAATGAAAAAGAACTATAAACATGAAAGGTCTTTGTCCTCGATCTATGAGTACATACCAAAAGATGTCTTGGATGAAGTCTAGTCCAAGCTCCAACTAGAGAGGGATACTCAATTACCGCAACCTACACTTGTAGTAAAACATTAAAGAAGAGTGGGTTAGCACAATTAAGTACTAAGTATGATAGCCATGCAAAAACATGCTTAAAAGGACATTTGTTTAATAATCATGCTTCTATGCCATTTTTGTAAAACTTCGTGAACATTGATACAATAAGCATAATATAAGTCACAACCAATAGACGAAGTCACATAATTCACATTTGAATGGAAATCACATACAACCCTTTACCTTTATCTTGAGCCACCACCTTAAGTAACCCTCTAGTTATACCTTGTGCAATGTATGGGTAGCGTTCCATACTACAACCCACATGAAGGTACCACCTTAAGATCACCAAAGGTGAACTTACCATTTATCATGCTTCACATTACCAGTAATCAAGCTCAACTAGTACCAACATACACCATCTAAACATATTCGTCAAGTGAGACATTTCATCATCTTAGGACCCCTATCAAAAGTTATCCTAAATTACACTAAGTGAGACATGAATTGGCAGCCCATACTACCTCTTCATACCACACCTAGGTATTCCTCAAGGCTACAATAGATAAGAACCTTTACACAATAAAGCATTCAAGAGACATAAACCTTACAAGAATCACATCATCACATTAGGACAACCATCTAAGACAACCCTAAGTCATACTTGTGCAATGTGCACGTATCATCCCATACTACAACTCACACTAAGTATCCCTTTGAAGTCACCATAGACAAGGCGCATATATATACAATAAGACAAGACAAGGAAGTAACTCACAATACAATCCAAGTATAGCATGTGTCTTTACATTTAAGCATTTAGAGGTCTTTCATGCATTTAGACATTAGCTCAACATTCTTCATTAACACATTATCACAAGAGCCCATTCATTCATTAACATCATAAGAAACACACCGTGACCTCTCTCCAATGCCTACTTGTGCAATGAATAGATGACTTCCCATTCCACCACCTACACTAAGTAGTACATCCTTAAGAAGCCAAGGTTCAACAACATTCTTTGTGAGGGTAAGCCTTAACCAACATAGACCATGTGAGCTTAACATGGAATCCCGGTGCCACCTTCACTAGATAAAGGGATTCCTACTTGCCTAAGGTAGGACCATCGTTTATTTGGCATTAAGCGGATCTACTAGCTAGACCAATGTGGGCGCATAGGTATGGGATAGGGAGATTGCTACTATATACCATGCCTCAATTCACGGATGAGCATCCATCTCAAGAGGTTGCTACTAGATACCCCATCACAACTCACAGATGAGAATCCACCCCAATTCATATCCATTCGGTGCTTGGCATTATTCCCCACGGAGTACTTGACATTCATTATGTTCGTTCATTATAGGATAAGAGATTGTTACTAGATACCCCGCCTCAACTCACAGTTGAGCATCAATCTTAAACCCAATATTCATTAAAACGGGATATAGGAATTGTTACTAGATACTCCCCCTCAACTCACGGATGAGCATCCATCCCATCCCAACATTCATTCATTGGAAAGCTCATAGATTCAAAGATGAGAATATCCTTTCACCTAAGAATCCCCTTATTGTGAGAAAGTCCTTTCACAACAAGTATTTTCATTCATTAGAGTATAATTGAGAAATAGCCTTTCAATAGACTCCACGTTCATAACATTTTCATTAAACTCATTTGTTTGTTCATTCATGTGTGTGTATGTGAGAATAGTGTTTCACATAATCACCTTCATTCACAACTGTTAATAGAGAGATATATTCAGTCCTAACACAATTTAGCCTCTAATCATGATCATCATTCATTCATTTAGATCTCACACATGCTTCAATTCACTTTCATATATACAACAACATGTTAATACTTCAATTCCTCACATTATGCCCTCAAGGCCATGGTCACAATGTACGTAGTAAGTAAACACCCCCACCTTTCAAGTGCATCAACAATTCAAACAAAATTCTATTTCACAAGTAATATAACCATCACTTGCCCTTTCAAGGCCATGCTCACAAGTCATCAACAAACCTTCAATTTAATAAAACCAAAACATGTATAATGGTGCAATCAACATCCCAAAGCATTTTAGACAAGTTTCATTCATAAACTTTCATAATCATCAAAACCCACTTCATAAAAGTACATTTTTAGGAGTTGAAATAAAATCATGGGTTCATGGAGTATTCTCATCATAAAACATCAATTAAACATCAACACAATCAATATATGCCATTAGAAACCATTTGAAATCGTTTGGTGAAAGAACCCAAGAGATTGAGTAAAACCCTAGATTTGTTCATACTTTGAAATCACTCTGGATTTGGCTCCTTGAATGGAAAATTAGACAAGGATCATGACCAACATACCTTTACTAAGATTCTCCAAGAAATTTTAGGACGAACCGCCTTGAAATCACCAAACCCTAGCTTTCACCTCTTCTTCTTCTTCCTTGAGCTAGAGAGAGAACTATTGAGAGAGGAAGATTTTCTTTTTAATCTATTTGGACTGACTTAAATGAAAGGAATTTAGGTCTTAAAAAGGGTTTTATAGTAGCTAGGAAAGGCATAAAATATTGGGGACTCAACTTAGCAAAAGAATTAAAGACCCACAAAGTTTAAACTTAAAAGTTTGAACCAAACCAGCCTAAGATCGCTCTTTGCACCCCTTGGCTCGCCAAGGGCACTAGGCGACTTGCCTATTGGCCCTTGGCTCGCCCATTTTGACAGTGCTTTACTATTTTGGGAATAACTTTTTACTCCGATATTGGAATTGGGAAAACTCAGTGGTGTTGGAAAGAGGACCTAGAGACCTTTAATTAGATAGGTAATTTCCCACCTAATTCGTTTTGAGCTAAGAGATATCATCATTTGAAGTTTACCCTACAAGTTGTAACTTAAAAATCTGCCCCTTGCCCATTTGAGCTCGTCCTTTGGACACTTGGGCTCGCCAAGTGCACTAGGTGACTCGCCAAGTGCACCCTTGGCTCGCCCTTTGTTCCAGTGGCTCACTCAAAGGGCTGGTCAATAGGTGATAGGAGGGGAGAAGGGAGACACGCCAAGCTAGTTGGCGATCATGCACCTAGTTCGCCCTTTTGAACCTTGGGCTTGCCAAGTGCACTAGGCGATTCGCCAAATGCACACTTGGTTCGCCCAATCTTCTAGTAGGCTCACTAAGTGGGCAGTCCACTAGGTGAAGTGGGGGGATCATTGGGTGAATGAACAGCCCTATCGCCAATAGGCCCACCAAAGAACAAGACTTCTTTCACCCTATCTTGCTAGCCTAGGCCCTTGCTTGCACCCTAGGCTTCTACGTAGCTCCATTTATGTTCTAAAACGGCATAAACATCAACCTAAGGTCACACCAACCCAAACGTCAAGGCTCTAGTTCATCCTATCATTTTTTGGGTCGTTACATTATCCCCCACTTAGGAACATTCGTCCTCGAATGACACTTAAAACACATTAAGGGAATAACGACTCGAGACTAACCGCCCAACAATCATGCATGCAACATGAATATCACTACATAAACATAGGAGGAAACATCAACTTTACATAAAAAAAGCTCAATGCAAACAAGAAGGTAGGAACTACATCTTCAAACTCATTATGCATCAAAACTTCAGCATTTCTCATTTCATTGGAGAAACTTCCTTCTCCAAATAACATCATTCTCAACACAACATCATTAAGCATGATAGCGTCCAAATATACCTATTGAAAAGAAATATAAATGATCATATGCAATATATATACTCAACTATGAGTCAGGGTCGATCCCACAGAGAATATGGAAGAATATTGTCAATAGCAAATATTTAATTGGATAGTCGTTATATAAAAATGGGGGAATTTAAATTAAAATAAAAACAATAAAAATAGCTTTGAACTAAGTATTTATTTATATTCAGATTATTCGAAATAACTAGGACTGTGTTCCCCATAAGCTCATAACGGGATAATCCTAATAATAGTAATATTATCCTAGTGTATCACATGCAAAGTGGTAAGTTATGTATCTCAAAATCCTTGGTCCGGCAAATAGAGAATTTCACCCCGAACCTTGGTCCGGCTACATGTGTGTAATTTACTAACCCTTACCTTTACCTCATATTAGACATCACATCAACGTATGACTTAGTTTTCACCCTCGAACCAATTGACATTAGACTACTACATAGTATCACACTAAATCTATGTTGATAATTCTTTTCTTGTTAACTACCTCCTTGGTCCGACAAGTAGCATCAAGGCGAGTTCTAACGTTGTGCACTGTTAAAAAGACTTATAGTCGAAAGAATTATCAATGCATGCCTCAACACTATTCAAGAATTAATTAGTTAGTATTCATACTTTGTTAATGGCTTATGATTCCCACAACCCTAGTTATGAAATTTAGCTACTCATTATCTCAAAAACACAATCAAAATTTATTAAAATAAATATGCTTGTGTTAATCATAAAAATTTAAGAACAATAGCTAAATTATCTTTTATTAATCACGAATAAAAATAAATAATAAAGAAGAAGAAAGAATAAACCGCAATTCTCCGGCCTCCACGACGGCACTTCCAAAGTTCCTAAGCTAGAAGAAAATTTATATTGTGTATTGTTTCTAGATTCTTCACTCCCCACAACCCTATTTATAGATGTAAAAATCCTAAATAAAATAATTGAATTCAAGACAAATTAGAAAATCAAAACACAAAATAATTGGGTTTTCCATGTTTTTCCTACACCTTGCAAAATAGCCACCGCCTGAAAAGTACGCGTACATAAAATTTGCACCGCGTGATATTTGTGGCACATCTCTTGGCTGCTTCAAAATTGCCACTTGGCAATAGGAGGATAAGCAAATTTGCAACTCTGCCCAATTCTACATGTAACCAACTTTATATATAAATTTAAGATTGCTCACCTACTCTCATCAAAGAAAGTTAATAAAATCACCTATTTATCATGAAACAAGTGCCCTCATAAGAAGAAATAGTCCACACACTCAAATCAAAGATTGAATACAAATTAAGGACTTAGCATCGAAGAGCACTCTCAAATTCACAAAAAAAATTCACATGTATGCACAAAGAACCATATGTTTGCCCATTATGTACATCTCAACTAATTAAGCATGCTTGAATAGAATCAAATAGGACTTTAAGGGGTTGTAATGTACGCTAGGGGACGGATAAGAAAACTATATAATAGTGACTTACACTTCTTTAAGCACTTTGCAATTTTATACTCCATCACCCATTATTTTCTTCTCTTTATTTTCAGCTTTCTCTTTAACAATTATTTCACAAATTATTCTCATCATATCAAGAATGTTTCAATCATTTTTTTTAAGTTTTTCTTCATAATAGCCATCCTCAACTTACGTATTTTACATGTGTTAAGGTGCACGATGTCCTTGGAATGACCAAGGCCATCATCAAGGTAACTTCTTTTGTTCATCTCTTTTTTTCTCACATCACATTCTTTCAAATAGAGCTTTTTAAGCACTTTGTAGCTATCATTGGTTACCTTTTCACTCAACCATCAATTTTTCTTTAGAATTACCAATTAGAATAAGTTTATGCTATAATACTCAAGGAAGCAAGGTGCAAAAATTAGGGATTCAACAAAATAGTTTAGGGAAAAATATGGCTACCAGCAAAAGTCTACAGGCTTAAAGGGGCTAACTAATGACATAATATCTGAAAAGAATAAAATTTACCAAAAAAATCAAAGAAAGCCTATTATCATCTCCTAAACAAAGCAATATTTTTTATTTCCCTTCAATAACATGCAAGGCAAATTCTAGATTAAGATGCAAAATATGGAATAAACAAAATCTTACCACACATGGCACAAGTAACAATCAAGATGGATTAATTCCACTTCTAAGAGAGACAAGATCATAACAAACTACAAAATAAAATAAGCTATATACAAAGTCACAACCATGAACCTAAATATGAACGAAAATTATAATTTCACTAGCAATCAAGCATTTACAAGAAAGTATTGCTCAAAATTAGGCTCAAATAGTAAGTATCACATAACTCAAACGGGTCTTTTCTTTTCTCTCCAAAAAAATAAATAAATAAATAAAAATAAATTTTATTCCTATAAAAAAAAAAAGACACTCGGTTCAAGGGGACCATCCTCAGAAAAAGAACCGAAAATAAAAGCCAAGAAACCCATCCTAAAAAAAAGACTCAATAAAATGGTAAAAACTAGAAATTCATTCCTCCACCCCACAATTAAAAAGATGTTATGTCCCCAAAACATTAAATAAAATTTAAAATAAAGGTTAGGAAAACTCCCTGAGCCTTTAGGCCTAGCTAGTACCATGTTCTCTTAATTTTCATCAAGGGTCGTCACCCCACACTTAAACTCAAACATGCTCCTTTGCTTCAATTTTTTTTTATTTGGGTATTCAAACTTCCCCTAATTTGCAAAAACAAGAAAAAAAGTAATACTAAAAAAATAAAAATAAAATAAAATAAGAAGTTACACTACTAATTGGGTTGCCTCCCAATAAGCGCTTAATTTAACGTCACGGCACGACATCATCAATTTTACTATTTTTTCTTCCACTTTGAAGATATGAATTGCACCCCTAATTTCACATCAATTTTTCTATTACGCTCAAGGGGTGGTGGTATAAAAATAAAGGTCCCAAGCAATAGATATCGCATTATGCACTTCTTGGATCCTAAGTGAGTAATGTAATTCTAAGATCTTGGAACAATAAATTTAAGAATATAGACACATTGTTCCTCCTCCATTCACTCTTTGATAGTCTCAGATGACTCGATTAATATTTCAACATCTAAACATAATGTGGAAAAATTATTGGAATGAGGTCTAGTGCGCCCTAACTTATGAATTGTATTATTATTTACACCCTCATATTTACACATACTAGAGTTTTTTTAAAAAAATATTATCTACTTCATTACATAACACTAGTGTACTCTTCTCAACAATGACAACATCATTAAAAGTATGATCAAGCAATTGACCCTCAACTTTTAGCTCTTCAAGTTGACTTATAAGTATTTTTTTCTTATTCACACATATTATTACTAAATTGTTGGGTGTCATATGATTTAATCTTTACACTCAACTCACAATCTAAATAATAGAGATCAAATTCAAAGGCATATTCACTACTGCACTTACATATTGATTTATAGCAAAGTATTAACAAATCTTCCATGTCCCCATACAACTTATTTTGTTGAGAAAAAAATTAACCTATAAGAACCCATAAAAGGGCAAGAATTGCAAGAACACTTATCACTATATACTTTTTCAGATGACATCTCAAGAAAAGTAAAAGAAATATGATAATAATAATAAAAAGAAAAATTTAAAACTAATTCTAAGAAACAAAAAAAAACTACAAATCAAAATAAATATTAAAGACAATTTCTAAGCCACATTCCCCGACAGCGACGCAATTCTTGATAATGTCCAAATATACTTCTTGAAAAGAAATATAAACGATCATATGCAATATATTTACTCAACTATGAGTCGGGGTCAATCCCACAGAGAATATGGAAGAATAGTCTATAGCAAATCTTTCATTCGATAGTCGTTATATAAAAATGGAGAAATTTAAATTGAAATAAACCAATATAAATATCTTTGAAGTATTTATTTATATTCAAATTATTAAAAATAACTAGGATTGTGTTCCCCATAAGCTCATAATGGGATAATCCTAATAATAGTAATTCTATCCTAGTGTATCACATGCAAAGTAGTAAGTTATGTATCTGTAAATCCTTGGTCCGACAAATAGAGTATTTCACCCTTGCACCAATTGACATTAGACTATTATATAGTATCACACTAAATCTATGTTGATAATTCTTTTCTTATTAACTACCTTCTTGGTCTGGCAAGCAGCAACAAGGCGAGTTCTAACGTTGCGCACCGTTAAAAAGACTTCTAGACGAAAGAATTATCAATGCATGCTTCAACACTGTTCAAGAATTACTTAGTTACTATCAAAACTTATTAAAATAAATATGCTTGTGTTAATCATAAAAATTTAAGAACAATAACTAATCTATCTTTTATTAATCACGAATACAAATAAATAATAAAGAAGAAGAAAGAATAAATCACAATTCTCCGGTCTTCACGGCGGCTCTTCCAAAGTTTCTAAGCTGTATGAAAATTTATATTGTGTATTGTTTCTTGAATCTTCACTCTCCACAACCCTATTTATAATATAAAAATTCTAAATAAAATAATTAAATTCAAGATAAATTGGGAAATCAAAACACAAAAAGAATTAGGTTTTCCGTGTGTTTTTCCGACGCCTTGCAAAATAGCGACCGACTGAACGGTACGCGTACATAAAATTTGCACCGCGTGATATATGTGGCACATCTCTTGGCTGCTTCAAAATTGCCACGTGGAAATAGGAGGATAAACAAATTTGCAACTCTGCCCAATTCTGCATGTAACCAACTTTATATATAAATATATTATTATATTAAATTTAATCTATTAAGCTGTCTGCTTGATTTCTTTCTTCAACCTTCCATCTTTAATTCGTTTTAGCTTCAAACTTTTTCATTTTTCCATCAATTTAATCCTATAAATAAAATATACCATTTAGTACAATTCATAAAATTAATGCTCAAAATGGACAAATATAAATAATAAATGTGAGGTAAATAATGATTAAAAATATGTATTTTGATCTCACATCAAAGCACATTTAAGAAATTTTCTCATAAAAGCACATTCTGCAACTTCTTCATAAAAAAAATTTAGGCATGTTCAACATTTAACCTCATGAAGCATATAGACAACTCTCATCAGCATGAGGAACACATTTATGAAAACTCATTTTCTCATTTAAACAAGAATTCAACTAGAACATGCACAATATAAGGGGACCATGAAAACTAACTTTCACACATGACTTCAAAAACATGAAACAAGCCAAAAAGGAAATCTTTGACTTAAGCTTGAGTAAGGATAGAAGGAAAGAGATGAGGATATCAACACTCTCAACAACCTTACTATTCATCATACCATCCCCCACTTAGGGTTAGACCCAACTAAGGCTAACATAAAATAACATAGGAACCTCAATAACACATTTACACTATAAGGAACCATCAACATACAAGAGCTTTTAAACTAGAAGGTCCTCATTAAGTAACTTCTTCCTCATTAAGCAATTCTTGCTCACCATCAACCTTACTAACACAACTTAAGGTCTCATATGAGTCTACCACACTGGGTCTAAACTCCTAAAACTCTCTACACCTCTTATGGTGAGTATATCAATCAAAACTAACTCATGAACATCAAGGATATCCAACAACTTGGCCATCTAAACACATTATCTACCCCTCTTTACAACATCATTCTTTCAATTCTAAGGTCGGAGATCAACATCACTAAACCTTCACACTCATCACCCAAGGTGATTCTAAACCAAGGTAAATTACACTTATACCCTCCTCTATGGAGTCTACTCATTCTACACATCAACACTTTTCCAAAACACCTCATTCATCAAATCTGCCAACTCACCTCCAAACTCCTCATAACCTTCTACCAACAACACACATAACTATATAGCAACCCATTTATGCTAAAGACTACCTCATAATATAACCTCTCAAATATACTACAACAAGACTCATTCAGTCACATAGCCACAAATGACCTCATTACTCACCTTTTTCTCCGTCGATCCTTGCAACATTAGCCCTTCAAGTAGTCACATCTTCAGGACAACCGGATAAGGAATAAGAGAGAGAACTTATGGAGTTTAGATCTATGGCACGACTAGAATAATGAAGAAAGAAGTGTAACTTTCTATCATCCTATAGCCTCTCGCTCATAGATGTGTCGCGACTCAAATCAATGAAAAAGACTCTACTAGGCATATCTTGTGAGACATCAATCCTAAAGACCATTCCCAAAACCTTGTGCTCTGATACCATGCTTGTCACCACCTGAGTCTATACCCCGGATGTGACACGGTGTACTCGACCCCAAAGGGGTCTTAACAAGCCTCATAGCATTCATTCATCGCATAGGTAATAAAATAGTACGAAATTAAAACTTTTATTAATAACAACAACAATCGTAAGTATTTATAAAGCATTAGAATACTAAAGTCTCACATGGCCATCTAAGACAAAAAACTTAATACAAGATAAGGTCATGGCCCTTTACAATAGAAGTCTTAATAATAGTCTTAAAATGTAAAAGAACTAGAAACATGAAAGGTCTTTGTCCTCGATCTATGAGGACATACCATAAGATGACTTGGAAGAAGTCTAGTCCAAGCTCCAACTAGAGAGGGATACTCAATTACCGCAACCTACACTTGTAGTAAAACATTGAAGAAGAGTGGGTTAGCACAATTAAGTACTAAGTATGATAGCCATGCAAAAACATGCTTAAAAGGACATTTGTTTAATAATCATGCTTCTATGCCATTTTTGTAAAACTTCGTGAACATTGATACAAGAAGCATAATATAAGTCACAACCAATAGACGAAGTCACATAATTCACATTTGAATTGAAATCACATACAACCCTTTACCTTTATCTTGAGCCACCACCTTAAGTAACCCTCTAGTTATACCTTGTGCAATGTATGGGTAGCGTTCCATACTACCACCCACATGAAGGTACCACCTTAAGATCACCAAAGGTGAACTTACCATTTATCATGCTTCACATTACCAGTAATCAAGCTCAACTAGTACCAACATACACCATCTAAACATATTCGTCAAGTGAGACATTTCATCATCTTAACATACACATAAGTGAGACATGAAGTGGCAACCAATACTACCTCTTTATACCACACCTAGGTATTCCTCAAGGCTACAATAGATAAGAACCTTTACACAATAAAGCATTCAAGAGACATAAACCTTACATGAATCACATCATCACATTAGGACCAACATCTAAGACAAGCCTAAGTCATATTTGTGCAATGTGAAAGTAACATCCCATACTACTACTCACACTAAGTATCCCTTTGAAGTCACCATAGACAAGGCACATACATATAAAATAAGACATGACAAGGAAGTAACTCATAATACAATCCAAGTATAGCATGCATCTTTACATTTAAGCATTTAGAGGTCTTTCATGCATTTAGACATTAGCTCAACATTCTTCATTAACACATCATCACAAGAGCCCATTCATTCATTAACATCATAAGAAACACACTATGACCTCTCTCAAATGCCTACTTGTTCAATGCATAGATAGCATCCCATTCCACCACCTACACTAAGTAGTAGATCCTTATGAAGCCATGTTTCAACAACATTCTTTGTGGGGGTAAGCCTTAACCGACATAGACCATGTGAGCTTGACATGGAATCCCGGTGTCACCCAAACCAGAGAAAGGGATTCCTATTTGCCTAAGGTAAGACCATCATTTGTTTAGGCTTAAATGGATCCACTAACTAGACCTATGTGGGCACGTAGTTATGGGATAGGGAGACTGCTACTAGATAACCAGCCTCAACTCACGGATGAGCATCCACCCCAAGTCATATCCACTCGGTGCTTGGCATTTTTCCCCATGAAGTACTTGACATTCACTACATTCGTTCATTATAGAATAGGTGATTATTACTAGATACCCCGCCTTAACTCACTGTCTAACATCCACCTCAAACCCAACATTCATTAAAATGGGATGTAGGGATTGTTACTAGATACTCCATCTCAACACACAGATGAGCATCCATCCCATCCCAACATTCATTCATTGGAAAGCTCAAAGATTCAAAGATGAGAATAGCCTTTCACCTAAGAATCCCCTTATCGTGAGAAAGTCCTTTCACAACAAGTCTTTTCATTCATAAGAGTACAATTGAGAAATAGCCTTTCAATAGACTCCACATTCTTAACATTTTCATTAAACTCATTTGTTCATTCATTCATGTGTGTGTATGTGAGAATAGCCTTTCACATAATCAGCTTTATTCACAACTATTAGTAGAGAGATATATTCAATCCTAACACAAATTAGCCTATAATCATAGTCATCATTCATTCATTTAGATCACACAAATGCTTCACTTCACTTTCATATATACAACAACATGTTAATACTTCAATTCCTCCCATTATGCCTTCAAGGCCATGGTCACAATGTACATAGTAAGTAAACACCCCCACTTTTCAAGTGGATCAACAATTCAAACACAATTCTATTTCACAAGTAATATAACCATAACTTTCCCTTTCAAGGCCATGCTCACAAGTCATCAACAAACCTTCAATTTAATATAACCAAAACATGCATAATAGTGCAATCAATATCCCAAAGCATTTTAGACATGTTTCATTTATAAACTTTCATAATCATCAAAACCCACTTCATAAAAGTACATTCTTAGGAGTTGAAGGAAAATCATGATTCATGGAGTATTCTCATCATAAAACATCAATTGAACATCAACACAATCAATATATGCCATTAGGAACCATTTGATATCATTTGGTGAAAGAACCCAAGAGATAGAGGAAAACCCTAGATTTTTTCATACTTCGAGATCACTTTAGATTTGGCTTTTTGAATGGAAAATTAGGAAACGATCAAGACCACCATACCTTTACTAATATTCTCCAAGAAATTTGAGGAAGAACCACCTTGAAATCACCAAACCCTAGCTTTCACCTCTTCTTCTTCTTCCTTGAGCTAGAGAGAGAACTATTGAGAGAGGAAGATTTTTTTTAATCTATTTGGAATGACTTAAATGAAATGAATTTAGGTCTTAAAAAGGGTTTTATAGTAGCTAGGAAAGGCATAGAATATTAGGGACTCAACTTAGCAAAAGAATTAAAGACCCACAAAGTTTAAACATAAAAGTTTGCACCAAACCAACCTAAGATCGCCCTTTGCACTCCTTGGCTCGCCAAGGGCACTAGGCGACTCACCTAATGGCCCTTCGTTCACCCATTTTAACAGTGCTTCACTATTTTGGGCATAACATTTTACTCCAAGATCAGAATTGGGCAAACTCGGTGACGTTGGAAAGAGGACTAGAGACCTTTAATTGGATAGGTAATGGCCCACCTAATTAATTTTGAGCTAAGAGATATCATCATTTGAATTTGTCCCTATAAGTTGTAACTTAAAAATCTGCCCAATGCCTGTTTGAGCTCGCCCTTTGGACACTTGGGCTCGCTAAGTGCACTAGGCTACTCGCCAAGTGCACCCTTGGCTTACCCTTTGTTCCAATGGCTCACTCAATGGGCTGGTCAATGGGAAATAGGAGGGGAGAAGGATGACACGCCAAGCTAGTTGGCGATCATGCACCTAGTTTGCCCTTTGGAACCTTAGGCTTGCCAAGTGCACTATGCTATTCGCCAAATGCACACTTGGTTCTCCTATTCTTCTAGTAGGCACGCTAAGTGGCCATTCCACTAGGCAATGTGGGGGGTAATTGGGTGACTCGCCCATCCCATTGGGCGATCGAACAACCCCATCGCCAAAAGGCCCACCAAAGAACAAGACTTCTTTCACCCTATCGTGCTAGCCTAGGCCCTTGCTTGCACCATATGCTGCTACCTAGCTCCATTTAAGTTCTAAATTAGAATAAATATCAACCTAAGGTCACACTAACCCAAACTTCAATGCTCTAGCTCATCCTATCATTTTCCGGGTTGTTGCATTATCCTTCCACCTAAGCGTTGCCAACTAGGATTCACTCCAAAAGAACTAGACTTTTAACAGTGACAATAGTCACTACAAAAGCCCAGAATATCATCACTAAGCGTTTTTTAACATTAAATTCTGATTTTCTTTTTTTTTCTTCATTGTTTTTAAAAAACAAAAAGTGATATCGATTAAGGAGGAGTTTGAACACACTATATGTTTTATTTCTATGTCATATATAAATGTATAAATTGTAAAATGATGCATTATGTAGTAGGAGATTTGACTCGAGAAGTAATTTTGATGATTTTCGTAATAATATTGGATGTTTTTAATATTGATAGTGCAAGTTATTTATTTTAGAAAATTTTGTTGCAACAATAATTAATTATCATATATTTTATTGAAAAAATAGGTTTTACAAGCGAATAGTTGTTGCAGCCTTAGTCGCCACTAAAAATCACTCATAACCTTTAGTGGCAATATTTCGGGATTTGTGGCGACCATGTCGCAACCAAAGGTCAAGTTCTTTTTGTAGTAAATCCTAATTGGCAACGCTTAGGTAGAGGAATTATTCCCATGTGGGTTGCCACATCACTAAAAATTTAGGTAGTTAACTCTTGAGGGTATTGGTGGTCTCCTGGGATAACGGCGGGGATATTTTTTTATCCCAAATATAATAAAACCTTTTTTGAATGTGATAAAATGGTTAATGAATATATATATATATATATAAATATATATATATATATATATAAATATATATATATATATATATATATATATATATATCAAAAAAAGGTAATTTTTTTTTGTTGATAAAATTAATAAAAAGATATATCCTTGGGGAAGTTAATTACATTACAAGTTAACTTGAGTCGTTTTAAAATTCTTTATTTTATGAAATCTACATGAATTTTCTTTTATTTGTTAGTTTTCATAATCATTCGCTTGTTTTTAACTATTTGGGAATCGAGGGTTCTCCTACCTAGGTGTTAGAGTAGGTGTTGCATGGCCCAGTGGGTTGGATCATGACAAATTGGTATCAAAGCCTAGGCTACCGGTCTTCCAGTACAAGAGCAAATGTGGACTAGAATCCTACGGATTGGTGTGTTGACGTCCACATATAATCTTTAGGAAGCTATGAAGCATTCTAGGAAGTGTTCCATCTCTTCCCTCCTTTTGTGCGAGTTGCCGCTTGTGGTATGAGTTGAGTCCAATTGGTATCTCCCTATTTCAATTGGTATCTCAACAAGGTGAACTAGATATCGTATTCCCGGCTGTACGGACACAAGCAAGTTAAATTGGAACTGAGAAGATTACAATTTGTATATGGCCTTAGAGGCTGTGTAAACATATGAAAGATCAACAATGGTCATCTATGGAGTGAACTAATCAATAATTTTGACTTGTCTATGAGTTGTAGCTTCAAATTGTGAATGTGTGCATGTTTGAAATAACTATTGGTGTGAAAGGTATATTTACTTGGATTCTATGATATGATTATGTGCATAATATTGCTTGTCTTGATTTCGATGTGTGCAATATGGTAGCCTAAATGTTTGAAACTGTGTGAGTTGTAATTGCTTGAGTTTTCGAAACTTGTTGTCAGAAAAAGAATCATCACTAGGTTAGGTGCAAGGGTCAAGATAAACTATGATGTGATTCGTCCAAATGAAACTTAGACGTGTGTTGCGCCTGACTATAACCATGTGACTATGGGCATATTCGGGAGATGTGTGTGTTTATGGTGTTGAATTAATGAGAAGGGATGCTAGAGTGTATACCGTTGGGTTAACTCAGGGTGGACAATGACTATCCTAATTGAGAGGACTATCCTAAATGCCTAGTTATAGCTTGGGAATCAATGAAAAACTTTAGAAACGGGAAGAACCCTAGGAAAATGGTTAACTCGGGTACTGTCTCCATCGAGGCCGCTGGGGCGAGATTATCCCCGCCAAGGTGAGACTGCTAGAGTGGGATAGGGCGAGACAGAATATCAGCCATGTCTCCCCTATTTTTCCCTAGTCACACATATGGACCCTAAATCGTACATGGGATAAATCCCTGCAATGCAACTAGTACTCGGCAATAGAACAATAGGTTATAATCCATAACATTTAAATATCAGTTGTGGAAAAAGTAAAAACCAGCATCCATGTGGCTACAAAAATGTAAGAGAAAACGAAAATAGAAAATGAAATATTGTTCATTACATGCCCAAGAGGGGCGAAAACCATATCAGGATCCCTGGGAATGGGAAGTATCACTTCCGAAATCCAGCTTTCCAATCTCCTTTGGACGACCGCCAGGTCCTCCTCCACACGAGCACCTGATAGTAGGGGTTGGGACTTGGTAGTAAGGGTGTAGTCATCCTCATAATCTTTCCCTCCTTTATCATCAGCCTCAGCAACCTCTTGACTGCTACTGGCCATGTACGTCTTTCTCTTCTTACTCCTAAAGGTGAAACCCCGCCTAATCAAAAGAGTGTGAAAAAAGGGATCCATAGGAAGTACCTCATCAGTGTCAAAGAGTGGCACCTCCACCCGCTTGCACAAGCAGTCACTAATACAGGGAGGAAGAATGCCTTCTTTTGTACCTAATAGAACACCTTCCATTCTAAAATGATTTGCACCCTTGCATTTACTCTGATCCCCTGTATAGCATAAGCAACCACTGGAGCCCTGGGAAAGGTCACGTTGGTACGGTTGGCTGATAAGTGGATCCTTTTGAAACCAAGTGCAGCCACCTCTTAGCATCCGGTGACTAGTGAGTATTGGTGATGGCCTCAATAGTAGCTCAGTAGACCCGGTAATGGCCCACAAGCGCAACTAGTGTAACCTTCAGCCAGTCCAAAACCATCTTCCGCAATTTGGCCTTAAACTCCGTGTTAGGGACCTCTAGCACCTCTAGCACCTCATTGATGAAATTAGTGCTCAAGGGGATGTCAATTCCCTGGATGAATATGTTAGGGTAAAGAGTCGTCCTAGCGGACGGTAGTAAGGATAGCATAAAACTCCCTCACCCAATCGGAGCGCGCACCAGAGGGAGCCTCTGTAAGTGGACCCTATACAAACTCCATAAGTTAGGCATGGAAGGCGAGAGCTTTATCCTGTAGGACCAGAAAGTGTAAACCCCTCTCACAATAGAACTTGGTGTTTCGATGATCATGGTACCTTTCCCGATATGCAGAATTGGGAAATTAGATGAAAGACAGATTCTCCTCATTAATACTAGCCATAATAGACAAGCATGTAAATTTATGAGTGGTACATGTTAGAAACTCCATTGGGTTAGGCAATATCTGGTTAAGGGGAAAAAGAAAATTTTATATTCTTAAAGTGGAACGAGGCCATTCTTTCCCTAGGTCCCGCCAGAGCGGCCAAAATCCCGTTGCAGCGGGATGAAGAAGGAAGCTACATCGAGATGGAGGCCGCAAGTGCGGCCTCCATCTCGGATGAATTTCAGGCACGATCATGGCACCTTTTCAGACCAAAAGACTCCTTTTTAACAGATTTTCAGCAGATCAAACTCTATAAAGTACCCTAGTACCTAGATATGCAATTATTCTAGTAAAATAACTGTTTAATGGCGTCTGAATCTGAGTTTTACACCAATATAATTTTAAACTTCCCCTAGGCATTTTGGAAACATTTCGATCGAATTTTCACGAAATCCTTACGCTTAAAACATTGTAGAGACGTTGTGAACATAAGGGAAGTGTCCATGCTATATTTATCTAGTAAATCAAGCAACTTATTTTCAATTCAGAAAGAAACTACCTAAGTCCTTTCTAATTAGTTGATTATTATCATGCAATTGTAGTTAATTAATAAACAAAGTAATGAGGTAAAGAGCAAAAGTATTACCTTGAATTCAATGGTCGGAGCAAGGAGATTGAGAGAGTTTTGGAGGGAGAAAGGTAGGAAATGGGGAAACTATTCCCCTTTCCCCCCTTTATTGTTTTTGATCTCCTGCTACAGCGGTAGGGTCATTGCCACAGCAGCCCCACCTCAGCGGGAAGCCTGCCGCTCTAGTGGGGTCAGACTAGATCAATTGGTGTGTCTCTTTGTCTTTGTGTTTTGTTTCATTTCCCTAACCGGTCCTTTGAGTAGAGAATCCTTTCGTGCTTAAGACTTGGAAAACACTACCCTTTGTGGTTCTGTATCAGGCTGATTCATTAGTTTAGAAGTACTCCAAAAAAGGGTTCTTGTTTATCCTTTTTGCTAGTCGTTCGAGGACGAACAAGGGATAAAAAGGTATTTATTGTAAAGACCCGAACCATTGTTATTTAGGAAAGAAAAAAAGGTCTAGAGAACTGGGTCCCTCATTCCACCAGAGTGGAACAAGTGCCGCTAGGGCGGCAGCGCTCCAATGGGATAAAGAGCGCCAGAGCGGGATGGTCGGCACAAAACTTAAATAACGCCAAGTCTTATTTTCTCCTTTTTTCCTAAAAACACCAAAAACAAGCAAGGATCACCCCATAAACCTTTAAAAGTCTGCTCTAGGCTTTGGGAAGGAAGGAGAAAGAGGTTTTTTAGCAAAAGGATGTCGATAGCTTGCTTATTTATGATCAAAATCCACCGTCTTGTTGTCCAAAAGCCAGGATTGGAGCTACAATCGCTCTGCGACTGCTTGGTGCCCAACTAGGCTAGGTTTATTAATTGTATAGTCTTAAATCTGTGTCCACTGCGTGGTGTATTGTTAATTGACGGTAGGAATCATGCGTAAGCCTTCGTGCACCAGAAAAAAGGGATAGTTGTAGTGGTATTCCTAGTGGTTATGCAAGATGTGTATCATAGGGGGAAGCCCCATCCTATGGAACTAGGGGTAGGTGGTGGTTTAATTTCCCATTTATGTGATACATGCTAGATAGTGGCTTTATTGTATGTATACGTGTATTTGAGGAAAGGATTACAAATCGAATTCAGTAAAATGACTAAGTATGTATAATTATATGCCATGACCCTGTTAGTAATTGAATCTAATGAATGATTATGTATGAACGGCTGGATGATATGAACCCAATACTTGATTGTATGACTATAAGTAATACCATTAAGGGTGTGATTGTGATTGTGGTTGTGTTCATTGTATCAACTGTCAGATTCTGAAACATACATTAGATCGAGTGTCACATTTTGAAACACACATTGGATCGAGTGTCATGTTCCAACACATATATTAGATTGGGTATCACGTTCCGACACATGAATATGCAATCGGGTGTCATGTTTCGACACACTAACATTTTGGGTGTGGGATTCAAGAGAGGCCCGTTGTACTGTCATATCTAATTCTTATTGAAGATGTGGAATTGTACATTGCTCCTGATGATAACTGAATTATGCATTTTGTATATGTGTGTTTACCGTGTCGTTTTTACTTGTTATATATCTCGTTAACGAATGAACTGTGAATGGTCAGGCCCAAATCGGGATGTGGTATGGTAAGTGGAGACTAAGGGTCTAGGTGTTACATTTCTTTAGAGAGTTGGTCGGTGTTCTTTAAGTTGATAATTGGAGTGGTGTTACATTTCTTTAGAGAGTTGGTCGGTGTTCTTTAAGTTGATAATTGGAGTGGTGTTATGTCGTAAATGTTAAACAGTTGGGTATTACCCTGGAAGGGGATTAATATTGAAATGGTTAACAAACCTTGATAGAATGTACTATGGAGTCATGGGTTGAGTGGTGATGTAGAACAAGTAAGTGTATGTCGTGAGTTGGCTGGGCTGGCAGTGGTTACATCCGGAACCTCCTCTTAGAGGTAGAATTGTTAGGTTACGATCAAGAATGGAGTGAGTAAAGGGTTAGCGTCAAGTGTACTAGAATATGTTAATGTCATGCCTCAAACTCAAGGGGCATAGCTGGCTTCTAATACCAAAAACTTAGGCCCGAGTCGACCATGCTGAACCATTCACTACTAGCGCATGGCAGCCACATGCAATCAAGAAAACAAACAAGTGTATCTCATCTTAAAACAAGCCCTCGGCTGGCAAGGCCCCAGTCAACAGATATATAAAAGAAATAACTACTCCCAAGATTTCATATAAATAAATAGCCAACTAGCATAAAAATCTTGATTGGGTCTTCGAGGCCACCATGATCTCTATACCAAAATTGAAAGTAGGTATATATCACGACAATACATCAAACAATCAACAAACCAACAAACTAGGCCAGCATGGCCATAACATAGCTATACACCCCACACACTAGTCTACAAGCATCTAAGAGTAGTAAAGATTGATGGGACAGAGCCGCAGCCTACCCATAAAAATATATATAACAAAAGCTAACAAACCTCCCAACTCTGGCAGCTCTGGAAGAAAGGGGCAAGCCAACTGGATAGAAGTCAATCGTGCTACTGAGATGGTCTACTAGGTCATCTGTTGGGATCTACATACATTAATGCAGCGCCCTCGGGCAATAGGGCGTCAGTTCAAAATAATGTACATTGTATGAAAGGCTATAAACAAAATGAGCAAGTATCATAATATACCAAAAGAAATCAGGTAAGGAAATCAAAATTTAGAAAAACATACTAACCCACTACTGAATCTAAAAATACAAAAATAATAAAATAACAACCTAACCAAGCCCCCATAAGCTCGATAGGTACAAACAACATACCACCTACCTAGGCCCCCATAAGCCTAGAAGGTGCCAAATCAATCGACATACCCTTATCGATAGCCCCTTATCATTTTAAGAAATCACATTGCCTTTTTTGGCAATGATATAGCTACAAAGGCAGCACATAGCCCTCTTAGACAACATCATAGCTCTGTGAGCTGCACATAGCCCTCATTTGCATCATCATAGCCCTTTAGGCAACACATAGCCCTCTTTTGGGTCAAAATAGCCTCGTTGGCAACACATAACACTCTTTGGCATCAATATAGCCCCGTGGGCAACACATAGCCGTCTTAGGTAACAACATAGTCCTCTTAGACAACATCATAGCCCCCATAGGCAGTTCATAGATCAACAGCTAACCACAATAGACTCAAGGGCAACAACAAACAATTGAATAGGATAAAGGTGAGCAATTTAGTTATAAACAGTATATATGAATATCATCTAAGTCATCCTAACTTAGGGTCATTCTTAACAGATTATGTGTCCCTAAAATGAGGCTTTATAACCAGTCAATCAGCCAACCACTCACAATTACATCTACAAGATCAGCAACATTAAGTACCCAATTGTATCACTTTGAAGCTCTAAGGAAACATGCCGAACGAAGGGAATAACCTTAACATACCTTTTCCCTTATAATTTATGCTGAAAATACCTCTGTCCTCACCACTACAACACTAAAAAAAAAGGTAAAATCAATCAGTAATTATGGACAAGAACTACTACGACAATTTGACAATCGATACGGATTCCTATCGTAAATTATTATCCAAGACCTAAGGTATCCATAAATTGATAGAAGATGGTTCCTACTTATATTTACAATTGAATAAAATCAAACCACTAAAAAAAACCATGCTTCCATAACCTCCACGGAGCTACACCGCTCAATTAACCATGAAAACTATACCAAAACGTCGAGCTCGCGATGTAGGGCAATGTTCAGTAAGGAGCCAAGAAGAGATCATGAACACGCAAGGATGATTTGAAGAGTAATTCTCTGATTTTTATGGGTTTCTTACTAGTTGGAACGAAGAAAAATGAAGAAGAGGTTATCTTATAAGATTCCACCGACCTAGGGGATCCACCTCACGTACCTGCTTGTGCAGTTTTGAAAAAATGTGAATATCTCTCTATTTTAAAGTAGTATGAATGAACAGTTTGATGCTTTGGAAACTAGACTCATAGACCTTAAATTTGATAGTTTGTGGGACCCATTACTATTTATAAATTGGGAGAAAACCTCTGAGACATTTTACCCAAATTTCAGAGAAACCTTTAAAAAGGAACTTACGATAACTTTCGCCAACTTTTAATTTTCCACTTACCTAAATTCAAAACTTGAGATACAACTTTTAAACACTTAAAATATGGCATACCATATCATTCTTAGTTTATTACTCACCCTCTTTGGTTTTCCACGAAGGTACTAATTAAATTAGAGTTTCAAAAAGTCATGGTGTTAGATCATATCCCCCTTAGAAACATTCGCCAACGAATGAAAAATCTAAGCCACGTGGTTAACTCCTTACTAGTTTCCAAAATTTTTGGCAAAGTGTCCTCTATACCCATAATATCAAGGAACCTGAATTGCAAAAGATTCCAACCTAAGCACCTCACAAGACGATACAAATAGCAAAGCATCATAGCTTCGCAATAATAGTACGAGCAAAATACAATAACAATAACAATAATAAGCAACAATAAAAAAAAAATGGGTATCCTACCTCACTGTGCTTATCAAGATTAATATTTTTACCACTGTGGGATTTAAAACAACTGAGGATATCTGGATCTCATGCCATCCTCGGCTTCCCATGTAACCTCTTCCCTATTTTTGTTTCTCCATAGTACTTTAACA
This sequence comes from Solanum bulbocastanum, assembly GCA_037074985.1. Classification (NCBI taxonomy): domain Eukaryota; kingdom Viridiplantae; phylum Streptophyta; class Magnoliopsida; order Solanales; family Solanaceae; genus Solanum; species Solanum bulbocastanum. The sequence goes on along the minus strand of CM073608.1, from coordinate 18,436,645 downwards.
AAAGCCACATCTTTGGTCCTTAACTTTTGGACCTGTCGATCTAATATTGCAACTGGAGTTTCCTCATAGGACAACTCCTTTGTGATCTGAACATCCTCAACAAGGACAACCCTAGGAGGGTCTCTTATGCACTTCCGTAGTATCGATACAAGGAAAACTGGATAACAAATTCCAGCTCTGAAGGGAATTCTATCTCATAAGCCACTCGTCCTACCCTCCGAAGGATCCAGCATGACCCAACAAATCTTGGACTAAGCTTTCCTTTTTTGCCAAATCTCATAACACCCATCATAGGTGAAACTTTTAAGAATACCTAGTCATTGACACAAAACTCTAAGTCCCTTAGTCGCACATCTGAGTATGACTTCTGTCCACTTTGAGTTGTTAGCAACCTCTCCCTAATGAGCTTTACCTACTCCACTATCTTCTGTACTATATTCGGTCCAATCAGCCTTGACTCACCTACCTCAATCCATCTAATGAGGGATCTACATTTTCGACCAAGCCTCATAAGGTGCCATCTTGATGCTAGAATGATACTATTGTTATATGCAAACTCAATAAAAGGTAAGTGGTCATCCCAACTTCCAATAAAGTGCAACATGCAAGCTTGTAGCATGTCCTCAAGTGTTAAAATGGTGCGTTTAGCTTGGCCATCTGTCTGAGGGTGAAAGGTTGTACTAAGATAAACTTGCATCCCTAATCCTTTCTGGAAAGACTTCCAGAAGTTAGTGGTAAATTGTGCTCCTCTGTCCAAGATAATAGATATTAGGATGCCGTGCAACCTAACAATCTCTTGAATGTAAAGCCCTGCATAATCTTCAGCTTTGAAAGTAGTCTTGACCGGTAAGAAGTGGGCTGATTTTATTAACCGATAGATAATTACCCAAATAGAGTCAAACTTCCACCGTGATCAAGGTAACCCTGTAATAAAATCCATATTAATTACCACCCACTTCAATAAAGGAATGGTTATCTCCTGGGCCAGCCCAGCAAGCTTCTAGTGCTTAACCTTAACATGTTGACAATTAGGAAAGTGTGCCACAAACTCAACAACATCCTTCTTCATCCCGTGCCACTAATATATTCTTTAATTTCATGGTACATCTTGGTCGATCCTGGGTGAATAGAATACTGGGAATGGTGTTCCTTTGCCATAATCTGTTGTCGAAGCCCTACCACATTAGGAACACATAGTCGTCCTCTATAACTGAGGACTCCATCTCCTGCTATATCAAAGTCTAACGACTCCTTATCATGAAATGTGCCTCTGAGCTACTCTAAGTAGGGATCCTCATGCTGTTGTACCTTCACTTCCAAGATTAAAGAAGATACAATTCCCAGGATTTTCTTTACTGCACCCATCTGTATTGCATTTAAAACTTCCCATATCTTGATGCTTCCAAATAACCGCTGTAGTACTAATCAGAGGAGTATATTCTTCAAGTAATTTGACAATCATAGGACAAGAGTCAGGTATCTCTTTCAAACAGGGGTACTTGAATTTAACAAGAAGGTGTAACTGTGTATTGGTGGCCAGAATCATTGGATGTTTTGACATTTTACCCCCATGTCTAATCACATTCCTTCTTCTCCAAATTTGCCAAATTATAAAAGAAGGAACTGCATTGAATAGAGGTCTCAATTTGTTACTGCACTCAACATCCCACCATATATCAATAACCTATCTTAGTAGGCATCCACCAAGACTTATCCTTTTCATTAGCTCTCAGGCACTCCCTACTGAGAATTTGCCATTTTCAGTAGGCATCCACCAAGACTTATCCTTTTCATCTAATTTCTGACCTTTCCTTAAAATTTGAAAAATTTGAACATTCACTTCTTCTGTGAAATTTTCCTGCAGCAAGCTATTGTTCCATCCATCCTCATCTAGTAATTCATGTACTTCTTCCACAATCCCTTGATTGTGAAACATGTGAAAATGCAGTGCACCCAGCTGGGTCCAATTATCAAACCAAACACTTGCATTCCCTTCTTTTGTTTCCCACCATATCTCTTGATCATAAAAATCTCTTGCCTGTAGCATCAGTTTCCAGGTTTGTGAACCCCCACTCCACTCCACCATTTGAGGTCTATGAGTCTTGCAATATTTGGTCCACATAAAGTTGGACCACAATGTATTGTTGATCCTGAAGTTCCACCACAACTTAGCAAACAGAGCTTTAGAAATGTCAAATAAGGATCTGATATCTAGTCCACCCTCCTCTCTAGGTAAGCAGATGTTATTCCATGCTATCCAATGTTTGGCTCTACCTTCTTCCTTTAAGTTCCACAAGAATTTGGCAAACATCCTATGAATGTCATCAAGGACACATTTAGGTGAATTAAGGGTTGATAATAAGTATATGGGAATACTTTGTAGAACACTGTTAATCAGAACAATCTTCCCTCCAAATGATAATAATTTCCCTTTCCACACCTGAAGCTTGGTCTGAATCTTCTTGATCAATTCTGAGAAGTGTACTTTTTTCTTTTTAGCATGCTTAATAGGGCACCCTAGATACATCAAGGGAAAATTCCCCCTCAAAAGATTTGTCTCATTCTGCACTTCCTGAACAAAAACTTGAGCAGCCTTATTAGACATGTAAAAGAAACTCTTACCATTATTTATGAGTTGCTAAGAGCCTCCATTAATAATTGAAGATACCTTTTGTCTGCATTAATAAAGATGATTGTATCTTCTGCATAAGCCAGATGATTGATTTGTTCACTCCACCTGGGCAAACCATAACCTTTAAACTCATTGTTTGAAAACAAATGATTAAGAGCCCTAGATAACACCTCAGCAGTCAAAATAAACAATGTTGGGGATACAGGATCTTGTTTTGCTCCTCTAGTAGAATGAAAAAAGCCATGGGCTTGTTCATTAATAAGGACAGAGTACCAATTATTAACCACTAATCTCCAGACCATATCCAACAAATTCATATCAAAACCCATTTTTTCTAACACTTTAATAAAAAATCTCCAGTCCACTCTATCGTAGGCTTTGGCCATATCTAATTTGATGACTACATTAGGAGGTTTGCCTCTTTTCCTAATATCATATATAATTTCCTAGGCCAATAATACATTTAAGTAATGCTTCTTCCTTTGAAAAATCCAGATTGATGAGGGGAAATCTATCTGAGTAAACCACTTTCCAATCTGCTATGTAGTAATTTGGAAATAACTTTATTAAGAAAATTACTCAAGCTAATTGGTCTAAGCTCAGAAAAATATTGAATGATATCTTTCTTGGGCAATAATACCAACTCCCTGAAAAATGGCATATACCATCTTAACCACATCTTCTCCAACTATACTCCAGCACTTCTGATAAAAACTACCAGTGAAGCCATCAGGACCACAAGAGCTCTCAGCATTAAGGTCAAAGACCACCTTTTTGATCTCGTCTTCTACAGGCATTTCACATAATCTAGTATTTTCTTCCAATGAAACCTGTGGATTAATGAGCTACAACAAAGACAAATTGTTAGAAATATTACCCCCTTTAAATTGCTCAGTGAAGAACTCTATAGCCTCTGTAGCAATTTCAGTGTCCCTTTCGGCCCAATCACCATTAGACTTCATAATTCTCTTCAAAGCAAGTCTCTTCCTTCTTCCTTTCACTAAACAGTGAAAATATTTTGTGTTTCTATCCCCATGTTCAAACCATTGATCCCTAGCCTTTTGTCTCTAATATTCTTATTCATAATGAAGGTACCTTTCCAATTCAGCATGGGCCTTCTGTAAAATAGCTCTATTTTCAGAGGAAGGTGTTTCTTCGAACACGTCTTCCTTTACTCTCACAATCTCTTCCTTGATAGCTATTTGTTTGAAAATATCCCCTATTCACAATCTCTTCCCTGCAAACGTTATTCACACTCTTTAACATTCTTAGTTATAACTGGAATTCATAATATTATAACTAAGAATGTTAAAGAGTGAGAATCACGTTTGCAATAATTAGTAATAACTAGGAGAATTTATAATGTTATAACTCAAAATTTAATATCCAATATCTGAATTTCTAATAAATTGTATACTTACATAAATAAATAGGACTTTTAATTAATGTTACTATATAAACTTCATTTGGCTTTATTACAAATCATGTGAACATTTCTTCATCTAAAATACTGAAATATTAAGAAATAGTAAATAAGTAAAATAAAAGGGCAAGGTTCATATAGTAATTACTATTTTGAAACAAACTTCCTAACAACCTAAATCGCATTAGTAGCATTGATATATAAAGTCATTCTTTTGTCTTAAGCATAAAAAAAATCATGAAAATTCTCTAAATTTTGGGAAAAGATATTCAAAACCATATATCTACATCACAAGAGAAATTGTTAACAAAAACAAATGAATTTAGACTACATCATGTTAACCGTTGGATAACTCTATGCACAACGGAAGTATACCAGAATCATACTGCTTGCATGAATAATAGATAACCAAATCATTTATGCTAGAAGACATATAATATGCTAGAACACATAAACTTACTAAAATTTAATTCAAGAATTACCTCTTGAAGCTTGAGCAGATACCTTCAAATGAATCCACGAGTTAGACAGACCTTCAAGTGAATCCACAAGATAGACAACAACTATGGTCTTCTACAAAGATCCCAAGATCACATCCGAACTCTCTCAGTACTTTAGTGGGCAAGTATCGAATAGAAAACTGATACACCTATTTTCTAGGTTAGGAGAATCTCTGTTTATAGATATTTCTTCCCAATCCAAAAAGGAGTAGAAAACCTAGTGTTATCTGGAAAACCAGAAAAACCCATATTATTCTTCCTTTTCCCATAGAAATAGGATTGTGAGTTCTAACTAAATATGGGCACTATAGGGACCACATAATTAATAGCTTCCTATTATAGAAATAATTCCAAATAATTAATTTTAATTATACTTACCATAATAATTACAAATCATTCCACTAAAAATTTGTAATTGCACTCCTCTATATATATATTTTGAAATTATCCATTAAACACTTATGTAATTCCCAATTTTAAGATTACAGATACTGTAACACCCTGTATGCTAAAAAGACCAAATTGCAAAGATTCAGAAGTTGCAGGTGCCACCAGCAGGGACCACCCATGGACCATAGGTTGACCCATGGACCGCAGGTGGGGTCTGTGGTTGGCCACCTGCAACTTGCCCAGAAAACTCAAAAAAAAAGGGTACAACTCACGGCTAGACCTTTAGACCGTAGGTCAGACCACAGGTCGTGGTCTAGGTCCATGGATCATGCCCTCAGGTTCAGCTCAAAGATGCCAAATGAGGACTGACCAGGATGGACCGTAGGTTAGTCCATGGTCCATCAGTTAGGCCTGTCTTGGCCCAACAACTTTTAAGTTAGGGGTCATTTGATCTCTTCCCCTATTCGTTGGATACCTAAACTTCATCGTTTAACACCTAAACTAAGTTGCTTTTGTTAGTTTGAGCCTAGTAACTAAAAGAGAAGAATTAGTTGACCAAATTCTCTCCAAGAACGCAGCAGGTTTTCTTCAGTTCTAGCCCTGAAATCAAAAGATTTCTCCGTAGAATTCATCACCAGGTATGTGGGGTTTTACTGGTGGATTCCTTTCCTCCACTAGGTTTATATAATCTATTCAGATTCTTGATCCCCTTCATATTATCTTGACCTAGGGTTTCTTGATTGTTAGAAATTATTATGATTTAGTTGTCAGAATATTCCTAATAAGATTTTCATGTTGTTGTAACATTGTTGCTTAGTTCCTTGAATGAAATCCAGAACCCTAGTTGTGTAGATTCGTTTAGTTCATGAATTACACTAGCTAGGACAGATAAACAGTTATACATGCCTCAGTTTTCAAATGTTTTATTATCAGTATTTCATGTTGCATTTTCAGTTAGCATGTCAGAATATCGAGCTATTCAGTATATTCCAATTATGTTGTATTGTACACATTTCCAGTTAGAAGTAGGCTAAACACCGAGTTGGACTAGGGTCAGTCAGCCTCATAGTCCCGAACTACATGCCCCCATAGGTTTATAAGTCCCCTCTATGGGCATCATATTTAGTGATCACGTCAGCCATGCCTCTATACCCTTGGCAAAGTATATTAGGTCCTCTCAATGGGGTGTATACATCATCAGACTCCATATTTAGCTTATGTGGTTTTATGTCGGTTAATAGTAGCTCCGATAGTCAGATTCTAGTGCATTGACCACGTTCCCAGTTACATTTCAGTATTCAGATTCATCATGTTATGTACTTGGTTATTGCATTCAGTTTTTTTCATGTTCAGTATATCTCAGTATCCTTATCATATTCAGATTATATCATTGCTCAATATGTTTTTTTCAGTTATATGCTCGTCCAGCTTTATCATATCCTGCATGCTCAGTACCTTTCAAGTACTAACGCATACTCTACGCTACATCTTTTCGTGATGTAGGTTCAGGTCCTTAGCATTTAGATCACGTGTAGATCGCTTCTCGATCCATATTAAGTAGTATCAATGGTGAGTCCTCATTCTTTGAGGACGATTGACATGTTCTTTATATTTTAGTGCTTTATTTAGCTTCAGTTTTACTAGGGTTAGATGGGGACATATCCCAGCATCTCTAGTAAATTAGAGGCTTATTTCAGACATAGACTGATTCAGCTATTGTATTTGAGCTATAGTTCAGTATTTTTAACTCTTGCTAAGTATTTATATATTCAGACTTAGATTTGGTTTTCCCCATCATTTCAGTTTATTTAATGTTTTAAGCTTTTGCCTCATATCTTTTGCTCAATTAGTTAAGTATGCTTATGATATGCCAGCTCAGAGTTAGCTTGGGCTTACTCGTGATCCTAGGTCCCCTTTTTACGTCCAGGGGGTAACCTTGGGGCGTGAAAATCTTTGTATCACAGCATTAGGTTTAAGAGTCTTAGGATGTTTGAAAAGCCGCACTAAGTAGGGTCCCTTTCATGAGTGTGAATCATGCCACACCTATGAGGGGGAGGCTACGAAGTGTCTTAGGGAAAACTTCGCTTTCTTTTTATTCTTATCATGCGTAGGTATGATCTCCTTTCTAACTCAATGTTATGTGTTTTAGATCATGCCTCTTCATATATCTAATGCAAGGAATGCTAATGCCTGCAACGCTAACGCTGTTCCTCCTGTCCCAGAACATGCGGTTTCAAATGCAGAGGTTCGGAATGCTATTCAACTTTTGGATTAGAGTGTGGCCAACCAAAATAGCCGGTGCAGTTCCTACAAATACTAGTGGTGGATCAGTGGCAAATAGGGTTCGAGATTTTGTTAGGATGAATCTGCCTAAGTTTATAGGGTCGCAAGTTGGTGAAGACCCCAGAACTTCATTAATGAGGTTACGAAAATTTTTGGAGTGATGCAAGTGACTAGAAATGACAGGGTAGAGTTGGCGTCCTACTAGCTTAATTATTTGGCGCACATATGGTTCACGTAGTGGAAGGAAAATAAGGGTGAAAATGCAGATTTTGTGACTTGGGAGTGTTTTATCGGAGCTTTTCTAGAGAGGTTCTTTCCAAAGGAGTTGAGGGAGGCTAAGGCTCAATAATTTATGAATTTGACACAAGTTTCTATGTCAGTCCAAGAGTACAGGCTTAAGTTCACCCAGCTCTCCAAGTGCTCCAGATATGGTTGTCAATCCTAGGGCACAAATAAGTAAGTTCCTATTTGGGGTATCTGACTTGGTAAAGACAAAGTGGAGAAATGCTATGTTGTTGTAATATATGAACATCTCTGGGCTCATGACTCATGCTCAGCACATTGAGGGAGATAAACTTAGAGAACTAGCTAAGGACCACAAGAAGGCTAGAATAGGCAACAATGAGTACTCTCATCATAAATCGGGTGGTGGAAATCGCTCGTAGTTTCATCAAAGGTCTTCAGCTCCAGGTTCTTCATCAGCTAGTGCTCCATCCCCACAGTTTTGATAGGATCAAAAAAATAGGGCCTTTGGCTCTAAGTCTCAAGGAGTGCTTCAGGTATCCAAACTTGCCCAATTTGTCCAAAGTGTTAAGAACATCCAAGCGAGTGTCTTGCAGGAAAGAAAGGATGTTTTGGGTGTGGTTAGACTGGTCACAGCTTGAGAGATTAGCCTTCTTCTAAACAAGGACAAGGAGGTAAAAATAGTAGGGCTCAGTCTACAGCTCCAGCAGCACCAGTATGTCGCCCAACTCAATAGGGTACTTCATCTGGTGCAGGTGGTGGTCATCGCCAGAACATGTTGTATGCTCTTAGGCTCGCCAGGGCCAGGAAGATTCTCCTGAGGTGGGCACTGGTACATTACAAGTCTTTCATTTAGATCTTTATGCTTTGTAAGATCCAGGGATTACTTTTACGATTGTAACTCCATATATAGCATTGAACTTTGGTGTAAGTCCAGAAACTCTTTCAGAACCCTTCTCAGTCTCTGCTCCAGTTGGTGACCCAGTTATAGCTAGATGGGTACATAGAAATTGCCATATCACAGTCTCCCAGAAAGTCACCCCAGCAGATCTTGTAGAGTTAGAAATGGTAGACTTTAATGTCATTATAGGCATGGATTGGTTACATTTATGTTATGCCTCAGTCGATAATAAAACTAGGATCGTTCGTTTCCAGTTTCTAGACAAGCTAATCTTAGAATGGAAGGGTAGTAGCTTAGTGCCTATGGGTCGATTTATCTCTTACCTTAAGGCCAGAAAGATGATATCTAAAGGTTATCCCTATCATCCAGTTCGAGTTAAGGATTTAAGCTTCGAAACCCCAACTCTTAAGTTGGTTCCAGTAGTAAATTAGTTTCCAAAAGTGTTTCCAGAAGATCTTCTTAGAGTTCCTCCTAAAAGGGAAATCGACTTTGAAATTAATCTCCTTCCAGATAGCCAGTCTATTTCTATTCCTCCTTACAAAATGGCTCTAGCTGTGCTTAAGGAGTTGAAAGAGCTGTTGAAAGACCTTCTAGATAAGGGCTTCATTAGACCCAATCTTTCTCTATGGGGTGCTCCAGTGTTGTTTGTGAAAAAGAAAGATGGTTCTCTCAGGATGTGCATTGACTATCGACAGTTGAATAAAGTCACAATCAAGAATAAGTACTCTATCCCAAGGATTGATGACTTGTTCGACAAACTTCAGGGTGCTAGTCACTTTTCAAAAATAGACCTCAGATCCAATTAACATCAGCTTAGAGTCAGAGATAATGACATCCCAAAAAGAGCCTTCAGAACTCGGTATGGTCATTATGATTTGTAGTTATGTCTTTTGGACTAACCAAAACTCTTGCAACTTTCATGAATTTAATGAACAGGGTATTCAAGCAGTATTTGGACATATTCTTTATCATCTTTATTGATGATATCCTTATTTACTCTAGGAATGAGGAAAAACATGTGATTCATTTGAGGGTTTTCCTGAAACTCTCAATGATTGCCAGTTATTCCCTAAGTTTAGAAAATGTTAGTTTTGGTTACAATCAAATGCTTTCCTTGGTCATATATGGTCTAGCGAAGGGATCCGAGTGGATTCTCAGAGCATATAGGCAGTGAAGCAATGGCCCAGACCCACCTCTCCTACATATATCAAAAGTTTCTTGGGTTTAGTTAGTTACTACAGAAGTTTTGTGGAAGGATTTTCATCTATAACTTCTCCATTTACTAAGTTGACTCAAAATAAGGTTAATTTTTAGTATGTGATCTATTTATATACATCCAGAGTCGGCCTAGGTTGTGTGTTAATGCAGTGAGGTAAGGCTATAGATTATGCTTCTAGACATCTTAAGGTGCATGAGAAGAACTATCTGACTCATGACCTCAAGCTTGCAGCCATAGTATTTGTTCTAAAGATTTGAAGATATTACTTGTATAGTGTTCACGTAGATGTGTTCACAGACCATAAAAGCCTTCAGTATGTTTTCACCCAGAAAGAGTTGAATCTTTGCCAGAGCATATGGCTTGAATTCCTCAAGGACTATGACATAAATGTGCTTTACCATCCTGGTAAGGTCAATGTAGTAGCTGATGCTCTTAGCAAACTATCTATGGGTAGGGTAGCACATGTTGAGGAAGAAAGAAAAGAATTAGCAAAAGATATTCACCGGCTTGCTCCTTAGAAGTTTACCTTATGAACATATCAGGTGTTGATGTGATACTTTCGAATTGGTTAGAATTATCATTGGTACCGAACGTGTAGAAAAAACTAGACAGCGATCCAATATTGCTTCAATTAAAGGGCGTAGTTCATCAGTAGAAAGTTGAGGTTTTCTCCCAAGGGGGAGATAGGGTGCTTCACTACCAGGTTCGTTTATGTGTTCCTAAGGTGGGAGAGTTGAGACAGCAGATCCGTACAGAAGCCCATAATTCCAGGTATTATATTCATCCAGGTGCCAATAAGATGAACCGTGATCTCCGAGAATTATTTTGGTGTAATGGCATGAAAAGAGATATAGCAAATTTTGTTGCTAAGTGCCCTAATTGTCAAAAAATGAAGGTATAACATCAGAAACCAGGAGGTATGACTCAAGAGATTAACATTCCTACATGGAAGTGGGAATTATTCAACATGGATTTCATTACAGGTTTACCTCGTACTCGCAAACAACATGATTCTAGTTGGGTAATAGTAGATAGAGATTCTAAGTCTGCTCACTTATTGGCTGTCAAGACTACAAATTCGGTAGAGGACTATGTTAAGCTTTACATTAATGATATAGTGAGGTTTCATGGGTTTTTTTTGTCTATCATCTCATATAGAGGTCCTCAGTTTACCTCTCATTTCTAGAAATCGCTTCAGAAAGGTCTTGGTACCCAAGTTAATCTTACCATAACATTTCATCCATAGACGGATGGACAGGCATAGTCTACCATTCAGACTTTAGAGGATATGTTGACATCTTGTGTGATCAATTTCAAGGGCAGTTGAGATGATCACCTCCCTCTTATTGAGTTTACCTACAATAATAGTTATCATTCCAGTATTCAGATGGCCCCTTATAAGGCATTATATGGGCGTAGATGTAGATCTCCAGTTGGTTGGTTTGAAGTAGGTGAAGCAGCCTTGATAGGGCCATATTCGGTTCATGAGGCTGTGGAAAAAGTTCAACTCAGTAGAGATAGAATTAAGATAGGTCAGAGTTGCCAGAAGTCCTATGCAGAAGTAAGGAGAAGGGACTTGGAGTTCCAAATCGATGATTAGGTTTTCCTGAAAGTCTCACCTATGAAAGGAGTGATGAGATTTTGCAAGAAAGGGAAGCTCAGTCCCAGATATGTAAGTCCTTACAGAATCTTGAAAAGGGTTGGAAAAGTGGCTTATGAGTTGGAGTTGCCAACCGAACTAGCAGCACTCCATCCAGTCTTTCACACTTCCTTGTTAAAGAACTATGTGGGTGATCCAGTATTTATAGTACCATTAGAAAGTGTGGCTGTGAAGAACGGTCTCACTTATGAAGACATACCAGTTGAAATCTTTGATCGTCGTGTTTGAAGGTTGAGAAAAAAAGAAGTCGCTTCAGTTAAGGTTTTGTGGAGGAGCCAATCCGTAGAGGGAGCAACTTAGGAAGCAGAAGCAACCATGAAGGCAAAGTATCCTCATCTCTTTCCTTCCGATTCCATTCCATCTTAAGGTAATAGTTCCTCTCAAGTCTTTTAGTTTACACTCATGTAAATTTAGTGTTAGAATAATGTTCCTTCAGTTATACTTACATTTTCAGCATATATGCATGTTTTTGAAACTTAGTTCAGTCAAATTTTAGCTTCAAGTATTTAGTGGTAGAGATTGCAGCTCCTTCCCTCCATACCCAGCTAGTTTACACTTCATTAGGGGACAAATGTTCCCAAAGTGGATATATTGTAACACCACGTATGCTAGAAAGATCAAATTGCATAAATTCAGAAGTTGCAGGTGCCACCAACGGGGACCACCCTGGACCATCGATCGACCCACTGATCGTAGGTGGGGTCCGTGGTTGGCCACCTGCAACCTGCCCAGAAAACTCGAAACAAAAGGGAATGACCCACGGCTGAACCTACGGACTATAGGTCAGACCACGGGCTGTGGTCCAGGTCTGTGGATCATGGCCCTCAGGTTCAGCTCCCAGACTACAAACGACGACTAACGAGGATAGACCGTAGGTTAGTCCATGGTCCGTCAGTCAGGCCCATCGTTGGCCCTACAGCTTTTAATTAGGGGTTGTTTGTTCTCTTCCACTATGAGTTGGACACCTAAACTACGTCGTTTAACCCCTAAATTATGTCTTTTTGGTCACTTTGAGCCTAGTAACTAAATCAGAACCTACCCTAATCGATTCATTCACCAAATTTTGATCAAGCCAAAGCAAAAATAGAATAAGTAGTTGACCAAACCCTCTCCAAGAATGCAGTAGGTTTTCTTTAGTTCCAACCCCGAAATCAAAAGATTTCTCCGTCCAATTCATCACCAGGTATGTGGGATTTCTCCGGTGGATTCCTTTCATCCACTAGGTCCCAAGAATCCAGCCAGATTCTTGATCCTCTTCATATTATCTAGACCTAGGGTTTCTTGAACATTAGAAATTGTTGTGATTTAGTTGTTAGAATATTCCTAATTAAATTTTCACGTTGTTGTAACATTGTTGCTTAGTTCCTTGCATGAAATATAGAACCCTAGTTGTGTAGATTCGTTTAGTTCATGAATTACACTAGCTAGGAAAGATAAACATATATACATGCCTCAGTTTTCAAATGTGTCATTATCACTATTTAATGTTGCATTTTCAGTTAGCATGTCAAAATATCTAGCTATTCAGTATATTTTAGTTATGTTATATTGTACACATTTCAAGTTGCGAAAAGGCCTAACACCGAGTTCGACTAGGGTCAGTCACTCTCGTAGTCCTAAAACTACGTGCCCCCATAGGTTTATAAGTCCCCTCTGTGGGTAACATATTTAATGATCAAGCCAGTCATGCCTCTATACCCTTGGCAAGGTATATTGAGTCCTATCAATGGGGCGTATACATTGGACTCCATGTTTAGCTCATGTGGTTTTTGTCGGTTAATAGCAGCTCCCACAGAGAGATTCTAGTGCATTGACTAGGTTCCTAGTTATATTTCAGTATTCAGCTTTAGCATGTTATGTACTTGGTCGTTGCATTCAGTTTAGTTCATATTTAGCATATCTCAGTATCATTATCATATTTAGATGATACCTTTGCTCAGTATGCTTTGTTCAGTTATATGCTTGTTCAGCTTTATCCTATCCTACATGCTTAGTACCTTTCAAGTACTGACGCATACTCTACGCTTCATCTTTTTGTGATGTAGGTGTAGGTCCTCAACTTTCAAATCATGTGTAGATCGGTTCCGAATCTGTATTAAGCAATATCAATGGTGAGTCCTCATTCTTCGAGGATGATAGAAATGTTCTTTATATTTCAGTCTTTTATTTTTGTTTTAGTTTTACTAGAATTAGCTAGGGAAATGTTTCAGCATCTCTAGTCACTTAGAGGCTTATTTTAGACATAAATAGATTTAACTTAAGCATTTGAGTTATAGTTCAGTATCTTAAATTCTTGCTCAGTATTTATATATTCTGGCACGACCCAAGGGTACCCCCTATGTGTAACAAGGCACATAGAACCCCGTAAGGCATCATTTAAGCCACTTAGCATATCATAACATAAGTAAAGAACAACAAAGAGTAAAACATATTTCAAGCCTTAAGAAGTTTTCATAAAAGCAAAGCAAAAGTCTAGACTTGTCTCAAATAGCCATCTATTACAATCGAGAACTCAAATAGGGTTACAACCCTAAAACAACATAATCTAAAAGTGAAAATATAAGAACGAAACTACAATGAGAGTATTTGTCCTCAAATCATGATGACTCACCAAACAAGTAAGGAGAATGATCAATTCCAAGCTCTAGCCACAATGGGGACCACCTTGAGAACCATACCCTACACTTTGTGAAAATGTAGAAAATATGGTTTTTTCTACAAAAATGCACCAAGTATGATAACCATGCATAAAAACCTTGAAACGTGCTAAAAAGGGACATTTTAGTTGAATGTATGCCATTTGCTTAGTTAGATCTTCATTTGGAAGATAATGGAAAAACATAAGTCATAAGCATAAACAATTAGCCTTAACCGACATAGACCATGTGAGCTTATCATGGAATGCGGTGTCTACCCCACACCGAAAAGGGGTTGTCCTACTTGCCTAAGGTAGAACCATACTCTTAGCTTAGGTGGATCCACTAGCTAAAGACCTATGAGGGCACATAGTTATGGGATAGGGAGATTACTTCTAGAAACCCAGACTCAACTATGGTAGAAGATTTCCATCTCATGAGATTCATACTTTGGGAACCCTGACTCAACTATGGTAGAAGGAACCCATTTGGAAAGACAGACTCAACTAAGGTAAAAGCTTCCATCTCCTATTCATATCCACTCGGTGCTAAGAATTAATTCCCATATATTACATATTAAGTCATGATTTAGGTTAATACTCATGGAAGAAGTTCTTGACCTTCAATCCATCATAATCAAACTATAGCTCATAGATTTAATAGGTGAGAATAGCCTTTCAACCTTACAATCATCATATTTTGAGAAAAACCATTCACATCATATCATATTCATACATAAATGAGTACATGAGGATAAACTCCAACAACACAACCACTAGATCATAATCATCTTCACTTTACTCTCAAAGTGATCTAAATACATATACATAAGTCTCAAAATCATGCTTAAGTCTCATACATTTCCCTTCAAGGACCATGGTTCATAATTCATCAACACATCTAGAATTACTACATTAGACATGGATGATAACATAATTCAAGTAATTCAAGTACTACATGCATAATTTCATCATATTCTACTTGCATCAATCAATACCAACACTTTGAGATCCATACTGCTTAAATAGGGGAATTCATGGATTCTTGGGGAATTCATCATAAAAACAGTATTAAATCATCAATTTGATCATAATATAAAGCAATTAAGTCATTAGAATCGTTTTTGAAGTGAATCCATGACTTGGAGTAAAACCCTAACTTTGGGGGAAATTCCAAGTTTTGAAATTGAGTTTGGACGGAATCCATGGATGAAGGATTACCATACCTTGGTGAAGAATCCTCACGAAATTGATTAGAAAAGATTGATCCTTCAACCCTAGTTTCACCTTTCTTCTTCTTCTTCCTTGGAGTTCTTGAGAGAATATTTTGGAGAGGGTTTTGGTTCTGATTTGGGGATTTAGAAATTATGATTTAGATGATGTAGTTTAGGTGTCTAAAATACTTATATAGTTTTTTAAAAATAGGCTAAAATGACATAACTTAATAATTAATTAAAAAGGAAACCCAAAAAGACCCCTAAGTCTAATTGCCAAATTGTAGTTTCAGTGACCACCCATGGCCACCCACCCATGGTCCGTGGATGGACCCAAGTAGCATGCTGGTGAATCGTGGGTTAGGTTCTGGGGCTGGTGTCGTAGGGCCTTGACCCATGGGGCGTGGGTCCACCTACTGTCGTAGGTCCCTTACGTGGGTGGACTGTTTTTGGGACTTGTTTTAGGGTCCTTCTCAAGGACCCTTGGTTGGTCCTTGGGGAGTCGTATCTTGACGTTTAAACCCAAAAATACATATATTGAGTACCGGGAGTTATTTACGACTCTAACCCTTACATTAGGCTCTAGTTTAGTCTACTAGTTTTCAAAATGTTACATATTCAGATTTAGATTGGGTTTTCCACATCATTTCAGTCTATTTCTTGTTTTAATCTTCCGCCTAGTATCTTTTGCTCAGTTGGTTAAGTATGCTTATGATATGCCAGCTCAGGGTTAGCTTTGGGTCACTCGTTATCCTAGGTCCCGTGTTTACGTCCAGGAGGTAGCCTTGGGGCGTGACATATACTAATCAATAAATTAAATTACTAACGAATTTAATTCAATGATTAATTTCCTTTAGAGCACTACTTAACTTATTTCATGTGTCGAATTCATAAATCCACTTGCAAGGTTTGACACAACGAAAACTTATAAGCTTCTCAAAAAGACATATCAATCAATCTCTATTACGAGACATGGATTCCATCAACGAACCTATTATTTCACCAACATATATTATTATCATCCAGTCTACCAGGCATATTGACCCATCTCAGAATCTCACTTTTTAATAAATCAAAACGATAATTAATAAATATAGATTATAATAGTTATATCAAGATTAAAAATATAAGTACATTTAATAGTTTAGATAATACATTTTTGCCAGTCAGTCTAAAACAACTATCTATACCCACTCCCGTTCAATACATACAAATTGCACTAGCACAAAAATTTGGAACTATACCATTCCCATAATCAAGATAAATTGTATATAATCTTGTTCTACAATCGTACCAATGACATGTCCAATTTACATCCTAGTGAATGAAAAAACTTTATCCTTATAAGAACCGATGTTTTAATCCTCTGTGTATAAGCTAAAACTCTATACACCAAATCGTTTAGTATATAAGTAAACAGACACCATAAATGAATATATGATTTATTAAAAATGAATAAATAATTATTCTATAATAAATATTATATCTAAACATATGGTCAATAGTATATATCCCAACAATCTCCCACTAATACTTTTAACCATTACGATTCTTATAATGTACTATATCGAAATGCATGGTTAATAGTATATACCCTAATTGTCTCCCACTTAGATGTTTAATCTTGAAAATTGTTAGAATATTATGTCTAAACACATGATTAATAGTATATACCCTAACAGTCTCCCACTTAGATGTTTAATCTTGAAAATTGTTAGAATACTATGTCTAAACACATGATTAATAGTATATACCCTAAAAACTCCCACTTAGACTCTTAACTATGCATTTACAACTTTCACATGCATTCCTTTATTTCTAATCGAATGAAATTTACCAAGTTATTTTCTCATGCAATTTTGTCTAGTAGTGCTTCATCATAACAATTCGATTTTATACTAGATATTGAGAGACCTTATCATGAAACCTTCTAAAAGTGTATTTCTTTTCAAAAGTTCTTTAGGAGTTTTATCATGAAAGTTCTTTCAAGCATACAAAACAAGTCAATCTTCGTTTTGATTCTCCCACTACGACTAAGTAATACTATTATAATTACACTTTCATGTTCTCCAGTCTTAATATTTTCTTCAAAATATTTTGATATTGAAATATCAACAACTTTTCATGTAGTGTTCTTTTAAGCTACTCAACATCACTCCCACTACTTGACATAGTAGTTTTCTTATGTCTAGTAAAGCTTCTCCCACTACTTAAATGCAATGGAATGTCAATTCTGGCATTCCCATTAGATGCTCTTGAGCATCTAAATTTATAATTGACTCATTTGTTATTTCTTTGTTCAATTCCTGTAAAACTAGTTTACTTCTAGGAACATGGTTTACTAAATGATCCTTTTTCTAGAAATCGGATAGTTGGGTTAACAATTGCCTTATTTTCTTTAGGACCTTATAATTAACCTTCTTTCATTCTTTAGGATATCCAATTAAAACACACATTCCGTTCTTAATTCCAATTTTCTCATTCTCCCACTCAACACACGTGTTGGACAATCCAATACCTAAACATGTCATAGATTAGACTTACGTCAAATCCATCTAGTTCTATAGTTGTTCAAGGTACTGATTTGAAAGAAATTGAATTCAGAATGTGATATGTATTTATTAGAACCTATCCCAAAAGAAACAAAATAACTAATAATAAGTCAATAATTAATCTTATCATCTTCATAAGAGTCTACTTCTTTTCTCTTCTACACCAATCTATTATAGAATGTCTAGTGTAGACAATTGAAATGCAATTATTCTATAAGATAAATGACTCATGAGCTCTGCAGAGAGGTTTACGTCACCACAATTAGATTGCAGTGACTTTATATATTTTTCATGATGTTACTTTCATTTGTATTAAATATTTTGAGTTTATCAAGACATTCAGATATACAAAACATCAAAAAATATATTCATATCATGAGTAACCTTCTTGATCATCACAGGATACTCAAAGTTACAGCTTTCCCGAATGCTCATTTACCACATATATCATCATAGATTAATTCTAACTTATCACTACCTCTTTTTCCTTTTTAAGATGAAAGGTCTCTTAGTCATTTTTCCTTCTAAATAGGACTCACATGTTGGTAGTGACTTCACTTTCAATGAACAGTTACGTCCATCCATTAACCAATCTCGAAGTTCTATTCAAAATAAATAACTTAGACGCTAGTATACAATAAGTTTCATTCAATTTAAAAGATATTTTCTCTTATGAGATAGATTAATATAATTCAATTTATAAGAGATAATACTAATTAAAAAAATCACACATCAATATACCACAAGAAATAAAATATTCATCAAACTCAATGATAGGAGAGTTACAAACAAATATATTAAATATTCATCTCTTACCTAGTTAGAAATTGAAAATAATTTCTTCTAACATAAGGTGCATGTAAAATGCATTCTTTGAAT
Source organism: Solanum bulbocastanum (assembly GCA_037074985.1). NCBI lineage: Eukaryota > Viridiplantae > Streptophyta > Magnoliopsida > Solanales > Solanaceae > Solanum > Solanum bulbocastanum. The sequence goes on along the minus strand of CM073608.1, from coordinate 18,418,114 downwards.
TAATATATTATCTCTACCAAAAGAAAAGCTTAAGTAGTACTAAGTGGGTAAAGTCTATTTAGAATATGAGATATAATACATTAAATAGATCAAAATATTTTTGAATAATCCTAAATAACAACATTCAGGGCTCATTTATACATATATATTCATGCATCTCGAATAGTCAATCGATGGAATTGGAGAACTACTCATGCAATACACATGTTCAATGACCAATTCACTCCATAAACTTATACAAACCTAACTCAGATGGAGAGTCTACTGTTAGTTTAAGTCAAGTGAAAATCCTCTAATTACATTGATCCAATCATATATTACTCAGTTTAGGAGAGTTAATACAGATTATCAAAACTACACGATTAAATACATAGTGACTTGTATCAATTTCATCTGATAGGGAGGAAGGTCTAAGCCAGCACATAAAACTAATACTTCACTACTATTTAATCTTGGTAATCGTGGGAGGGACCCCTAAAACCAAATATGACCAAAAACTCATATAATGATCCAAAAAAAATTCTTACTAGGTCGTTCTTATGAATCTACCAAATTTCATATCAATCAGAGTCCCCTTTTTTCGAAGTTTGAAACTATGATCAATTTGGTTGAAAACGTTATATGGTCAAAATAGAATTTAAAATTGTTATGTTCGAAATTCTTATCACATAACACATATCATCATTTGTGAAATAGATATACAAATCAAGAACAAAGAACAAAATTCTAAAACCTATTTACTTTATTTGAATATTGTTTTCCAAAAAAAGAAAACACAGCATGTTTATGTATACATTGAATATTAAAATTCAAAACGCACCTCATAGATATCCATGCATCTTTAATTATAATTTTTGATGAAAAGGTGACTACTCATGCAACATACATATGTGGTGTCAGATATTCACTTCAACAAATTTAGAACAAAACCTAACTCAAATGAAAAGTATATGCTAATTTAAGTCAAGTGAATATCATTATCCCTAGACCATTGATCCAATTAAATATTACTCAGTTTAGGATAATCAATACAGATAATCAAAAATACATATTAAACTTTAATGACTTGTATTAACTTTAATCCAATATGAAGGAATGTCTAAGCCAACACATGAACTTAATACTTCACTAAAATTTAGTCATGAAGACCATAGAGAACAAACTCTATCACCACTATATCATTGTCGAGCAATTTTTCGGTAAAAGTAATCTTTGAAGATACAAAAATTATCTAATAGCATCGTCCAAATGACCTCTAATTTCCAAATCACTGCATAACAATAAGTATTTTAAATTTAGTTGTTTCTGATGAACCTACCAAATTTTATATCAACCAGAGTTCAAAACTAATATTTATCTCTAAAACTATGATCAAATTCAAATTCAAACGATTTAAGGAAAAATAATCAGATCTACATCCTTACCTTATATCAATTCATGTCAACTCATCACATGTAATCATGTACCACATATAACATAATTATGTAACACTCTGGAAACTAGTGGGCTAAACTACGGCTTAACGTTAGGGTTAGAGTCATGAGTGTACCTCCTCATACCTAAAAATATATGGTTTCAGGTAAGCACGTCAAGGTACGACCTTCAAGGACCAACCATTGGTCCTTGAGGAAGACCCTAGAAATTGTCCTAGAAAGTGACCCACGAAGGGGACCTCGCCCCATAGGTCCATCCACGCCCGTGGGTGGGTAGTCATGGTTCAAGGCCCCAGGAACCAAGTCCCAGAACCAAACCACGGTTCACCAGCATGGGCCATGGGTCCAACCACGGTCCGTCAATAGTGGGTAGTGGGTAAGGCCTAGAACTGCTTTTGGCAATTAGGTTTATGGACACTTTGGTGTTTTACGATTTTAATTAATATTAAGTGACGTCATTTTATTCCTATTTAGACTAACTATATAAGGATTTTAGACCCCTAAACTAACTCATCCAAATCATAATTTCTAAAAACCAAAAGAACTCATCCTCTCCAAAAATTCTCTCTCTAGAACTCAAGGAAGAAGAAGAAATAAGTTGGAGCCTAGGGTTTCAAAGAGCAAGGTTTTTTTACTCAATTTCGTGGGGATTCATAGCTAAGTTATAGTAGTCTTTCATCCCTGGATAGCCTTCATCCATGGAGTCCCTCCAAATTCAATTTCAAAAGTAGAAATTCTCCAAATGTTAGGGTTTGACTTCAATCTCATGGATTCCTTTCAAATTCATTTATAATGATTGAATTATGTTAGTTAAGTATAAATTGATGATTTTATATGGATTTATGTTGAATTCCCCAAGAATCCATGAATTTCCCTATTTTCCCAATTTGAATCTCAAAGTGTGGGTATTGATTGATGCAAGGAGAATATAATAGAATTATGCATGTAGTAATTTAACTACTTGAATTATGATTATATTCATGTCTAAAGTAGTGAATTCTAGATGTGTTGATTTAATATGATCCATGATCCTTGAAGGCAAATGTATGAGAATTGTGTATGATTATGAGATTTATGTATATGATTTAAGAACACTTTGAGAGTGAAATGTTTATGATTATGATGTAGTTGTTCGGATTGAAAAATTACTCTCATGTACTCATAATGAACTTGATGTGAAAGGTTTAATCACATAATGATGTACCTTGGATCGGTAGGCCATGTGCACCCTTTCATGTGTAACTAAAAAGAACTATTCTAATGATCTAACTTGCATCGGTATGCCAAGGGCACCCTTTCATGAGTAATGATGTTAATAGATAATTAACTACTCCGTGGGAATTTAATGCTTAGCACTGAGTGGATATTATGTGAGGTGGAAGCTCTCCCATAGTAAGACCGGATTTCTAGAAGAAACCTCTTGGGATGAAAGCTCTCCCGTAGAAAGTCCGTGTTTCTAGTAACAATCTCCTTATCCCATAAACTACGTGCCTGTGTAGGATATTAGCTAGTGGATCCACCTAAGCTAAGAGTTACCAATTCTACCTTAGGCAAGTAGACCAACCCTTTTCGGTGTGGGAGTCACCGAGTCACATGGTCTCATGTCGGTTAAGGCTTATTCCTCACATGAACAAGAAATTTAAAAAATGAACTAAGGCCTGCTTGAAGAAGTATCCCGTAAGTGTTCAAAAGCTTTAAAGATGTTGCTAGCTTGCATTAAAAGATGATGAACATGAATGATGGCCTAAAAAGGATTACTTAGCATGGGTGAGATTTATGGGGTCTTATTCATGTCTTGCATAAGTAAGCTTTAAGGTTGTTTATGAAGTGTTTCTTTTATGATGATTATGGCTATGTTGAATATGCTTATGGCTAATGCTTTTACACTAATCTTCATGATGATTCTTAAACTTGGTAAAGTACATGTTTTCAACTAAAATGTCCTTTTTAGCATGTTTTCAATGTTTTATGCATGTCTATAATACTTAGTGCACTTTTGTACTAATGCCTACTTTTCCTACATATTCCCCAAGTGTAGGGTCCGGTTCTCAAAGTGGTCCTCATTGTGGCTAAAGCTTGGATTTGCTCATTTCTCCTATCCTAGGGTGAGTCCTCATGATTCGAGGACGGATGTTTAACTTGTAGTTTCATTTCTCATGTTTCCTTTTTGAACTACGTTGTATGGGTTGTGTCCCTTTTCTCATTTCAAAGATTGTAATAGATGGCTATGTTGAGACTTAGAGTCTAGACTTCTGCTTTTGTTTTTATGAAAAATTTAGACTTGGACTTGAAATATTATGTTATGAAACACTAAGTGGCTTGTATGGAGTCCTTTGGGGTTCTATACACCATGTTACATCTAGAGGTACCCCTAGGTCGTGACAAAATAAAATCGATATAAAGGATGTCATTCATACTAAATCACATTTTAATTCCAAAGAACAACTTTAAAATCATTTTAACGACCTCAAAAAATTATAACCACATAGCAATGAATACTTCTTAGTAGGCCGTTATCAATAAACTTACCAGATTTCAGATCAAATCTTTATTTCCAAAACTATGACCAAATTCAAATTCAAGTGATTTAAACATTTTTAGGAATTAAAACAACATGATGTACATTCTTATCACATATCAATTTATGTTAAAACACCGTGTGTAATCAGATTCCAAATTTAACATAAATATAACTGACATAAAGAATGACATTATCATATTTAAATCAAATTTTAATTTGATAAACTACCTAAAACCCATCTAAATGATTTTTGATGGAACCATCAAACATCAAGTCAATCAGAGATCACAAAAATTCATAACCTTCAAACTATGACAAAATTCGAAAATTAACCATTTTAGGCATAGTTAAAGATTAAAATAACATGATTCAAAATGTTTATTCTACTTTAATAATTATCTCATGAGCATACGGAATATACTATGCATCTTTTCTTTATCTAAGATACACAACACCTTTTAATAGCAAATTGTCCTCCGGATTAATACATTTTGAGAATCCAAGATATTACATTTTATTCCTTTCAGACCGGTGAAAACCTTTAATATCTCTTCTCATTATTTAATTAAGTGTTACTAGTGGCTAACATTAATCTCCTAGCAGTAGATAAAACTCCACCACTATTGTACACTTATCCAGAACAATTTATACATGATACATTGAGCATATTTCAATGACTCAAATAAATAGACCACGTCGAAGGATCCTATGTATTAATCACAACTCTTAATTCATGTATTGATATAATCTTGCATATATAAAACTATACGAATTTTCAATAAGTCCATAAAAATAATCCAAAATAGTAATTATTTACTAATCATAAATTTTTAAGTGTTCAAAATTATATAATGCGAGGAACAAAAAAAAATCCATATAATTTGATCATAAATGAACGAATTTTTAAGAATTAGATTTGTTATTCTTAAAACAAATGACTATAAAGTCAACTGTAGCCTAAGAGAATGAATTAGTGAAAAGATTTAACATGTGATAACTAGGCCAAAAAAAAAAAATTATTGTTATTCAATTCGCCAAAATAAATCACTACCAACCACCAATATACTTGAACAAAAAAAATGCTTCACAGCACATCCTAACGTTATTAAGGATTTTAGGCATCAATCATATGACCCAAAGTATTAAAATTATTTTAAAAAATATATAACATTAGGGATTATGGTGTATCCAACTCAGACAAGGAATCAGACGAAACAGTTCTGCTTCTTTGAAAGAACTTGCTCAAGATCCCTTTTTTTTTTATTATGCAGAATAACTAAAAAAAATCGGGTTAAGCTTTGAGATGCCAAAAACATGTTCTTGTCACACTTAGACGTCAAACAACACGTTATAAATCTTTTATTTATAATTTTCAACAAGGCGAAACAAATATACATAATCACACGTATATATAAATGTATCATCTAGGTTATTTATTATAGATTCAAGCATGACTCTTGATGCCAATTATTAGAAAACTATATGCACAACGGATGCATACAAGAATCATACTGCTTGCATGAATTGTAGATAATCAAATTATTTATGCTAGAACACATATAATATGCTAGAACACATAAACTTACTGAAATTTAATTCAAAAATTACCTCTTGAAGCATGAGCAGATACCTTCAAACAAATCCATGAGTTAGACAGACCTTCAAACGAATCCACAAGATAGACAACAACTATGATCTTCTACAGTGATCCTAACTTCACATCTGAACTCTCTCATTACTAGGGTGGGAAAGTATTGAATAGAAAATGAATTCATTTATTTTCTAGGTTAGGAGAATCTCTATTTATTCAGATTTCTTCTCAATCCAAAAAGGAGTTATAAACCTAGTTTTTCTGGAAAACAATAAAAATTCACATTATTCTTCCTTTTCTCATAGAAATATGATTCTGAGTTCTAGTTAAATATGGGCACTATAGGGACCACATAATTAATTACTGAGACTTCCTTTATACAAATAATTAATCTGAAGTATTCTTACTATAATAAATTACAAATCATTCCACTAGAAATATATAATTACACAACTCTATATATATTTCAAAATTCCCCATTAAATATTTATATAATTCCCCATGCTAAGATTACATACACTAATCAACAAATTAAATTACTGACGAATTTAATTCAATGATTAATTTCCTTTAGAGCACTACTTAACTTATTTCATGTGTCGGATTCTTAAATCCACTTGCAAGGTTTGACATGATGAAAACTTATAAGTTTCTCAAGGCATATCAATCAATCTCTATTACGAGACATGAATTCCATCAACTAACTTATTATTTCACCAACATATATTATTATCATCTAGTTTACCAGGCATATTGATCCATCTCAAAATCTCACCTTTTAATAAATCAAAACGATAAATAATATATACAGATCATAATAGTTATATCAGGATTGAGAATATAAGTACATTTAACAATTTAGAGAATATTGTTTGTCAGTCAGTCTAAAACAACTATCTCCACTCGGTCTCGTTCAATACATACAAAATGAACTACTACAAGAAATTGGAACTATACAGTTCTCATAATCAAGATAAATTATATATAATCTTGTGCTATAATCGTATTGATGGCATGTCAAATTTCCATCCTAGATTGTGAACAAAAAAACTTTATACTTACAAGAACCGGTGATTTAATCCTCTATGTATAAGCTAAAACTCTATACACTAAATCGTCTTCTATATAAGTAAACAGACACCATAAACAAATATATGATCTATTAAAACTGAACAAATAATTATTATATAATAAATACTATATCTAAACATATGGTTAATAGTATATATCCCAACATTAACTTCATAGATTGGAGCATTACATATTAATATATATATTAAGCAAAAAAAATAATTATTCTATGATTAAAATTATTTTCCTCAATTACTCGAGGTTATGGAATATACCTTTTTAGGATAGAACGATTTACTTCATCAGAATAGTGGTACCTCATGTTCCATTAAACTTCGAACTCACTCAACCATAATAAATCACACAAATTTTGAAAAATTCAAGAAGAAGAAGAGTGGAAGATTAAAAAATTGTGGTTGAAAAATGAGAGGAAGCCCCTCTATTTATAGTCAACAAATAGTAGTATGAACAAGTGTTTTTTTGTGTCTTATTTGAAAAGGCATGACCTTTCCGAGACGTCACAACCCTTTGAAAAAGTAACAACTTATTGGAAAAGTCACAACTCTTTTGAAAAGTCACAACTCATCAAAAAATCACAACCCTTTGAAAAAAGTCACAACTTATCAGAAAAGTCACAACTCATCGAAAAAGTCACAACCTAAGTTAGGGATATTATATTACTTTAACATTCAAGTTAGGATTTCATGTTTTTAAGGTAATATAGATATAGATACATAGATAGATTGGGATTCAATCTCTTCTCTAATTGAGTATAAGCTAGGCATGTATCTTGCAATTAATAAGTGTCAACCTTAGCTTGCAGTTCCATGATTTTTTTATTGTTGTTCCATACATTCTAATCCTAGTTTCATAATTTTCAAATTAATTTTGTCCAGCATATCTATGCATTGCTTAAATAAATTCATATTGTGAGCCTTTTGTGCACATTCTCCAGTTCATCACCCTTGCCAATATCACAAATAATAGAAGAATTGTAATAGGAGTTCGGGGAAGGGGAATAAGATTTAGAACAACCATTTCAATGACCATATCAACCACCACATATATCACATATAGGGCACTCGATATCCATATGGGGGTCCATCACAATACTTACAACGATACATGTCACGACCCAAAGTATACCCTAGGAGTAACATGGCGTATAGAACCCCGAAAGGTCCTACACTAGACACTTATCATACATCATACAAGATATTATAATTTAAAGAGTTCAAAAGATAGCATTTCATATTTTGAAAGAGTGTTTGAAGCAAAGTGGAAGTATAACATCTTGTCTCAATAAGCCATATAATACATTATAAGGAAAGTGATAGGAACGTAACCCATACATAACATACAAAGTATAAAAATGGAAATGAGATAACTTTATAAGAGTGACATCACCCTCGAACTAGGGCTCACCAAGTCTTCAAATGTCTTATGCAATCAACTAGCCACGAACAGATGTAGAAGAATTAGGAAGCCCTACATTAATGAAACAATGTAGACACAAGTATGCATTAGTACATGGAATGCACAGAGTATGAGGGAAACACAATAAAATATGGGACGTGGTCATAAGGTACATAATCAGAAACATGAAATGCATGACCAAGTTAAAACATAGTAAAATCATTTAGAAAGATTCATAAATTATGAACACGGTCAATGTATCTTTAAATTATAAAGGAAGCTTCATAAACCATTAGTAATTAACTTAATTCATTTCGTGAGAAGTTTACCATTAATAGACATAGACCATGTGAGTTATAACATGGAATCCGGTATATCCCTTATACCGAAAGACGGGGAATTATACTTGCCAAGGTAGAACCTATACACATCATATCATATGCTATATGTGGATCCACTAGGTAGGTTATTTAAGATAACTCCTATAGGGGCACGAAGTTTAGAACTAGAGGTTGCTATTAGAGACTAACCTAATTGACCCTCCACCACAAAGCCACTCGGTGCTAAGTAAAAATCGCATGGAATATTCTTTAATCATATTCATTTTATCATCCATGGAAAAGTACAATTAAGATGCTAATCCAAGATAGAAACATCATAGAGTAGCTTCTTAGACTATGTGTGAGAAAATCTTTAACCATTCCTGATCTTTCATTATAATTTTATAAGGCCCATAGTCAGTAACTTCATACTAGAAATTCCCTACTACTAGTGGAAGTAGTTTTAAAAACATGATCTATAATCATTGATGGCATATTCAGATACCATACTAATCAAAACCTAATTTAGAAAAATAACCCAAAAGAATTGAGGACAAATCTAGATGTCATTCTTGTTATGTGGCCAAACTTCATAGAACATATAGATACCTTCATCTATAAGTTTGCTTGAGTCATAAACATTACTTTCATAAAAACATGTATAATTTCATAAAAACATATTGATAGATTCAAGTTTCTTCATAAATTCTTGTAAATTAGGATTCATAGTCAAAACTCATAACCAATGTATGGGTTCACACGGAATTAGTTGAAATGCATGCTATTAACTCTAAATCATCAAAATAAGACCATAGTCAAGCAATTAAATCCGTACAAATTGAACCCATCAGGAACTGAATAAAAACATAAAAAAAATTTGGGAGTTCGAATTGGACAATGGAAGAAACTTTGGGCGCTCAATGGATGGATAGAACTCATTGATAAACTCCCTACATACCTTGATTGAAGCCCTAAGCAATGATGAAGAAATGAGACGTGAACTTGACGAACCCTAGCTTCTTCTTCTTCCTAGATCTAGAGAGAAGATTTTTAGATGGACCCTTGGAGAGAATTTAGGAATTTGGTAAAGTTTAGAGAATTTAGGAGAATGAATTGAAATTGGTACTTTTAGGTCTTAATTCACTATTATAGGTCTTGAAATGGGGTTTAAACGATGTAGTTTAGGTACCAAACACATTGGGGAAAAACTAAAATGACCCTAACTTAAAAACCGATGAGGTGCCTTCAAGAGAGGCATCACAGACCATTCAAGGCTTCACGGGCCATATAGCCGGTCGTGAAACTTCACCTTCCCAATAGGGCTTCACTAAAACTGGCAAAACTATTTACTCTGAACTCAAAATGAGACAAACTTGGTGGCATTGGAAAGAGGACTCAAACACCTTTAGTTTGATAGGTCACGAACCACATAATTCATTATGTGCTACAAGATATGATTGTTTGGAGTTGACCCAAAACTTAAAAACTTATGTGTGACTTGTACAGACCCCTGAACAAACCGTACAAGTCACCACGGGCCGTTTAGGGTCCCGTCTAGGTGACCCTCCCCCCACCCCTTGGCAGCCTTGGATGGTCGTCCACCATGCCCTAAACGAGTTGTGGACTCCCGAACAGGCCATCTAGGGTGTTGTGAAGGGTCCATGGTCAATTTTGAGTTTGTAGACTTGCCCATTAGTTGTTTCTTGAAGTTCAAGGTGTTACAATACCCATCACCTAACCACCATTTAACCCATACATCCATATCACTAAGAGTGCCAAATATTCACAGGAAAATAAATAATTATTCAGAAAAGAAAAAACTTGAATAAATAAAAAGAAAAAGTTTAACCTAGAAGAATAATTAATTTCTAAGTCCCCGGTAGCGCACCAAAACTTATTGCTTTCAAATGCATACACAAGTGTACATGGTCGCACAAGTAATATAGTGTCTCTAAAATAGATAATTTATCAAACCCAAAGGACTTGTCGATTAACTAGTTTACTAAATTATATTAATCTTATTATTTATTCAAGTGTGACAAAAGAGTTTAATTTTTATTTGTAAACAAACAAATGCAAGAATTATATAATAAGATTAACTTACAATGATTGGGCAATTCTGGAGTTGCAAAAGGCTAAGAATTCATGTATCGCATTTAGTGATTTATAAGGTTGATGTTATGATCATAATCTCTCAACTTCTAACCGCCTACCCTACTTGACTATCTAACTACATCGTTAAGCATGGATAGATAGACTCAACTGGTGTGCATTTATATTTCACCCTTTTTCATAACCAAGTATGGTATTCGTTCGGGTCTCAATCCTAAAAACTATTCTAAACAAGTGGTATGCAAGAAAGACCGCACTTCTTGTATTCTCTGGTCTTTCTACCTATTCGTCTCTCGAGTTAAAAAAATACACAATGAATTTATCTCAATGGTGATCAAACATGAAATACTAAAAAAAGAATATAAGAATAATTTATATAACCAAATTCATCCAAACAAAATCAATGTTCAACAATCATTCGTAGCCACAGCCCCAAAAAAAGAGGCTTTAGCTACTAAAGTCTAAAACAGAAAGAGAAGAAAAGAACCCTAAAAAATACGACGGCTCTCCACTACAAAGGAAGTTGCTCTTACAATAATTTTTTGTATGGACTATTTATAGATCTAGAAAACCTTAAATAAAATAATTAAGTCCAATACAAATTGGAAACCCCAAAACCAAAAGGAACTAAGTTCCACATTGTACGCGTATTCTCTAGAAAAATTTCATCGTCTTCACAATTTGCTGGTGGTGCCTTCGATGGCTGCCACATGGTAGATTTGCAATTTCAACTTATGTATTATTTTATAAAATTTAATTCATTAAGTTTCCAGTTTGGTTTCCTTTTATAACCTTTCATCTTCAATTCATTATAGCTTCAAACTTTTTAATATTCACCTCAATTTAATCCTATAAATAAAATATAATATTAAGCACAATCCGCACAATCCATAAAATCCATACTAAAAAGGACAAATAAAAATACTAAATGTGAGACAAATAATGATTAAAAATGTTTTGCCCTCACATCAGTAACAAAGTATACCATATCCCCCTTGGGAGAAAGACTCAATGGCTTTTTTTTGGAAACCACTTTCTTCAACTCAACTATTGTTGGATCAAGATCTTTCTTAGCTTTCACATCCAATAAAAGAGACGATTCTAAGTCATTTTGAATAATGATACCACAATCCTCAAAATCGACCAAGTGAACACCCAATCAAGCTAGTCTATGCACATCATGAACAAAATCATTTTTACCATCTTCAATGTGAGCGACATATTTATGGGCAATCATCTAAGAGCATCGGTGAGCACATCCACATAACACCATTGAGATAATTTTTCCAAATCTTCAAAGCAAAGACTACCACGTCCAACTCCAAATCATGAGTTGGATAGTTTTTTCATGTGCCTTTAGTTGCCTCGAAGCATAAGAAATTACTTTCCTATTTTGCATCAAGACACAACCTAGATCAATCCGTGAAGCATCACAATAAACCACAAAACCATTGGATCCTTCCGAAAATGTCAAAACTAGGCTTATGTAAGATGATTCTTCAACTCTTGTTAACTTTTCTCACAAGCTTCTAACCATTGAAACTTCACCATTTAATAGTATCAATGTAGTGAAAGGACAACCAATTGAGGAAAACCCTTCCACGAATCTTCTATAATAACCAACCAACCCAAGAAACTTCAAATATCTAAAGGGGAAAGAGGTCTAGGCCATTTTCTAACTACCTCATTCTTCTTAGGATCAACTTGAATACCTTCATTGAAAATAATATGGTCAAAAAAAGTAATGAACATCAACCAAAACTCATATTTGCTAAACTTAGAAAACAATAGACGATCCTTAAGGATTTGAAAATTGATCTTTAGGTTATCAACATGCTCATCCTCACTTGGCAAGTAATTTATAATATCATCAATAAACACGAGCACGAAGATGTCAACGTATGGTTTGAACACTCTATTCATAAGATCCATGAAAGTCGTCAGAACATTTGTTAAACCAAATGACATCATTAGGATCTCATAGTAACAATATTGAGTTTGAAAAGTCGTCTTTGTAATGTCACTTTCTCTTACCCTCAGCTGATGATACCCCGATCAATGATCAATCTTTGACAAGAAACTAGCGCCTTGAAGTTTATCAAACAAGTCATCAATCATATGGATAAGATAGTTAATCTTTACTATAACCTAGTTCAATTGTAGATAGCCAATACACATACAAAGTGAACAATACTTCTTTTAAACAAATAAAATCAGAGCACTCTATAGTGAGATACTCGGTCTAATGAAGCCCTAATCATTATTCAACTAACAATTAAATCCTTAAGTTCTATCAGAGTCATACGGTAAGGAGGAAAAGATATAGGTTGCATATATGGAAGAAGGTCAATTCCAAAGTATATTTCCCTTTTGTGAGAAACACCAGGAAGATCATATGGAAAAACTTCTATAAACTCATTAACAACTAGATTTGACTCAAAAGTAGGGGCTTTGGAATAGGTATCCCTAACTCAAACCAAATGATAGATGCAAACACTAGAAATCATTTTCTAGGCCTTATGGCATGAAATAAACCAACTTGTAGGTTCAAATTTCCACCTTTCTATTCTAAGATAGGTTCATTCATAACCTAAAATGTGACCACTCGAATTCTACAAGGAATGGAAGCATAACAAGAATGAAGTCAATTCATCCAAAGAATGACATCAAAATGTATCATGTCTAACTCTACAAGAACGATTGGGTGACTTTATGGGAAACTAAAATTGGGCAATTTCTATAAACTCCTCTAGCAACAATGGAATCATAAACACGAGTACAGAATGCAAAAGGTTTAAGATGAATTTCAGGACTGACAAGAAACTTCATAGCCACATAGGGAGTCATAAAAGACAAGGTAGCACCTGGATCCAACAATGCATAAACATCAAACCAAAAGACTCGTAACATTCCACTAACCACATCTGGAACACCCTCATGATCTTGTCGAGTCTTAAGAGTATAAAAATTGTTCTGATGCTGACTACCATAACCAGAAGAAGAACCCTACTGAGTCAAGCGACCAGAAGAATCACTAGGTTGAGCCTGACAACCATCTTTACCCTTCAATACAGTCTTTCAATCTGTGACTAGCCTTACCACAATCATAACAACCATCAGTACCATTTAAGCATCTCCCTAGGTGACTTTTACTAAACTATTGTCAAGTGGGGAATAAAGATCCACTACAACCACTTCCTTGAGGCTTAGGGTTAGACACCCTATATATTTTGAATCTCTGAACTAGGGCACTGATGAAGTTGGACCGGAGAAATTTTTCCAAAATTGAGAACATCCATTTCCACTGAACCTCGAGTGAGAAATCACAACTATCCAGTCTTGCCCTCTTAGACTCTATAGCCCTCTCTCCTTAAGTTTTTCTTCTTTGATTTGTTGAGCTTAAGTCATCAACCTTGAAATGTCCATCTCTTTAATCAACATGATGGTTCTACGTTCTTTGACCACCATTTCTGAAGCACCTAAAACAAATTACTCATACAAGCTCTAGAGTTTACAAACATTGCTAGAGCATACTTGGACAATTGAGTGAACTTGAAAGAGTATTCTTTCACACTCATGTTTCCTTGCCTTAGGTTGATATATTCTTGCATCTTAGTCTTTCTCATCTCATGGGAAAAGAACCAATCAAGAAATGCCCCTTTGAACTTGTCCCAATCTAAGGAACCCGTATCAAATTCCCTTTCATCCTTTTATTGAGCAAACCATACTTGAGAAACCCCTTTCAATTAGTAGGAAACCAAGTCCGCCTTTTCCATCGGAGTCACTCCCATAATGTCCACAATCTTTTGGATCCCTTTATAAACTCTTTTGGATCCTCATCAACTTTTGAATCATGAAATTTTGGAGGATTTATCCTTGTAAAGTCTCGAACCCTAGTAACTGGCATAACAACATTTGGGTTCATAGAAGCTACCACTTCCCTATTAGCTTGTGCAGTCATAGCATGGGCCAACACTTGGAAGGCAGACTTAAACACCATATGAAACACTTTCTCGGACAAAGGACAAATCGGATCTTTAAAAACTTCGGGTTCCATATTTTCATTGGAATTCCTTCTCACTAGAAACTTCACAAGGATATTTCCTGATTTTCTCCTTGATTGTTGCTGAACTTCTTGGGCTTTTTGGCCCATTTTTTGTTGCATATACACTAAGTGTATATTCTGTATGTTTTCTTCCAGAACTTGTATCTAGTGTATATAGTACATTTTGGACTTCCGAGACCTATATATTAGCTTCCTTTGGACTTATTCATCGGTTTTCCTTTCACACGACCAAGGAGAAGGCTGATTGAAAGAGAGAATTAGTTTGGGCCTCCATAGCACAACTCCAGATGAAACAAAGATGTAAGAGTCTAGCAAACCAAAATGACATTTCAAAACAAACAAAACAAAGGAAATCAAATTAGTACGTAAAAATTAAAACTCTTTTGACAAACATTAAGAACAATTCTACTAATAGCAAGGCCAGAAAAAAAATAATTTATCTCAATCCATTTGATCACACAAATTCTTAATAAGAAACTAATGGCTGGATAAAATAACACATAAAATTGCATGGCTAAGCCCACTAAATTTGACAGTAACATACATTAAAGAAGGAGCATTCTTTGCACAGTAACAAACAAAGCAATGCATATGTTATCCTGAATATCAAAGGTTGGCAATTAAACATCTATATGAAGGGAAAAAAAACAAGATCCATATTCCATTAAAGAAGATAATAAAACTAATAACAACAATCTCATTTGCACACTGCTAGAAATTACGCAAGCATAAGCTCATTCTCTTGTTATAATAGACTAGTACAAAGATCATACAACATATAACCAAACCACTGGCAATTGACCTTATACTAAAGAAAAATCATCACGCTATACACATGAAAGATTAACGCCAACAAATTTATGCTTCAAGTAATCTTATGGACAAAACCATAACAAAACTAAGATTTGAAAAGAAAAAAAGTTCATATTTTTACACTCACTCACTACAAACAGTAAACCATTTTATGAACAAAATTATTAGGGAAAATGATGGCAGAGACTTGATCAAAATAGGTTGTGTTAAGCAGTAAAATCATAAACCCCAAGGAATATGAAGAATGGAATAAAGACACAACCAAATACCATTAAGTCAAAATTGTTCACTCCTAAGAGTTAGTTGATTTTGATAATCGACTCTTAACACATTACTCACAATTCTCGAAGGCCATGAAATCAAAAAGGAAATTATCCAAGCAGGCATCACCAAGATAGAAAGAGATATATTTTGATCTCTACAAAAATGATAGAAAGGAAAGTCTTAATCAAAGGAATTCGAATCAATACCAGATGGCCCAAAATCAAGCAGCAGCTCAATCAAGAATATCTTGATTGATAGAATGAAATCAAGAGATCAGCAATCAAAGCCTCAAATAGATTCAAATTACCAAGAAAAGGAAGAAACTTAAATCAAGCCAAGATTTGAGATCATCTATCCAGGCAAGAGGAGAATCAAGCTAGTCAAGCCAAGAAGGAAGAGAAGTGATTTACCATGCACATATCTCATATGGACGTGGATTAGCAAATCACCTCAATCAACGAATCCCTCAAATATCCTTGATTGAGACAAACACCCTTGGGTTTCCATAAAAGAGCAAAGTCCTCGAAAGCTATATAAACCTCTCTTAGCCATAGTTGTGAAGCACGTCTCTTCACTTAAGCTTATAGTGCAATATTCTTTTATCTTTCATAAAGCTTTGTAATCACGTGAGTGAAACAATTGAAAAGAAAAATTCCGAGTGTAGGTTTACAAGTAGAGGAAGTGTCACAACAGAATATCTGATTTGCATATTAGACAAGATCAAATCACAAAAACTCTGTACAACCAAGTTTCACTTCAATTCTCTAAAGGAAACCCTTGAAACTTAAGGGGACTGGACGTAGGAACCACATCAGTGTTTCAAACCAGTATAAATAGTCTTTGTACTATTTACTTACTGCATGTACTATTACCGTTTATTTGTTCTACTAATGTGCAGGTGAGCCGACTGACCATAACAGGAAGTCGACTGAAAGAAATTCTAATTCACCCCCCCCCCCCTCAACTTTCAGTTGGTATCAGAGCAGGTCTCACTAGTAAAGTATTTAACCACACGTGAGCAAAGATCCAATGACACGCTATCAGATTCCTAGTGCTCTACTTCAAGATGGGCATTCCTCAACTCGACCACCATATTTCAACGGCCAACATTATTCCCACTGGAAAGATACATTGAGAATCTTTGTCTCTTCAAATGACCATCAAGCATGGATTGTGATCAAGAAGGGTCCAAAGCCCATTCCTAGGCTGACGGATAAGATGGCACTGATAAGGCATTTGATCCTGAATCCTTCAATATCACAAAGGAGCAATAATAGAAAATTCCAACTAATGCTACAACTATAAGTTTGTTATATTGTTCAGTGAGTGGAGCTGAATATGATAAGATCTCAACATGTGAAAATGTAAAAGAAATGTGGGACAAAATAGTAGTAACCTATGAAGGAACCACCAAAGTAAAGAAAGCTCGGATCACTTCACTAGTCAATGAATATGAATTATTCAAAATGGCTGAAAATGAAAACGTAGAAGACATGTTCTAAAGATTCAGTAAAATTGTCTACAAACATAAATCCCTTGGAATAGTGTACTCGAATGGATTACAAGTTAGAAAACTCGTCAGAAGTCTCCCAAAGCTTGGGAAACAAAAGCTGTTATTCTTGAAGTTTGAGATCTGTAGAAAATGATGTGCGATGAACTTCGAAGCAACTTGATGCCTATGAACAAAACCATATTAACAGGTACAACAAAGATGATAAAAAGAAAACTCTGGCATTCACAGACGATCTATATCTAAAATTGGAGAAGAAGCTGATGAATGTCAAGATGAAGGAATGGCTCTCATAAATCGAGGAGTGAGACAAATGCTTAGACAAAGAAGACAAAGACCTCAACAAGATTTTAAGAGCAATGATTTCGAAATAAATGATGATTGTTGCTACTACTATGGAAAACCAGGACATATCAAACAAAACTATACAGAACGGAGTAGTAGAAACAATCAAAAATATGAAAATCCAAAAAGCCTCAGTGCTTGGGATCAAGTAGAAACAACCAACGATGATCATGATGAAACTGGCAACATATGCTTCATAGGTCTAGGCAAAACAAGTGAGGTAAGACCTTTCAACTGTCCCAATTGTAATGACCTACAAAATCTGTTGGGCATGCCTGTTCATAAATTACAGAAAGTGATTGACGAGTACAATAAGATTGCTCAAGAAAAGAAAGACAATCAGATTTTTCTCGAAGCAAGTCAGATTGAAGTCGACTTACTAACAAAAGACCTAGAAGAAGTAAAAATACAGCTGAACAGTATCAAAAAATCTCCCAATCATAGTTCTGTCCGATCTAACAGAACTACCTTTTAAAGGAGACAATCTCCAAATCATAGTTCTAACAAATCAAATAGATCTATATCTACTTCTAATTCTCTTGAATCTTCTATTAAAATTGCTTGCTATAATTGTGGTGATCGTGGTCACAAATCCTTTAATTATAGAAAATATTCTTCTGTAAAATGGATTTGGAGACCAAACGTTACTAATCATCAAGGACCCAAAAATACTTGGGTACCTAAAAGAAACTAGTCTTGTTATTTTGCAGGAGCAATCTAAGAAAACCGACAAAAAGGGAATGTGGGTACTTGACAGTGGATGCTTCAAGCATATGTGCGGAAAGAATGAAAACTTAAAAACTGTCAAAAAGATCGATGGAAGATTTGTAAGATTTGAGGACAATGCTAAAGGAGAAGTAACAGGAGTAGGAACTGTTACTCTTAGCTCATCATGTGATTTAGTTGAACTATACTTAGTTGAAGTACTCAAGCACAATCTTCTCAACATTAGTCAACTATGTGATCTCGGATTTCAAGTTACGTTCAACACAGCAAGCTACATTATCAAACATCCTGATAAAAATCTTACTCTCATCGGAGATCAAGTAAAAAATATATATTTTTTAAATAATGTTGATTTTCCATCTCTTACATATCTTACTGTAGTCACAAATGACCCTTGGTTGTGGCATCGAAAGCTTGGACACGCAAGCATGCATGCTGTCGAAAAACTTTTGAGACTTGAAATAGTCGTTGGCCTACCTAAATTAAATTTCGAGAAAAATCATATTTGTGAAGCATGTCAACTAGGTAAGAAAGCTCATTCATCCTTCAAAGGAAAGGATATTGTAAGTACCTCTAAACCCCTTCAACTTTTTCATATGGATCTTTTCGGTCCTACTCGAACTGCCAGCATTGGAGGTAAAAGATATTCTTTTGTAATTGTTGATGTCTTTTCAAGGTTTACATGGGTAATTTTTCTAACTCACAAAAATGAAGCCTTTGGTAACTTTGAAGTATTTTGTAAGATAGTTCAAAGAGAAGCAGGTTATTTTATCACAACAATTCACAATGATCATGGTAGTGAATTTGAAAATAAAGCCTTTGAAGACTTTTGTACTCAAAATGGTTTCACCTAAAATTTCTCTTCACCCTGATCACCTCAGCAAAACGGAGTGGTAGAAAGGAAAAATCATTCATTACAGGATACAGCAAGAACCATGCTGCTTGATCGAGGTCTAAGAGATCATTTTTAGGCAGAAGCTGTAAGTACTGCTTGTCACATTCTTAACAGGTATCTCATCAGACCCATAATAAAGAAGACTCCTTATGAATTCTAGAGAGGAAAGAAACCAAACATCAACTATTTTCATCATTTTGGCTGCAAATGTTTCATCCATAACAATGGTAAGAATAATCTTGATAAGTTCGATTTGAGAAGTGACGAAGGTATTTTCTTAGGTTACACACCTTTTAGCAGAGCCTTTCGAGTTTTTAATAAAAGAACTTTGACTGTCGAAGAATCTGTTCATGTGGTATTTGATGACACTAATCCAAGAGTACAAGATATTGAAGCTGGTGACGATGAAATTACTTCATCCAAACAAACTAAAGATATCTCAAAAGTCTCAATCAAATTTAACTCGGACAAGCTAGCTACTGCAGAGATGGAGTCGACTACTCTAGCCGACAAAGCCAACATTCCTAGAGAATGGAGACACAATGCCAGCTATCCTAAAAATTTTATTCTCGGAAAACTTGATGACAAAATCCAGACACGGTCTTCCCTCAAAAAACAAGCTTTGTGGCTCTTGTATCTCAAATGTAACCTAAATGAATAAATGAAGCTATGGAAGATGAGTTATGGATACAGGCAATGAAAGAAGAACTAGATTAATTAGAAAAAAATCAAGTGTGGACTCGTATTGAAAGACCAAAGAATTTCTCAATAATCAGAACCAAATGGGTATTTCATAACAAACTAGATGAAAATGGAAAACTTATTTGTAACGAATCAAGATTAGTTGCTCAAGGCTACTCCCAATAGGAAGATATTGATTACGATGAAACTTTTTCTCCTGTGGCAAGGTTAGAATCAATTCGAATTTGCTCACATATGCATCATTTAAGCACTTTAAACTTTATCAAATAGATGTAAAAGGTGCTTTTTTAAACGGTTTCATAAAAGAATAAGTTTTTCTCAAACAGTCCCCCGGGTTTGAAAATCCTTCTTGCCTCAGTTTCGTTTACAAACTTTCTAAAGCACTTGATGGTCTCAAATAGGCTCCAAAAGCCTGGTATAAGAGGTTATGTACCTTTTTACTTCAAAATAATTTCCAAAGGGGGGAAATTGACACAACTCTTTTCATTCAAAGATCTAGCTTATATATTTTTATAGCTCAAAATTATGTTGATGATATTATTTTTGGAAGCTTTAACCCTTCTGTGTGAGAATTTTGCAAATCTAATGAAATGTGAATTTGAAATAAGTTTAATTGGAGAACTCACATTATTCCCTGGACTATAAATCAAGCAGTCAATTAATGGAACTTTCAATAGTCAAACCAAGTACACCAAGGAGCTAATAAAGAAATTTGGACTTGAAAAAGGAAAAGCATTTGGAACCCCATGAGTCCTTCCACATGCCTTGAAACATATGCACAAGGGAAAGATGTGGATGAAAAAATGTATCGAGGAATTGTTGGGTCACTGCTATATCTCACTACAAGTTGACCAGACATCATGTACAGTGTATGCAAATATGCAAGATTTCAATCTGCCCTAAAGGAATCAAATCTTACTGCAGTAAAGTGGATTATTTGATACTTGATTGGAACCACTGAAGTAGGACTATGGTACCCTCACTCATATCATTTTGATTTAATTGGTTACTCAGATGTTGACTTTGAAGGTGACAAAAATGACTGAAAAAGTACAAGTGGAACATGCTAAATTTTGTGACAGTCGTTGATCTCCTGGCATAGCAAAAAAAAACCTCGATCGCACTATCCACTACTGAATCTGAATATCTAGCCGTGGGAAGTTATGGTGCTCAACTGTTATGGATGATGCATCAATTACTTGATTATTATCTCTCTTATAAAGTTGTTCTGATTTCATGCGATAATACTAGTGCTATGAGTCTTTCTAAATATATAGTGCATTATTCTAGGGCTAAACATATTGATATCAAGCATCATTTTATTCATGATCATGTTGAAAATGGTGATTTTTCTTTGGAATTCGTAGATTCTGAAAATCAATTAGCCGATATTTTTACAAAACCTTTGCTTGAGGAAAGATTTTGTTTCTTTCGAAACAGCCTTGGTATTACCTTTTTTAATTAATTATATTACTTATAAGTTTAATGTGTTTTCCTTCTTTTTTTTACCATATTATGGTCTGCTCCGCCTCGCTTCCCCATATCACTCATTTTTCTTCTCCTTTTCTAACTCCTCTCTTTCCTTTCAAGACTTTTCTTCTTCCGTTCTTTTCTATTTATCTATTCTCCTCTCTCTTTTCTTCCTGAAATCAAATATGACAAGAACTCGCTCTATGGCTTCTCAAAAAATTGCTACCCCTTTGAGTTCTTTTGAAGTGGACGTATTGTCCCTTTTCTCCGATTCGTTAGATGAATCATGATTTCTCCTTCTCTTTCCTCAAAGAAGTGAGCTTCTTCCTCCAAACAGAAGGCTTCGAAGAAACCTTGCCCTCTTATGTCAGGATCTCTCTCTCTGAAAGACATGCAAAAGTTATGGGGAATCCAGTAGAAGTACAGGTATGACAACTCCAAAACTTGACCAATTGTTCCTGGTCGTGTTATCAATCCTAGTCAACTAAAGGACTCTCATTGTCCGGTAAGTTCTTATCTCAAGTTCAGAAATTATACTTTTTTTTCAGTCTGTGTGGTCTTGAATTCTTTGAGGAGGTTGTTCGACTTTTTTATGCGAATCTTTACATATCTACTGATAGTGGTGAGTTGGAAACCCTAGTTTTGGGAAATCTTATTATTGTTAATGAACTAATTTTTGAAGATGTCTTTGGTACTGAATTTTCTGGTGTGGTTCTGTATATGCATGGAATATGGCTTGATGATTTTGAAGTCTGTCTAGAAGGTGATAAGAGAGTTGTGGTTGACCCAGATTCTGACTTCTCTGATTTCGGGCCTTTGTCTCTCTGATTCCAACATGGTATCTTGGCACATATTATTGCTACTACTTTTATTCCCAGGAAAGGCTCCTTGAGTAATATCTCTACTCGGGATGTGTTTGTTCTTTACTACTTACTTACGAAATACCGCATCAACTAGGCGGTATGGTTCAAGGAATACATGTGGGAAAGTGTTGAAGACACGAATGCCTCTGCAAGCTTGCCATATGGGCTACTCATATCGCAGATTCTGGTGGATCGTCTTAAGGATCTCTCTATGTTTACACCCATTGTTATTAATGATACTTATGATTCTAGTACTTTTTCTAGTATGGGGTATGTGTAGATCGAAGACAAATGGGTCAAAAAGGACTCTATTAAGGCAAGGGCTGAGACGCTCAAGTATACTAAAATCTCTGCAGATTCAGCCTCCCTCCTGATGCAGGTCAATGATTAACTCAAGACTCGGCTTCTTACATTAGAACGTGGCTTAGAGACACTTCACGATGTTGTTGAAAAATTCTTTCGCCTAGAGAAGGACACTAGTACCGACGTCGGTAAATTGCGTCTTGCTATGACACTAATTAAACAGGAAGGAATCTCCACAGTCAATAAGTTTACTCTCTTAAGAGTGGAGTCAGCTCCTCCAATAATGATCTTGCAGTTACTGTCCAGACCTCTTACTCTAGTCTCTATCTTAATGTGGAATGCCCCTACAACTCCTTCTGTGGAAAGGTTATCAACACGCTTAAGTACTTTCTAGGTGATCGCTAGAATCTTAATTCTGAATGTGTTTTAACTGCTCTTTTTTTACTTAATTCAATAGGGTTATGTCCCAACTTTCTTTTGGACTATCACTTGAGGACTCTCTGACCTCATAATTGCTTCGATAATCTTTGTTCTTTTCTGCTTTAGTATTATATTGTGTTCCATTTTTTCTTGTTTTTTTTTTACTATGCCAAATGGGGAGAAGTTACGTTGTGTTGCCTTCCCACAATTTCTTTAAGGCAGGGGGAGCTATATATTCAACTATGCTCTATGTATAGAAATATCAAAGGCAGGGGGAGCTACATAGTCTTCATACAGTTATATCAGGAAAGTACCTTTGTTTATCTACACTTTATATCAAAAGAGGGAGATTGTTAACTCCTAGGAGTTAGTTGATTTTGATAATCGACACTTAACACATTACTCACAATTCTCGCAGGCCACGAAATCAAAAAGGAAATGATCCAAGAAGGCATCACCAAGATGGAAAGATATATATTTTGATCTCTATAGAAATGATAGAAAGTAAAGCTTTAATCAAAAGAATCAGAATCAATACCAAATGGCCCCAAATCAAGTAGCAGCTCAATCAAGCATATCTTGATTGGCAAAATGAAATCAACAGATCAACAATCAAAGCATCAAAGAGATTCAAGCTACCAAAAAAGGAAGAAACTTAAATCAATCCAAGATTCGGGATCAGCTATCCAGCTAAGAAGAGAAGCGATTTACCATGCACATATCTAATATGGACATGGATCAGCAAATCGCCTCAATCAAGGAATCCTTCAAATATCCTTGATTGTGACAAACACACTTGGGTTTCCGTAAAAGAGCAAAGTCCTCCAAAGCTATATATACCTCTCTTAGCCATAGTTGTGAAGAAAGCATCTTCACTTGAACTTATAATGCAATTATCTTTTATCTTTCATAAAGCTTTATAATCACGTGAGTGAAACAATTGAAAAGAAAAGAGAAAGAAAGATTTTGAATGTACGTTTACAAGTAGAGGAAGTGTTAAGGTAGAACATTTGATTTGCATATCAGACAGGATCAAATCGCAGAAGCTCTGTAAAACTGAGGTTCACTTTAAAGCTCTAAAGGAAACCTTTGAAACCTAAGGGGACTAGACATAGGGACCACTCAGTGTCCTGAACTAGTATAAAATTATTTGCATTATTTACTTACTTCATTTACTATTACCGTTTATATGTTCTACTAACATGCAGGGGAGTCGACTAAGCATTACAGGAAGTCGACTGAAGGAAATTTTAATTCACCCCCCCCCCCCTTGACTTTCAAAAACTAACTTGGGATATAAAACAAAATGTCAATCTTAGCATGATTTATGGTTTGATAAAGACATACAAACAATAATCTTGCTAGAGAAGAAGAAACTTAACAGGGAAAACCAACCCAAAATGAATACTCCAGTAGCTTGAAATAAAAAGTTCATCGACTCATTTTAACTTAGCTTTAGTTAAAATGAACTCAAAATAATCTAAGTCGGAATGAAGGGTAACAAAGAACATACAACTATGAATTAACACTGTTAGAAACAAGATACTAGAAATACAAAAACTAATAGATTGATTCCGGCACTTGTTTTAAATGTAAAAGAGCAGACACTATGGAAAGGTAGATGAGGTAGTAAACTACTACATTCAAGCGATTTTACACTAACTAGAATAATCGACAACTTTCATATATCAGATTAAGAAAGTAAGCAATCGAGATTCTGAACTTCAAAATTGAACTACGACTCATAGCCAACAAGATGAGATTATACAATGAACAGGAGGAAATCAACTCGACTTTAATGGAATCACCGAAATTTGAGCAAACAAAACTGGAAAAATCATTTGGAATAAACTGACCAACCACATTACTGTTTTAAATTCAACAATAAGTCAAAATACTCCCAAAATCCTAACATTTAAATGCCTCATACGGTCAAGAAGCAAACAGTCAGCACATTAAGAACAAAACAAAAGAGATGTTAACTTGTTGGAAATAATAATTCAAAGTTGGAGTAGGAATCCTAAGTTGATTAGGATTTGTTATTTATAGTATTTACTTATTTATGTTCAATTAGAATTTGTTAGTTAGAGTGGTTCCTAGTCCTAGTTTAATTTGGCTTTTACTTTTATAAATAGAGATGTTACTAGTTATTTTCAATATATAGAAAATACATAGAAATATAGAAAATATAAAAAACACAAATATATACAGAAACATATAGAACTTTTGAGTTTATAAATAAAATATTTTCCTCCAAATTGGTATCAGAGCTTTTACGATCCTGGTAGAAGATCAAAGAATTTCCGTTGCTGGCGGGTAGCTATGACCAATATATGCTGCCCGTCTAGCCAATGATCATGTTGACAAAAGTTGGACGAATAATATATGCATGAAAAGTACATGCTAAGAGGAAAGACTTATAAAATTATTACAGATTTAAAGAAGTTTAGTCAAGCACAAGAGGAAGACACTCTTCTCTAAATTAAAAGTTAAGAGAACGTAAAAAAAATAGTTTATGGGAAAGGCATCAACGAGAGTTGGAGAGAGAGTGCTCCAACACAAAAAAATAACAAAGAAAACACAAAAAGAAAAGGATTTGATGGGAAGGGCATCAACGAGAGTTGGAGAGAGAGTGCTCCAACACCAAAATCATAACCAAAAAAACAATAAAAAAGAAAAGGTGTTGGTGGGAAGGGCATCAATATTGGAAGTTGGAGAGAAGTTCTTTAACACAACCAAGAGAAAAAATATTGTGAGTTGGAAAGAGAGTGCTCCAACATTTGGAAGTTGGAGAGAACTGCTCCAACACAACCAAGAAAAAAAATATCGTGAGTTGGAGAGAAAGTGCTCCAACACTTGGAAGTTGGAGAGATGTGCTCCAACACAACCAAGAAAAAAATATCGTGAGTTGGAGAGAAAGTGCTCCAACACTTGGAAATTGGAGAGAAGGTGCTCCAACAAAATCAATACAAAAAATAAATAAGAATTGAAGAGAAGTACTCCAACAATTGAAGATTGAAGAGATTTACTCAAACAATTGAAAGATAGAAGAGAAGTACTTCAACAATTGAAAATTGAAGAGAAGTACTCCAGTACAACAATAATAACAAGAAGAAAAAGGCAATAGTATACAACTTTGAATCAGGGAAGAATGTTGGAAATAATAATTCAATGTTGGAGTTGGAATCCTAAAGTTGATTAGGATTTATTATTCATGGTATTTACTTATTTATATTTAATTAGAATTTGTTAGTTAGAGTGGTTCCTAATCCTAGTTTAATTTGGTTTATACTTTTATAAATAGAGTTGTTACTATTTATTTTCAATATATAGAATACACAGAAGTATAGAAAATACAGAAAACACAAAAATATACAAAAACATATAGTACTTTTGAGTTTATAAAAAAAATATTTTCCTTGAGAACTAAAATAAGTATTACCTTATAGAGGGCAGAGAACTAAGACAAAGAGCTGCAAGCGAGCTATTCCTCCACCACCACTAACGAGATTTTGATGTGTTTCCGAGAAAGAAATCAAGGAAATCTAATTCTAAATCCCTACCGTTTCACAACCTATTTCAAAAATATCTTGTGTATAGCAATTGCATTTTTCTTATCACGTATCTCTAATGCAATCTCCCTCCAACCTCTCTACGCAAAAGAAGAGTTTGTATAGAGAGGTTCAATGCAATGAATTTGGGGGGAAACATTAGTGTTTTTAAATTTGAATCAAGCTTTTTATCTCTTGTAACATAAAAGTTGATTCTCCATTAATTTTGAACAACTTTCAATGGATTCAAAAGGATTTGGAGGCAAGGACAAGCAAGTTATGGACAACTAAAATTGTGATGATTCTCGAGGAAAGCTGAAGAAGAGATGAGGCGGTGCTTGAGGGTTGGGTTTGCATGGGTGTACTTGTCGAAGGTGTATACGGTTGTAGTATCTAAACACCATTTGTGAACGTTGGTCTCGTTGTATTGTATTGATGGGTTGGTTGGGTTTTGTTTTGAGAGAATGGGTTGGGCTGGTTTAGGAGTTCACTGAAAGATGAAAAAAAGGGCTTTTGTTGGGGTCTAAAAAATGATTTTGGATGGGTAAAATCACCCCACATATATGTTGAAGGATTATTATTACAGCCTTTATATGTACTTATTTTTTATTACTACTTATAAAGTTTTAATTACAAGTATTAACAGATCAGTTTTAATTTATAAATTAACTAATTATATTTTATTAATTAATTTATATAATATTAATAGGTGAGAGAAAGAGAAAACAATGAGAGAGAATAAGTTGATAATTATCAATTACATCTTTCAAGAAAGAGTCTCGCATACTCACGTTTCTCTTTCCACCCATAATTACTCTTTCTCTTCCAAGTTCTCCATTATTCTTTTTCTCCATTCAAACAGAAACTGTTGCAGATTTTGTAGGTAGTGAATCAAAATTTTCGTTTCTCAAACAAACATGCCGAAGAATCAAAAGTTCATCATACACCTAGAAAGAGTCCAAGATTTGTAGAGGATTTATCTAATCTTGAAATATTGCCTCCAAGTTTTAATAATTTAACTCAAACTCCGTTGCCCAAGATGAATGCAGCTTTGGCAAAGAAGAGTGTAACCCCTCCGAAGAAAAAAACAACCCAGCGAAGGAGAAGAAACAAGAATCAAAGAAAATATCCACTTCTTCAAATCGTAAGAGAGTATAAAGGAAAGGGAAAATGGTGGAACCTCTGTTGTCTAAGTATTCAGACTTTGATTCAAATTTTTTAAGCCAAAAAAATAAATTACAAAGAACTATTTTTGGTATGAACCTGATATGAACCAGTTTTTATTGTTATTATGAAATTGGTATAGATATTGACAAAAAAAATTGTATATATTTCATATACTATTTGTATAACAAAACACAATAACTAGTTACAATTGTTTTGAAATTGATATTTTGTTTCTTTGTATGAATTTGGTATGAACCAGTGTTTTTACTTTTGTATGAAGGTATTATATTGACAAAAAGGTTGTATGCATTTGGTATACTTTTTATATGACAAAACACAATTACTAGTTGCAATTTCTTTAAAATTGATATTCTTTTGGTATGAAATAGGTATGAAATTTGATACCCCAATAAATTTGTGGATTATTATATATTTTTATTGATGTATAGAAAGTGTATAAAAAATTGTATCAATTAGTAAAATTTAGTTTAGTATGTATAAGAAATTTACTATATAAAACAGGTATGAAATTCAATACCTCAACAAAATTTATGGAATATTATACTCTTTATTGATGTTTAGAATGCATATAAATTGGTATCAATTAGCAAGTTTAATTTGGTACGTATAGATATCTCACAATATGAAATAGGTATGAAATTAGATACCCCAACAAATTTAGAATTATTATATCTTTTATTGGTGTTTAAAAAATGTACACAAATTGATACCCAACTACCCATTAGTAAAGAGCAGCAAATGGTTTATTATTTTTGAAAAGTGCATTAAAATTGGTATCAATTATTAAGTTTACTATAGTATATATAAATATTTCACTATATGAAATAGGTATGAAATTAGATACCGCAATAAAGTTGAAATTACAGTAAAACCTCGATAAAGTAATATTCGATAAAGTAATAATCTCTCTAAATGAATATTGTTCTCCGATCCCGACTTGGGCCAGTTATATTAAAGTAATATTCTCACTAAATGCATTAGATAATAATTAAAAATAAAGTATTAAAGGCCCAGAAAAAATATAAAGTAATAATTACTAGAATACATCAAGAATTTATATATATTTAATCAGTCAATAATACTAGACCAATAACTATTTCTTTTTAAAATATGATTCTATAGTTGATTGTTTTTTCTTCCCACCAAAACCAAAATTAATCTCATCCTTAACTCTTTGAAGAGAAAACACAATTTCCGAAATATTTTGTTCGTATGGTACCAAATAGTTTGACAATGTAGTCATTACTTGAAATGCCTCCTTTGAAGATATATGTGGGACAATGTTACTATCATCTTGTTCAGGATCATTCTCATCATCATTATTCATTACAAATTGAATAATCTCTTCCTCTGTAGGTGATTCCATAACTGTATCATTCTCGTTAGGGTAGTTCAAAAGATGTTCAACATCCATCACATTTCTGTAGGCTACATTAGAGATGACATCATTTAATTCTTGGATACCTTCATCTAGTTCACCAACTTCTTGGATACCTTCATCTAATTCACCAACTTGTGGTTCGGGAATATTTTTTTCTTCCGATCGGATCTTCCAATGCTGGAAACAATTTGCAATTGTTATTTCTTTCACATCAAAATTCCAAGCCAAGTTAGCAAAATTAGTAGCATTCAAAATATTAATTTTTCAGTATTTGGTGCTTCAACCTCAAGGCCTTGTAGGATGTTGAAATAAAGACGACGACGATAATGATCTTTGAATGCTCGAATAATCCCAACATCACATGGTTGAATCTTAGACGTTGTGTTAGGAGGTAAGAAAAACAACTCTACATTTCTTAGGCCTTCAACTATCTTAGGATGAGCTGGGCAATTGTCTACTATTAACAAACCCTTCTTGCCATTCATTCTCTTATCAAACCAGCCAACATATTCTTGGAAAAGCAAGCCAGTCATCCAAGCTTTCTTGTTGGATCTATACTTGCAATTAAGATTGTTCATATTCACATTTTTAAAACATTTAGGATTTGCAAACTTACCAATAATCCACAATGGTACTTTGTCAAATCCATCACCATTGCAACAGAGCAAGAGTAATTTTCTCTTTGTCTTTTTTGCGACCTTCAAGCTACTTGGTAGCAAGTGAATGATAAGCTTTCAATCGGAAAAATAGTTTAGTTTCATCTATATTATAAATATCCTTCAGTTCAAACTAATCTAGTTTTGACCGTATGCTAGGCAATCCGTTTTCAATATTCTCCATGATAACTGAACTACTTTCACCAAAACGTATGTAAGACTTGATTCAGTATCTTGACTTGAAACATTCTAACCAACTAGAAGAGAAGCTGAATTCTGGATTAGTTTCACCATACATTTTCAGGAAAAGATCTTTTGCTTTTCCTTGGATAATTTCCCCTGACATGTTCACTTTCTCTTGCATTTGAAGAAAACACCCGTACAAAACTTTCTCTAAATCAGGGTATTTTGTTGGATTATGCCTTTTGGCATCGCTATTTTTCATCTCATTTGACAAATACTCTGCCGACCTTTTGAGAGTGTGCGATATTGTTGATTGACTAATAGTCAAATCAAACTTTTGTTTCACCCATGCTTGCAAATCTTTTTGGCTAATAGTTGGATTCTCTTTCTTATGCTCACATATTGCATTTCTTATTTTATTGGTTAAAGATTATTTTTGTACGCCTTTCAAATGATGAGAAGACATTATACTTGGATTATGATTTTTAAACATCTAGCTTTTTCCTTTTATAGTTAACATAAAATCTCTTCATATTCTCTATACATGAATACAATTAGAAACATTAAACTTCACCAAATTCGTTTAGCTTTCCTAGATTTAAATAATAAATATGCAAAGGCTACACTTTTTAGTTTCCTAGATATAAACTTTTGAAATTCTTAATTCAAATTTTTTTTTTTCTTTCTTATGACACATACTGCAAAACACTCTCTAAAATAATAAATATTTATTTATCGATAAATAAATATTTTATGCATTTATCGATAAGCTAATAATCTCGATAAATGAATATTTTTTTCTAGTCCCAAGCATATGCATTTATAGAGGTTTTACTGTATTATATCTTTATTGGTGTTTAAAAAGTGTATAAAATTGGTATCCACTACCCATTAGTAATGAGCAACAAATTGTGTATATTTTTAAAAAGTATATTAAAATTAGTATAGTATGTGTAAATATTTTACTATATGAAATTTGATAACCATTTTTTATTTATGAAACTTGTATATATAAGATGCTAATTGTAAATGATATAGTATTTTCAAATAGAAACTAATTATCCACTTCATGCAAATTGATACAAAAAAAGAAATAGTCATCCAAAAAAATTACAAAAATATCATATTCTAAAAAACTGCTTATATTAATTTTTTTTAAAAAAAGCAATTTCAAATAAAAAAAAAACAGCTAAAAATGATATCAGCAAAAACACTATTACGTGATAACTTTTTTAAAAAATAAATTGACAACTATAAAGAAGGAGGAAAGAAGAACCAAAATAAGAGATTGTACTACAAATTAGGAGATTGATAACAATTGAAATAATGATCAATTAATTGAGAGAAAACTAAGGTATTATTATCCTATCAGTTATAGAATACTATAATTAAGGAAAATATACTATTAATTAGTTGATTAAAAATTATTTTAATATATTTTCCATTTTTCATCTATTTTATTAATTTATTATTTGTTAGAAATCTAATGTTATATATTGAAAACGAGAAAGTCCTGTTATAACTAGTAATATCATTTTTATATATGTTATTTATTAAATTTACACTTCTGGATGAGGTGAGAAATGGATGGAATTGAAATTTATGGAACAACCGAATGAATCTTAAGAACTTAGCCAAATTGAATTAAATTAGTAAATGTGGCTAGAATTTAATTAAGATAAATTAATGTTGATTAATTAATGATCTTCTTAACTTGAAAAAATAAAATAATTACCTTAAGTATAAACTAATTAACTCAAAATATAACTATTGATTAACATAAATAATTAACAAATTGTTTGATAAGAAAAAAAAATCTTGTGAGACATTTTTTGAACATTCATAAAAGGTATTATGTATATATATAATTATATAAAAACATATATATTATTTAAAAATCATAAAAATGACAAAAAAAAAATTAAAATAACTTGAAAAACATTGTGAATTTTGTAAACACCAATTATTTCAAATCATTTACAATTAAATAAGCTCGATGATTAATCTACATTGTGGAGGGTCAAAATTGGATGTCAACGGGGGGCTTAGGCGAGTCATCAAAAACCAAAGAGGTGACGGGATCATTAGCTTCCTCAACAATATGTCAATACCACAGGACTAGTAGAGCTTGGAGCTCTTAGACAGGGCTCTTTAAGACCAATGGCAACAATCTGACTTCCTTATATATCAATTTGGATTCTAAAGAAGTAACATGTTTTTCAGTGGAAACCTTTGATCTTGGGCATATTTATATGCACAATTACTATGATTTACCTACATGTGCCTTATGTTTTAAGAGTATTCTTTTTTTTTTTTATTTATTATGTTTGGATTGATATTGCAATAATTGCATACTAAGACATATGATTAGCTAATACTGGAGTTTTCAAAGGAAAACTTAGCATGTGGAGCTAAAACAAGGAGGAAACCGTTGAGGCAACATAAAAGAACACTCAAAGGACGGCATAAAGGATAACAGGGCAGGGCCACAGTGGTGGCGAGCCGCGCCAACCCCTAAATTGTCGAAGCACCTAGCATGGTGCACTACAAGTGCGCCGTGCCGAGGGAAAAACTACAAACCCCCAATACTGGCGCAGTACAAGCGCTCCACGTCAGGAGGTAAACTATTAGCACCTTAGTGTTGGCGCGGCGTGCCAAGGCCACCCCTATAGAAAATTCCTTATTTAGGATTTTGAATCCCATCCGGAAAAGGGATTAATTTCTCAAACCCTATAAATAGAACCTTAGACCTCTTTTGTAGGGCTACTTCTTCTTTTTCTAGTGCAAGAACAAGGGATGTAAATTCATCTTAGGTTTATAATCTTGTACTATTTATACATTGTTGAATTACATGAAAACAATCTTGTTTATATTTTTTATTAATATGGGTGGCTAAAAACCCTTGTTCTGGGTTGTGGCTATGAATGATTGTTAAACATTGATTTTACTCGATGAAGTTGGTTATTCTAAAAATTATTCTTGTGTTCTTGAATTCATATTTTAATGCTTGCCACCGTTAGAATAAATAAATTTTCTTTTCTTGAACACAGGAGGGGAATAGAATGATAGAATGTGGAATACAAGAAGCATGATCTTTTCTTGAACAAAACTAGAATTGATTTGTATCAAGGAAATAGATATACCTAGAACTGTGCTTGGTTACCAAACGTGATGAAAAATAAATGCTCAAAAGTTGATTTTGTATATCTGTGCTAAAAGATATAGGTAGACATTCAACTGAAGTATGTGACCAGAGGTCGGGAGATCATGATCATAAAATCAACCGTGTACATGAGAAATTTGATAATCATCTTAATACATAAAAGATATTCAACCCATGAAATCTTAATTATTTTGCATCCCAATATTATTTCAATCATTGTTTACACAACAAAACTGAAGTTGATCATTATTATTTATTGTTGATTCTTAAATACTTGCATTTGTAGTTGTAAATATAAAAGTCAAATCTTTAAGATACACTTGCATTAAATTGTGGGTTTAGTTGAATACGATAATAGACTAATTGTAAGTCATTTGGGTCATTAAGAATCACTATATTACTTGCACAATCGTATACACTTGTATGTGCATTTGGGAGCAACAAGGTTTTGGCACCACTACGGAAGACTTTAGAATTAGTCTATATTTAATTCTTCTAAATATAGATATTTGGTTTTCAAGTGTTAATAACCTAATATTAGTTGTTCTTTATTATAGGTAAGTAAGAATATTACATTTGAGCAAAGAGGGAAACTTGTGGAGCCATTGCTAGAACCAGAACAATTTTTTGACATCAACAAAGAAGGCAAGCGACTATCTTGTACCCTGTCCAACAGGTTGAACCAGTTATACCGAATAAATCTAAATAAGAACAGGAGTTATGGAAGCAAGAACAGTTCGTGATATGGCAGTCGTAATCACGCCAATGTTACTTCTAGCATTCAGAAACAGCCACCTAGAGGTAGATTTAAGCTAAAGCAAAATATGGTGCAATATATTCAAACAACAAGATGATTCACTAGCCTCCCATGAAGACCCACAAGTGCATATCCAAAACTTTTTTGAAATAACTGACACATACATTCTGACAGGGATATCCTCTGATTATGTGAGATTAATTCTTTTTCCATTCTCACTATCGGAAGAATCAAGGCGGTGGTTGTTGTGAAAACTAGCTAACTCCATCACAACTTAGGATGACAAGTCTTGCAAGTTCTTGATCAGATTCTTTCCTTTGGTCAAAATCACAAAATTAAGGAGTGAGATCTTCAGCATCAAACAGAAATGGGGATAGAATATACATCAAGCATGGGACAAATTAAAACAATTGTTGATTGCTTGCTTGCATCACTATTAAGCGAACGAGGTATTAGTTCACACTTTCGTTAAAGTCCTCAAACCTAATGCAAAGGTCCTTCTCAACTTTATAGTGGGTGGACAAACCTTAGAAAAGACATATGATGAGATAGAATCATGATGCAAAAGACTATTGGAATATTGGAGGTTGACACTATAGCTATGTTTACAACACAAATTGTCTACATGTAAAACATGATGACCACACATTTTAGCAAGATGGCACTAGGGAAAGCATTCATGTTTGAGGGTTGTGCAATCTTGGTGCTAGCATCAATCTTATACCTGCATCACTGTATAAAAAATTGGCTCTGGGTAGTCTAAAACCAACCACCATCTTCCTACTGCCTCATATCTATCTATTGCTAGACCAGAAAGGGTGGTGGAAGATGTTTTGGTGCAAGTGGTTTTGTTGATCTTTCCGTTAGACTTTGTGGTACTAAACTTTGAACTTGATCCTAAGATATCATTCATCTTAGGGTGCCCTTTATTGGCCATCAGCCAAATATTGATTGATGTAACACATAGATGAGACTTTCAGGAGATTTTATGAAATGATGCTATGAAATTAATAGAAGATTCGTGTTATTGAAGATGACCCAGTCTATCCATCAATGTCCATCACTATAGAGCAAAACAATTATCTCTATGTGACACTGATTTCCAATCTACGCACCCCTAGATTACTTGTTACTTATTTGAATTTCTAAAATCTTGATTTAATTGTGACTTTTGATAACAAAATACTTTTATTAAATTTGGTGGAATCATCCACCCAGTTGTTTTATTTTTGCAAATGAATGAACTTACATTCCAAATTTCCTGATAAAATTCCTTGTTTTATATCATTCTCTGGGGGATTCGACCCCGACTCTTAGTTGGGTATTTTTATTGACGAAGACCTCTTACTCTTTTAATTGGTTTTCAAGAGTGGTTTTAATGTTATCAATAAGGTCAATCCATATTTCAAGCTCAGGATCTTATATGGAAAAGAGTCAACTTTCAAGCTCATTTTCAATTGAAGTAGCAGGACCTCACATTATGAACAAGGACAATATCCAAGTCCGAGTAGAAAGAGACTATCTGGGGAAAGGTGTTTACCTTCAAATTCACTCAAGATGAAAATCAATATCTCACAACTTGAGAAGCATGAAAACCCAAGTCAAGATTCAAGAGAATCTACATAGATAAGGTCTTGTAATTGTATTCTTTTAAATATCTTGTCTTTCATTTTCATGTAAAAACAGGGTCCATGAACTAAACCATCGATGGTACCTCACTTGACTTCTAACTCATCATTTTATCGCCTTGAACTACACGTGACCTGATTCCCTTATAACCCGAGATATGTAGGCCGTCCAAAACTAGGACTCAGTTGCATATTTTTTTCTTTCAAATAAGAGTTTAGTCAAAACTTGTCATGTTGTCTACTTCTTTGTCTACGAACTCTTCGTGTTTTCAGTCAAAGAAGGGCAAACTGTAGACACACTATTTTTTTATCGAACTTAAGGTTTTATACAATTTTTAGTGCTTAAATATTTTTTAAAAATTTGAATTAAATATTTTAATTTTTTTATCTTATTTTATTAAGTTTATCTTTTATTAAGTTTATTTTAAAAGATTTGAAAACAACAACAACAAAAATTGAATCACATTTTAAGATAAGTTTTGTTTCAAATTTCTTCAAACGAAAAGAAATTTTAAAAAGATATATATTTCTTTTAATTTAGATTTAACACAAAAGAAAGTGTTTCTTAATTATATTTTAAGATCGGCTATTTAGCTTTTTATATTTTTATTAGTTCAAAATAGTTAACTAATATTTTTATAATTTTTACATATATTTAATTTTTTTAAATTCTTTTTTAAAATGAAAAATTACTAACCTAACCATCCCCAATTACCTCACCCACACACCAATTTCTGCCAAAAAAGAAACTCACGTACTACATTACACACTTACACAAGTCGAACTCCTACACACTATATATTACTCACACAACAGACAAAGAAGATATACAATCAACAACACGAAAATTTTTTCCAGTAAAAAAAGAAAAGAAAAAACAACCACAAACTACACGGATAAAAAAAACCCAATCCAAATATAAACATCACATATTCACCACATATACAACCTACCCTCCAAAAACAAAGAAAATAATGTTGAAGTCTTGAGATTTTCGTTCATGGACCTAAATTTAATTTTTGTTAGCTTTCGAAATTAATAGATTGTAGTTGCTTTGTTGTCGTGAATCAATTTTCACAAAAAGTAACATTTAATTTTCATTGTATGGTTTGATTTCATCATTATATAAGATATGATTACAATGTTATGAAGTTGATCAACTTTATGTGTGTTTAATTTTTGGCATTATAATATGAAATAGGTTTAATTTTTTTATATTATTACAAATAGAGTAAAATTATATTGGTATAACATGTAATTATTTTTTGCATGCTTAAGAGTCCAATTTTTATCTTGTTCTTAATTAAAATACAAATCTTAATGTTCTATGCTATGTAATTAATAATATTTGGTTGAAATTTAGTTTTAGTGAATTAAGTTACTTTCCCATTGTGTATACTTAATAAAATTGTGTTCATTTTTATTTTATTTTTTTGAGAAAAAATAAAATAAAGTAGAATAAAATATGCAACTTCTTTGCATCGTTTAGTGATGAATCTAAATAAGAATTTTCAATTAATCATGATTACCTTTTAACAAAATATTTTATAACCCTTTGCCTTTTACCAAAAGATTTGGGTTTTCAAATGATTTTAATAATTAATTTAATTTCTTTGAATTAAATCGTTAGGAACATGATTAGGCCCAGAATAATAATAGACAAATTTTGCTACTTGAAGAACATTACACTAATTTTAGTCTTGAAATATAAAGAAATAAAGAATTTGTGGCTAAGGTTGAGAAGTGGTGCTACGAATACACCGCACACTAATAAAACAAGACAATTTTATGATAAATTAAAGAATACGTGTAATAAACACTTTTATAAAGTTCATAAGTATAATATATCCAAAATTCAATTTAAGCCCATATAAAAGTCAATCAAGTGACCATGTTGGAACAATGGGACTCAAGGGGCTTGATACCTTCCCCACGGTCAATAGAATTTCTTATCTGTATTTCTAGTTCGCAAACCATTAAGATAAAGAGTCAATTTTCCTTTTGATTAGAGATTTAATTAGGTGACGTGGAACTACAAAAACTCAATTCCAAGTGGCAACTCTGGTTTAAAAAGATAATTCTTTCAAAATGTCACTCTAATAGGAAAAACTATTTTTCAAAACGGGCGTTTGAAAAATAGGGGTGTAATAGTAGTGTAATAGTAGTGATATAGGCTCAGGTCAGAATCATGCTTATGAAACTCAGTAATGTTAGAATAAATGAAATCAAACGCTCTCTAGACTATAACCCAAAATCCTAAATTTGCCTAAGCCTGCCGAACTTGCAAACTTCAAGGACATAATGAAAAGGATTGCTTTATATTACATCCTGAGTTGTATGCAAAGGAGGAAAAAGGAAAAGGAGAAGGAAAGGTGAGGGATGTCAAAGAGAAATAACATCAGGGACAGTGGCTTGACAACATAAAGGAGTGTGATAATGCTAAAAAACATGACAACAATGAAGGTTTTAGAGAACACAGGAACGAGGGTTTTGAAAGGGGAAGAAAGAACAAAAATGAAACCCATGGGCTATTCAAAAGGAAAAAGAGATAAAAAGAAAAAACAATTTTGGAGCACTGGAAACAAAAGAGAAGGAGGAATTACTAGAGGAAGGATCAGATAACATAGGGAAAGATAAGAGGAAAAAACTTAATGAAGGTGTTGGGCAAGAAAATAATGATCTACCTGCAAGAATTAACCTAACAAGTGTTGTAGCAGAAAAGGAGAATAATGAGGAAACAAGTCAATAAGAAATGAGGGAGATGGGAGATAGTCAGAACACTGTGCAAGATCGAAAGGAAGTGCAGGATGCAAGGTTAAACAAAATAGTGAGAAAATTAGGGGGGGATGAGAGAGGTACAGAAGGTCCTCAACCCATACAAATTGTTAAGCCATCACAGGAGACACTTTTCTTGGATAATATATCACATGAAGAAGGTGAAAAAAAAAGAAGGCAGGAAGATATGAGGACATTGCCAACAATATTGAGGATATTGCTTCTGTCACCTAGGCAGATAAACAAGTTGAAGGAAAGCAACAAATAACATAGGGGCAAGGTTGTTCCATTTAATACAACAACAAGGAGTAAGAAGGGGAAGGCCAATCAATCTGATCAATGATTAACAAAATTATGTTTTGGAATATTAGATCTTTTAAATCTCAAAATGCATTTGAGAGGTTAATAAATCTGCATAGAAGGCATCACTACACATATATATATCTTTTAGAGTCATTTCAAAGCCCACTGGTATTAGAGGAGTCCAGGACAGTTAAATTTACAAAATGCTATGGTGAATTGCTCAAAAAAGATATGGATTTTTTTAGGATGGGGATTGACAAGGATAGCTAGAGACAGACTCTATATAACAATTAAAAATGAAGTTCACTCATAACAATGACCACACTATTTACAAAGTTTCAAAAGTATATGTCAAGTGCAGTGCTCTGGAAAGATTAGAGTTATGGGAGGATTTAGAGATGATTGCAATGAATACTCAAGAACCTTGGATAGTTGGGGAGATTTCAATGTTATTTTAAAAGAGAAAGAAACGTTGGGTGGTCTACCTGTCACACAACATGAAACCATTGATTTTGCTCAGTGTTTGAATAATTGTGCTTTAAATTAAATAAGGCACTCAGGAAGGAAATTTACATGATAGAATGGGAGAATTGAGGAGGAATGCATTTTTAAAAGACTAGATAGAATACTGGGAAACAATGAATTTATGGATTTCTTGCCTAATAGTGAGGTACATAATCTGATTAGGGAGGGGCCAGACCATGCCCCTCTTCATGTAACATGTAATGCCACTCTGTTAGGCCTTTCAAGTTTTTGAATTTCTGGACAAAGCACTCAAAGTTCAAAAAGCAGGTGGAGGAATGTTGGTCAAGAATAGAGGAAGGGTCTCCTTTCACCATTTATCAGAAGAAAAGCAAGAAGTTGAAAGAGGTACTAGCTATATGGAGTAAAGAAACCTTTGGTAACATTTTTCAACAGACTACTACATTGGAAGAGGTAATAAAGGTTAAAAAGGCAAAATTGGAGATAAACCCATCTGAAGGCAACAGGGAAGAATTGAGCAAGGTAGAGGTAGATCTCAAAAAGGTCCTACATCTGGAAAAGGAATATTGGAAACAAAAAGCTGGAATGAGATGGTTTCAAGATGGAGACAGGAATACAAAATTTTTTCTTTCTTATGTCAAAAGGAGAAGAAGGAAATTGCACATAGCTAAAATTAAAAATATTCAAGGAGATTTTATCACCTCAACTCAAAATATAGGGGAGGGGGATGTGACAGTGTTCAAGGACCAATTCATGAAAACCAATTTCACAAACAACTATGAGAGTTTGGAGGCCATTCCTGAAGTGATTACAGGAGATCAGAATGAGATGCTAACTAGAATGCCTAGCAAGGAGGAGGTGAAAAAGGTGGTATTTTCCCTGAATAGTGATAGTGCTAGTGGTCCAGATGGATTCTCGGGTCATTTCTTTTAGACATATTAGGATATTATAGAGGAGGACATAACCACAATGGTCAAGGATTTCTTTTGTGGTCAAGAATTGCCCAGATTCATAACTCATACAAATTTGGATTTGATACCAAAAAAGGAGGAGGTTGATACATTTGGAGACTTAAGACCTATTAGTCTCAACACCTTTGTTAATAAGATCATTTCTAGGTTAGTACATGGGAGATTGGAAGCTATTTTTCCTCAGATAATTTCTACCAATCAAACAGGGTTCATTAAGGGGAGAAATATTACTAAAAATGTATTGTTGGCTCAAGAGATAATAAGGGATATAAACAAAAAAATAAGTTGCATAATGTTGTAGTTAAGCTTGACATGGCTAAGGTTTATGATGGAGTAACTTGGATATACCTCACTAAAGTGTTAAGGAAGTTTGGGTTTGCAAAAATGATTATAGCTATGATATGGAGGTTGTTACCTAACAAATGGTACTATGTACTTCTGAATGGAAAGTCTTTTATCAAACAAGGGGATCCTATTTCTCCAACTTTATTCATTATTGGAACTAAAATTTTATCCAAGAACTTAAACGTGTTGTTTGAGGATACTAATTTCAGAGGATATGGTCTTCCAAAATGGAGTCCTGAAGTGAACCATTTATCATATGCAGATGACACCATCTTATTTTGCTCAGGACAACCTATATCCATGAGAATGATGATGAATATATTAAGAGGATATGAGTAAGTATAAGGACAGATGATAAACCTCAACAAGAGTTGGTTTTATATGTATGAAAAGGTTCCTCTTGCTATCAGCAATAAGATAAGAAGAATCATAGGAATTAGACAGGGTTCCTTTCCTTTCCATTCATATACTTAGTGTCACGGACTTAGAGTTTTCACTAAGGCTCCGTGAGGCACTTAACAACATACATACTACTCTTTCAAGATCTTGCAAGCTCAAGCAAGCCTTTACGACTAAGATCTCTAAGAGAATGTAAAGAAGGACTTAGAAAGAACAAGAGAGCTTTTGGAAGAAGGCTTTTGTATTTCCTTGGAAGAATGCTTTACAAGTTGAGTGATGCCTTGCAAATGAATGGCACCTCTATTTATACTACCACCTAAGGGCTAAAGTGTAATTTAAAATTACTTTACAAGTCCCTAAGATATTTACACAATGGTCCCTTTCT
Organism: Solanum bulbocastanum; assembly: GCA_037074985.1. Taxonomy (NCBI): domain Eukaryota; kingdom Viridiplantae; phylum Streptophyta; class Magnoliopsida; order Solanales; family Solanaceae; genus Solanum; species Solanum bulbocastanum. The sequence goes on along the minus strand of CM073608.1, from coordinate 18,377,105 downwards.
AGAGATTTCTACATTGTCTAGAACCTTCCGTAGCCTTCTTGAAAAATCTAAAGGATTCTAGAGTTATTCGCAAGCCTCTCCTCAACTCTAGAATCTTCTGCCCCTATCTGGATGCAAAATTTGACTGGAAAAGTGGTAGGACGTCACACGCTCCCCCACCTAATGATGCGACGACCTCGACGCATTACTGCAGAAACATTTGGACTTGGTCTTTAAACAACCACAAGTCTTCATATCTCTCCCATGTCGCCTCCTCTGGAGTTTGTCCCTTCCAATACACAAGGAACATGGTTCTATCTTGTTGACCTCACTTCCATTTGGCTTGGTAGTCTATGATAGCCTTAATCTTTCGGTCATGCAAGGCGGTGAAAGTAATGGGTGCCCGTCACGATTGGTTTCGACTAGGATTTCCTTGGCCTTATGGTACGGCTTGAGGACGCTAGCATGGAACACCGGATGGATTTTGAAGTGTGAAGGCAACTCCACCTTGTATGAGATCTTTACCACCTTGTCAATGATCTTGAACGCCTCATATCTTCGCACTAAGTTTTGATGAACGCCCATTATTGCCTTGAACTGTCTTGGATTAAATTTCACCAAGACCATGTCGCCTTCTTTGTAGTTCATGGAATGCCATTTGCAGTCGGTAAGCTTTTTCATCTTCTTTGCTGCCTTGTCCAAGTAGGACTTAGTAGTGTGAAGTTGTTCCTCCCATCCCTTGGCAAGATGGTAGGCTCCCAAAGTCTTCCCTTGGAAAGCAACTGGTAAGGAATACGAAGTTTGGGGTTGTTGGCCTGTTGCCAATTCAAACACTGTGAGCTCGGTGGAATCACTCCTTTGCAAATTGTATGAAAAATATGCCATATATAGGAGTCTGGCCCAATCCTTTTGGTGCACTCTGACATAGTGCCTCAGGTAGCACTCCAACAGGGCGTTGGCAGGTTCGGTTTAGCCATTGGTCTACAGGTGGAAACTTATGGAGAAATGTAGTTCAGTGCCAAGTATCTCGAACAGCTCCCTCCAAAAGTTCCCGGTAAAGCAAGGGTCTCGATCGCTAATGATATGTTTTGGCAGCCCCTAATATTTCACCACGTTCTTGAAGAACAATCAAGCAGCCTCCTTAGCGGTGCAATCGGCTGTGGCAGGTATGAAGGTAGTATACTCTGAGAATCTGTCCACCACGACCATGATGGTTCCATACCCGTCGGACTTGGGCAAGGAAGTAATAAAGTCCATGGTCATGCTTTCCCATAGGCATTCCGCTACGGGTAATGGCTCCAGTAGTCCTCCCGATTGCTTTTGCTCCACCTTGTCTTGTTGGTACACAAGAAAAGTCTGCACATAGCACTTGATATCGTCCCGCATGCATGACCAAAAATAGATAGCCTCGATCAGCGCCCTCATTCGTCGCTGCCCCAGATACCCAGCCCATGGTGTGTCGTGGCTTTCCTTAATGATTCGTAGCCTGATAGAGTCGAACTTGGGCACATAGACCCTCCGACTGGATGTGAGTAGAAGATCGTCCTCCACCCAAAAGCGCATTGTCTTGCCTTGGGCAGCTAACTCCATCAACTTCTTTGCCTCGGGATCATGTTGCATGCCATCTTTGATTGTATCTTAAATATCACAATGGGCCGTTGTGATGGCAACAAGTTCGGCCTTCCTACTTAGCTCATCGGCCACAACATTTCCTTTTCCTGGCTTGTACTCTAAGATGTAGTCAAATTCAGCTAGAAAATTCTACCACATAGCTTGCTTCGAGGTGATCTTCTTCTGTGACTGAATGTAGCTAGTGGCCACATTGTTTTTCTTGACCACGAACTTGGAGCCTAGTAGATAGTGTCTCCACGTGTGCAGGCAATGTATGATGGCCGTCATTTCTTTCTCCTGCACCGTGTAGCGCTGTTCTGTCTCATTCAACTTTCGACTCTCAAATGCTATTGGGTGTCTATCCTGCATTAAGACTCCTCTAATGGAAAAGTCTGAAGCATCCATATGTTGAAGGTTTTTGAAAAGTCTGGCAGCGTCAAGACCAGTTCTTTCATTACCGCGACCTTGAGACCTTCGAAGGCTTACTGACACTCCGTGCTCCAAACCCACGGCTTATTGTTCTTCAACAACTTGATCAGTGGAACGGCCTTCGTGGAGTAGCCACTTATGAAGATGCGATAATAATTCACAAGTCCAAGGAATGATCATAGCTAGGTCACTTTGGTGGGTGCCTCCCACTCTTGGATCTCCCGAATCTTAGCCTCATCCATCTGTAGTTCACCCTCGCTGATGATATGGCTCGATAAATTCACTTTATGTTGGGCAAACTCGCACTTCTCCTGCTTGATGTATAGCTGGTTCTCCCGTAAGACTTGGAAGACCTTCCTCAAATGCTCCACGTGCTCTTCCAAGGTGTTACTATAGATGACTATCTCATCGAAGTACACCACTACGAATTGATCCAAGTAAGGATAAAAGATCTTTTTTCATCAGTGTGCAAAAGGTGGTGGGTGCGTTAATTAAGCCAAAAGGCATCACCAACCACTTGTACGCTTCATATCTAGTCACGCACACTGTCTTTGGCTCATTCCCCTCTGCGATGCGCACTTGGTAGTAGCCTTTTTGGAGGTTCACCTTAGTGAAGTAATTGGCCTTCTTAAGTCTATCAAACAAATCTGCAATGACTAGGATAGGATACTTGTTCTTAATAGTTACCTTATTGAGCACCCGGTAGTCGATGCCTAAGCGCAATGATCCATCTTTATTCTTTTGGAATAGAACCGGCGTGCCATAAGGTGCCTTGGATGGACGAATGTGACCGTCCTCAAGGAGCTACTTCAACTACTTTCTTAGCTCCTCCAATTCAAGTGGAGCCATGCAGTAAGGTGCATGTGTGGGTGGCCTGGCTCTAACCTCCAACTCTATCTTGTGATCTACCTCGTGCCTCAGAGGTAGAGTCTTCAGAAGCTTGTTTGGCATAACGTTATTGTTCTCTTCAAAGACCTTCTCTATAATCGGTGACAAGGACTCCTTAACACCATTGTCTTTTCCCGAACTTGCAATGGTAGCTAGGAACGTTGGTTTTCCTTTCTTCAGGCCCTTCACGATCTGCATGGCCAACAAGTGGGCTTGTCCTTCCTTTTTCGGCACCTTGACTAGAAAAACCATGCACGACCCTTCCCGCTCCATGACCATGAGTCATTGGAGGTAGGGGTCGATCATCGTATGGCATCGTTTGAAGAACTCCTGTCCAAGAATGATATCAAAGATATCTAAAGGAGCGACGGTGAAGTTCGTCTCATATTGCCATTTTTCTAATGTGATGCTCACTCCTTGGGTGACTCCACACACGGGGATCGGTGGTGCATTGACCGTCTTGAGGCGAGTGTTGCTTAGAACATAGTTTAGCCTTAACCTCTTTGCCGCCATCTTAGTCATGATGTTTGCTTCGGCCCCAAAGTCTACCATGGCATGAGCTGATCGTCCATTAATAAAGATGTCTACATACTGTGTGTTGAAGTATCTTGGCTTCTCTATTTGCTTGGATATAGCCCCACATAGTCCAACCGTGCCTAACTACGTCGTACCCGCGTCCTGCATTTGCTCTTGTGTGTCTGTCTCCTTCCATTCGCGTAGGATGGCGCCAAGTTTCTTCATCTCTGGGAACCTGGCATAGCCGTCTGGTCCTACGCATATGTAGCAAGATGGCGCCAAGTTTCTTCATCTCTAGGAACCTGGCATAGCCATCTGGTCCTACGCATATGTAGCAACCATCTCTTTTGGTGGTCTGCGCCATTTTCTCCGTGTAGTTCTGGCACACGAACCACTTGTTGTCCGGCTTGTGGGAGTCCTGCTGTTTAGGGTGTGCCTACTGTTACTTGCCTCGGCCACGATCTCCCCTACCTTTGGCATAACTATTCCTTTCATCTTTTCCCTTTGCCTTGTCATGCCATTCGTGCTTAAATTCGGTCAAGGACTCGGCAATGGTCTTGACTTGTCGGCTCCAACTCCATCTTGGACCAATTTTTACAGTCCGTCCATGAAGTGGAACATCATGTCTTCATCCGTGTAGTTGGAAATCTGAAGCGTTAGAGTTGTGAACTCCTTCACGTATGCTCGAATGCTACCTATTTGCTTCAGTTCCCTAAACTTGCGTTTAACCTCATATATGACGTTGTTAGGGAAGAAGGCTTTCTAGAACACCTCGCGGAATTGTTCCCATGTGTTGATGGTGCACATCCCCTTCCCTATCTCAGCTTCCTTGTGCCTCCACCATATAATGGCCATCTCCGAAAGATACAACACGACAGTGTTGATCTTGTTCTCGTCACTCCTTACCTGACTACACTTGAAGTAATTCTCCAAGTGCCACAAGAAGTTCTCCACCTCTTGAGTGTTGTGGACGCCTTTGAATATAGGTGGCTTGGGAGCCTCGACGCTAGCCTCCCTATCACGGTCAGGTGACATCGATCGCCTTCATCTCGACCTTCATGGTTTCAATTGTGTTTAACAACTCCATGAGCCGGCACTCGAAGGAAGTGATGGCCTCTTTCATCTCGAACTCGGCCCACTGACATCCCTCAAACTCCTTACGAATGATTTCATTCTCCTCAAGGGTGAAGTCTTTAAGAGTTTTGAACTTGCCGTTAGCAACATTCATGCACCGGCCTAATATCTCCATGGCCTAACTCACCACTTCACTTGCAACCCATTCTTATCTAGTGGTGACGTCAATGGACTCCTCGCCAAGTTCATCGCCACTTGCTTCGGTGGTCGAATATGGATGAGATATTAGCACCTCACTTAGCGTAGGGTCGAGCAGCATTTCCTCATTACTCTTTTTGTGCTTCTTTCCCTTGCGGTTTTTCTTTCCACCATCCAAATGGACGTTGGTGGTGCTAGCGGCATTCGTGTCTCCTTCGTTAGTCATTCCCTTTGTATCAAACCTCATTCTGATATCACGTTGTCACGGACTTAGAGTTTTCGATAAGGCTCCGTGCGATACTTTACAACTTACTTACTACTCTTTCAAGATCTTGCAAGTTCAATCAAGCCTTTAAGACTAAGATCGCTAAGAGAACGTAAAGAAAGACTTAGAAAGAACAAGAGAGATTTTGGAAGAAGGCTTTTGTATTTGCTTGGAAGAATGCTTTACAAGTTGAGTGATGTCTTGCAAATGAGTGGCACATCTATTTATACTACCACCTAAGGGCTAAAGTGTAATTTAAAATTACTTTACTAGTCCCTAAGATATTTTCACAATGGTCCCTTTCTAGAGAATTCTACATTATCTAGGGCCTTCCGTAGCCTTCCTGAAAAATCTACAGGATTCTAGTGTTCTCCTCAACTCTAGAATCTTCTACCCCTATCTGGATGTGAAATTTGACTAGCAAAGTGGCGAGACGTCACATTAGGATGTCCTGCTTTCTATGGAAGAAATAATAAGACTCAGTTTGAAGATTTAGTGACGAAAGTGATGAAGAGGATCAACTCTTGGTGGAATAGGTTATTGTTTTTTGGAGGGAAGTATATATTGATATCACATGTGTTTCAATCAATGCCTATCTACCTACTATTAGTAATGAGTCCACCAGTCAATGTTATTAATCAGCTTCATAGCATTTTTGCTAAGTTTTATTGGAGAAAAGCCACTGGTGCTAAAAATAAGCATTGGATTTCATGGGTTAGGATGTTTCTGCCCAAGGAGGAAGGAGGTTTGAGCTTCATATCTATACATGATGTTTCAAAAGCTTTAGTAGCAAAGCTTTGGTGGATTTTCAGGGTGAGCACATCACTATGGAGTGCTTATATGTGGAATAAATATTGTAAGAAGTTACATCCTATCCTAGTGCAGGGAAAAGGAGTTTCTCACATATGGAGAAGAATGATTATGGTAAAGAAAGAAGTTGAGCATGGCAGGTCCTTGCTGGAAATTCAAGCTTTTGGTTTGACAATTAGACAAAGCAAGTAGCACATTATTACATAGAATGGACCTGGCAGAGAAAGAGGAAATTGAAGTTAAAGAATTCACCAGCCAAGGAAAATGGGATATTCCTAAGCTAGGGAGTTAATTATCAGAGGAGATGGTAGAGCATATTGTGGATACAATCAAACCTCTAGTAGAAGGAAGAAATGATGATAGACCATGGTGGATGGACAACACTAAAGGAGTTTTTTAGTTAAATCAGCCTGGAAATTTGTTAGAAGAAGAGATGAGCCTAGGCAATGTTATGAATTAACGTGGGTAAAGGGTGTCCCTTTCAAGATAAATTTCTTTTATTGGAGAGTATGGAGAAGGAGAATATCAACTGATGATAATCTGAAGAGGATAAGAATTATAACAGTCTCTAGATGTTATTTTTGTGACACTTATGCAGAGGAAACCATAAGCCATTTATTACTATCAGCTCCCATAGCCAACAACCTATGGAAGCAATTTGCTATTTTTGCAGGTATCAACATTGACAACATGCATTTATAGCAAGTAATAATTCATTTTTGGAGGCTCACAGGTCAACCAAAACTGATGAGTGTTTGCAGAGCAATACCCTCCTTAATAATATGGACACTATGGAAGAAAACAAATGCTAGAAAACATGGTGGAGACATCAATCTCCACAGCATGGAGGTACAAGTACAGAAACTAATAAGTCAACTGATCTTGATGTGGTACCAACGGATGAAAAGATTACCAAGTGACTAGCCAACCATAGTGCATGTGCTTAGGATGTACAAACCCAAATTGTATTAGCAATCAGTAACTTGGAGACCCCTGAGGGAACTGTTATTAAGTGTAATACATATGGGGCTTGTAGAGGCAACCCAGGATTGAGTACATATGGGTTTTTTTTGAGAAATAGTGAAGGAAATTTAATCTATGCTCAAGCAGAGTTTATTGGAGTTACTAGAAATATAGAGGTAGAAGCAAGAGCTATTTTTGAAGTTGTAAAGGTCTGTAAAGAGAAAGGGATACAAAATGTAATTCTAGAAATAGACTCTTTATGTATGATGAATTTTTTAAGAGGAATATGGAAAATCGCATGGGAGGTGGAAGATATATATCAGGCAATTAATAGAGTATAACAACTAGTCATCATCCAAGTCACACATGTTTATAGGGAGGGAAATTATGTTGCAGATTCATTAGCAAATATGACATATGAGCTAGAAGGTAAACAAATATACAATACTTTTCAAGAGTTTCCCAACATTTGTAGGAAGATTTTGAATGCAGATAAGTCACAGATTCCAAATATTAGGATAAAAACACACAAGATAAGAGAAAATACAAGGCAAGTTCAGCAACAGTAATTTCAAAAATAAAGAAGTCAAACATACAAGATTCTTCATTAGACACAATCATACCAAACTTGGTCAAATTAATCAATGGATACAAGGATACAAAACAATATCAAGTACAATAGAGAGTGCAAGTACTTGACTGGGCAGCTAGAAGATAGAAATTTAGGCGAGGGGTGGAACTACCTAAAAATCAGAGCAGAATGGAGCTAGCACACAGATACAAGAAAACAAAATTGAAAAGGAGATACACTCACCTTGGCAGCACTTCAACAAGACATCATTGGAGCTCATCTTCGTCTTGTAGTTATGACGACAAAGAGGAGAAGCTAAATGGGGTGCGGGTGAGACAAGAGAGATAATAATCAGACATTTCTTGACAGTGTCTGATAGCTTCTTTTTGTTTTTGCTTGTAATTGTTGGGTCGGGTCACTTTTGGACCAGATTCGGACTATTTGGGATTTTGGTCCTTTTATAATAAACTGGCCCTAGGGACCAAAAATTTAACTAAAAATAAAATAAAATTTAGGCTCAGGTCGATAGTAACTAAATATATTGAGAAGAAAATCTTGGTTGTAACCTTCAAGGTTTGTATGGCTTGTAGGATTTAGACTTTCAAAACTAAATAGTTGGTAGATTTTGACTTGACTAATTGGACATACAGCAATAATTAAGTTGATCTAGTGACAAGGCAAGGAGATAAAGTGAATGAGCTAAAGGAAGGGAAAATTTATCAGTAAATACTTCAAGATCTTTTGTTGAGCCTAACATTACCATGACAAAAGTAATATAAGGAAGTCCTGATTTCATGTTGATGATTTATTAACTGTGTATTGTGGGTTTTAAATATATATTGGTAGTTATGGGACACTAATGAGTCCATGATTTGGACTCTTTTAGGGCTTTATTTTAATAGATTTAGTTTTCTCAAATGCATATTTTATAACTAATGAAAATCCTTGAGTTTCAAGTATTTGGAGTTAGAGACAAAGCATGGACACTATTGGGAACAAAAAAATAAGGCAGCTAAAAAGAAAGAGGAAAAAACGGCCTGAGGATCGTCTAAGCCATTAGGCGAGTTACCGAATGTCTATGGTCTCACCTAATGTTCCAATGTGCCAAGCTTTGAAGGAGAAAATCAAGTCCGCAAGATAAAAGAGCAATCAACGAGTCGCCGAACAATTCTTCAATGCAATACTCCATTGCCCAACGTTACTGAACTTGAAGTTGCTGAAGGCTAATGCAGAAAGACGATGAACCAGACCAAAGGGTGGATCGCCGAGTAGATCGGCGATCCTGACTAAGTGCGCCGAGTGATCCTTCGCAGCATACTTTTTGACAATTATAAATACATGTTGGAATTTTTAGCTTAGTATCAAGTTTTACGATTCATAAACCAATTTTTAGAATTACTCAGTTTTAGAACTTAGTTTTTGGAGACAATTTTTCTTAGCTTTGAAAAATTTCATTTTCTAAGCAGTTGGAAGTGGGTATTGAAGATTCTTCATCTTTGACATGTGTAAAGACAATATCTATCGTACCCATTTAATGGAAACACTTTCCGGTATCGATTTCTATCTCTTTACTATGTCTAGCTAAAACCTCAATTCTTAGGGTGTGATTTTATGAATATGGGTTGAATTTACTGTTGGGTATTGCTAATTGATTATTTATTCATTATTTAAAGGTGATTTCGTTCAGTAGTTGTGTTTGAATTAAATGGAGTTGTAGTTACAAATACAATTTTATCTTCGTGTTTTTGACTTGCGAGAGAGAGAGAGGTTTTAAAACCAAAACTATTGAATCGATAGTCGGTGGTTATTGGTTTGTCATGGGTTCAACTCGAGAGTGTGAATCATAAATCCTCTCCCACACATTCAGCTCAAGAGACTGAATGGACTAAGGCAAAGGTTGTGCTTCATTGCCGCTTATCGATGTTCTAGAGAAACCGATTTGATTCGGGGTAAATTGTTTGACAGAAAATTTACCCCCACAAAAGTCTAGCCTAGTTACCAATTTGCAGTGAGTTACTATCAATAGAATTTACCTGGTTGTGTAATTTAGCCCAATTCCTATCATATCTCAAGAATCCTGTCTCCATATCTGCATTTTCATTTTTAGTTGTCGTTTTAGTTGATAATTGATTATAAACCCCACCCCACCCCCTTTGAGAATTGACACTTGTGTCATCCTTTAATTTGATATGCCTATTTTTGTACAAGTCTTTAGCTATAATTGACTTGAACGAAGTTTTAGCTTTTCTATTGATTCTCAATCACAAACCCCTTGGGACTTGACCCCAACTCACGAGTTGGGTTATATTACTATTGAATGACCGTGGACACTTAGTATTGGATGAATCACCCGAATACGTCAAGTCAAAATGGCGCCGTTGTCGGGTAGTGGTGCTAATTGAGAATTCCTAGTTAAGTTGAATTTTGCTCTTTTTAGTTATAGTGATACTTGCTTAATTTTTAGTTTTAGTTTTTGTATCGTTGTTTTGAGCAGGAAATTAGAACATTTTTGGTAGCAATGGTGACCAAATGGACCTCTCTCTTTTGAGGATGATGTCTTTTAGGGATAACATCCTATGTTTTAGGCAATTAGAGGGAGAGTCCATCCATAAATTGTGACTGAGATTTAAGACACTCTTCCTACAATGCCCAGCTCATGAAATATGAGAAAGTGTGCTATTGGACTGCTTCTACAAAAGTCTTGGCTCGAAAAACAAAAGAATGGCTGACTAAATATTTCCAAAGGGTCTCTCATGACTACCCTACGCTATAGAAGCCCAGATCCTTGATCACATGGCCATGGCCATGACCAACAAGGAGATTGAGAAAGATCATACTTTGGCCAAACTATTGACTCAGCTGGATCTAGTGGCCAAGAAGATTATAGAATTGGAAACACCGGATAAAACGAAAGATCAATACATTCCCCCTCATAAGCGTATAAAAACCAATGCAAACGAGGGTGGACAAATAGAGGAGATACTATCACTCATTCTCCGCAAAATCGAAAGTCACGACAAGAGGCTGAATGAGATAAAGGAAAATGTCTTACTGGTGAATGAAACAACTGTTTCCCAATTTATATCTGTTCAACAAGTGGAGAATCAAATGGGTCATGTATTGTCTCGTCTCTACCCCTCAAATCAAAACTAAGTGGGGAAGTCGTGCCACGATATTAAATAAGGGGCTTCTTGGGAGGCAACCCAAGGCTTAGTTTTTTTAGAAATAATGGTGTGTTGATTTTGTAGGACAAAGTGTGGAAGGTGCTTGAAAATATTAGGTTGACGAGCTAAAAGGTCTAGTGGGAGATTCGCCAAAGAGGTCGGCAACCTTGACCTAGACCGCTGTTAGACTCAAGAACATTTTACATTGGGGTCTGTAAAACTCAGCGAGCCCAAGAAATTATTGGTGAATCGCTGACCAGGTCGGTAATCACGACATAGACCGCCATTTGAGACCCCACATTAATTGGGGGTCTTGTAAAACTCAACGAGGTAAGTGAACACTCGACGTGTCGCCGAAGTGGATCGGTGACCATGACTAACGTTGCCGACTTGGCGAGCACTGGACGGTTTATTAAAGAGCCAAACGTTTAAATTTCAAACTCTTTCATTCTTCCCTTGCTTTTCATCTTCAAAACTCACCCCTGATTAGTATCTTCTATAATTTTTGCATTTTTAAGAGTAATTTAGTCGTCAGAGTTGTGTTCGGAGTGGAATACATTGCCGCCTAGCATTTCAATATTATCTTAATCGGCATTAAAGTTAGTTTTCTAATCCCTGAGTTTATTTTTGACATTTTGAACTCTTATGCAAATGATTTGACCATGTTGTTGTGCTATAGGGCCTCTCTGATAGGATTAGTATGCTTAAATGCCGGTTTTAATTTGAATACCTTGACCATAGTGTTTTGATTGTCGAAATATGGTATCTTGGTGCATTGAAATAGATTAAAATTCTTGTGGTCGTGCTTGTATATTATATGTCTTGTTTAATTTGAGTTGTGCGTGGTTTGATTTTGTTTTCCAGGTGGCGAGGTTGTATTCGAGAAGTTGGATTGAAAATAGGCACGTTGGGTCATTTGGTGAGCTGGGTTGAGCTCGCTAAACCACTCGGCGGTTCTCCTAATGTCCCTATCTCGCCTTTAAATTCATGCATTATGTGTTGTTATATTTTGTAACTTTCGGCGAGAAGCCTGAGGTCGTCGAAGGAATTCAGCGATTCGCCAAAAAACTTCTTGATCGCCCTTAGTTTGTACCCTTTAAACCTTTTTGCACTATAACTTTTGGTGAGATGACCCTTGCTCGTCAAATGTTGTCGGCAATTCGCCGAAGAGCCTTTCCCATGGCCGACTTGCCAAAACTTTTGAACCAATCCTTTCAGCGTGCCCGGTCCAACTCGCCTAAGCGAGTCAGCAACTCGCCGACTAGTTTGGCGAGTCTGTCTGCAACTAATTTTCTATGCTTTTGTTTGAATATTTTCTTAACTTATTCTCAATGTTTTACAGAGATGGTTAGACCAAAAGTTGGTGGGAGAATCATGCCACCCCGAGAGATAAGAGCACACAATCACAAAATAAATGAAGGGAGACCAAAGCCCCCTAAGACGGGAAGACAATAACCTCCACCTAGAGACAAAGGCAAGAGGTCAAATTCTGACAGGAAGACTATTCCCAGAGACCACTCTATTCTTTCATGGGCCCAATGATTCTGTGCAGCTATGCGGACCTTTCTGGCAGACACACCTATGGACACTCCTGGTGGGTCCGGTACTACGATTCCTTCTGAGGTAACTCCAGGCACTGATGTCCAAGTCCAGGCTGATGCACCGGGCACTAATGCCCAGAGAGATGGAGCGACTAGTAGACAAGATCCCCTCTTTACCTCCCTCTCTATCTTACTTTTATTTTGACTTGTGTATATTATATTTTGTTTGCATTTGAGACAAATGCTTTTATTTGTGGTGGGGCGAGTCTCACCTTTTGTGTGACTCTTTTTGTGAATATTCTTGTTTTGTTTATATATTTGGGCTTTGAGCTAAATTCGTGCTATACACTGCTTTTTGTGGAAGGTTTGAGCTTGTGGCTCCTTGCTTTTAATTGTAAATGATTTTTGGCCCTTCCAAAATTTTCGCCACCTCTTGTATGTGTTGAACGTGGTTGTTCTCTTACAAATTCAAGTATCGATTTTGATCAATACCGATGACTCAAATAGTGCTCATAATCGAACATAAATGAATATGTGGCTATGACGAGGCCAATTGAAGTTGCATAGACAATATGTGAACTCTTTACATCTCGTTGTGACTAGCCAAGTATCGAATTGAGTCTCTTGTGATAAACATTGCACACTATTGAAAGTGGGAAGTCTTGTTTGACATTGGTGTCTATGCCTTGTGTAATGAGCTTACCGTGAACCATGTGTTATGACACCTAGAATTTGTCCCGTTGGTCCGGTTGATTAAGTGATGCAATTTCTTGAGATGATCTTTGGCAACTTTAAAGAGTGTGAATCAATTTTAAATTATACTTCTTTTGTGGCTTACCTTGTGAGTGTGTGAACCTATTTTGAGCACCCCTTGAACCTTAACCCTTTCTTGGAAGAAACTTGATATCATCGTGACCTTTTATCGATACATTACCCATAATCCTCATGACTTTTAGTTTGTGTGAATAGCCAACTTAGGCCAAAATCCTAAGTTAGGGGTGTGGTGAAAAGATAAGGTAAATCAAGAAAATGAAAAGAAGTCCCTTTTGCCCATGTTTTGAGAAAAATGGAACCCCTCCCTATAAAAAAAAGAGAGAAAAATAAGAAATGATTGAAAAAGAAAAAGAAAGAAAAAGTTGTGAAATAAGGTTGTAGAAATACAAAGAAAATGGGGTTTCCAATGAACCATGGAAGAAGAATAAGAGGTGACTTTTGAGCTTGAGTGAAAATGATAAAGAGAAGGAAAGAAGGTGTTGTTCACATCACAATTCATGAGGATTTCAGCCTATAAGCCTAAATGACCATACCATTACAATCAACCCCATTACAAGCCTTGAAAAGACCATTTTTTTTTATCTTGAATGAGATAAAAAAAAGTCGATTGGAAAATAAGGGCAAACCTATGGGTGAAATCATGCATTGTGTTTATCTTTGTGAGTGTGAGTGTTGATCTTGATTCCGGAACTTTAAATGAATGAACCATTGAGTGAATATGGAATCTTTCTTTTTATGAGGGCATTTGAATACCTTTGTTGAGATTGAACTTGCATTTGAAGCAAGTATAGTGAGTTTGAGATTCTTTGGTAATGGTGAGTCACAACTTGAATCTTTGAGTGCACAATTGTTCTTTGCACGAGTAGGTTAAGTCTTTTTGTGTGCATTCATGATTGAGTCTTGTGTAGCACTATTTGAGACATCCTGTATGAACTGCTGAACTTGAGTTTTACTTGAGGACAAGCAAAAGTTTAAGTTGGGGGTGTTGATGAGTCCACGATTTAAACTCTTTTATGTCTTTATTTCGATAGATTTAGTGTCCTCAAATGCATATTATGTCTCAATAACTAATGAAAATCCTTGATTTTTAGGTGTTTGGAGTTAGAGACAAAGCATGGATACTATTGGGCAGAAAGGAACAAGGCAGATGAAAAGAAAGAGGAAAAATCGACCTAAGGATCGCCTAAGCCATTAGGCGAGTCACCGAATGGCTATGGTCTCGCCTAATGTTCCAGTGTGCCAAGCTCTGATGGAGAAAATCTAGTCGGCCAGATAAAGGAGCCGTCGGTGAGTCACTGAACGATTCCGCGATCCAGTACTCCATCGCCCAATGCTACAGAACTTAAAGTTACTAAAGGTCAATGCAGAAAGGCGATGAACCAGACCAAAGGGCGAATCGCCACGTGGGTTGACGATCCTGACTAACTACGCCGAGTGATCCTTCGCAACACACTTTTTGACAACTATAAATACATGTTTGAACTTTTAGTTTAGTATCAAGTTTTACAATTCAGAAATCAATTTTAGAATTACTCAGTTTTAGTACTTAATTTTTTGAGACAAATTTTCTTAGCTTTGAAGATTTGAAGATTTCCATTTTCTAAGCAGTTGGAAGTGGGTATTGAAGATTCTTCATCTTTGATGTGTGTAAAGACAATATCTATCGTACCCATTTGATGGAAATACTTTTCGGTATCGATTTCTATCTCTTTACAATGTCTAGCTAAAACCCCAATTCTTGGGGTTTGATTTTGTGATATGGGTTGAATTTATTGTTGGATATTGCTAATTGATTATTTATTCGTTGTTTAAAAGTGATTTCGTTCAGTAGTTGAGTTTGAATTAAATGGGGTTGTAGTTGCAAATACAATTTTATCTTTGTGTTTTTGACTTGCGAGAGAGAGAGGTTTTAAAACCAAAACTACTGAATTGATAGTCGGTGGTTATTGAGTTGTCGTGGGTTCAGCTCAAGAGAGTGAATCCTAAACCCTCTCTCATGCATTCAGCTCAAGAGAGTAAATGTACTAAGGTGAAAGTTGTGCTTCATTTCTGCTTATCGGTGTTCGAGAGAAACCGCTTTGATTCGGGGTAAATTGTTCAAGAGAAAATTTACCCCCACTAAAGTCTAGCCTAGTTACCAATTTGCAATAAGTTACTATCAATAGCGTTTACCCGGTTGTGTATTTTAGCCCATATTCCTATCACATCCCAAGAATCCCATCTTCATATTTGCATTTCGTTTTTAGTTGTCGTTTTAGTTGATAATTGATTATAAAAACCCCCCTTTGATAATTGACACTTGTGTCATCCTTTAATTTGATATGCTTATTTTCGTAAAAGTCTTTAGCTATAATTGACTTTAACGAAGTTCTAGCTTTTCTATTGATTCTCAATCACAAACTACTCCCTTGGACTCGACCCCAACTCACTAGTTGGGTTATATTACTATTGAACGACCGTGGACGCTTAGTATTGGATGAAGTGCCTGGATACGTCAAGTCAGACATCAATTTCTCATTGTATGATGAATTCCCTTAGAGAATATTGACGCGCGTGTAAACGAGTTGCTCTGCCAATTGAATGTGTGTAAATTTTTTTCCAGTAATGTATGGCTTCGTTTCAGCCAAACAAAAATTAAACTTTGTTATTCGTTAATTAAACATATGCCGACATGCACACACTCACTAGTATGTGTAAATTGAAGTAGATATAAGTAAGCGTGGAACAATATAAAGTTTTGATGATGAAGGACAATTGTAGGATATATAAAATAAAATATTTAAGAGTAGTGGCCTACAACATATTACCAATTGTAGTTATAAGGAAAGATTTGTTACAATTGATGAGAATAAAAGAAAAATTGATAGAGGTTTTGCATAATTATATATTACGTGTTTGTAATTATTTAATTTGATTACTAGAATATAATTTTCCCATTGTAGAGTAGGAGCCGCGTCATCTTTATTATCATGATTCATGTCCTTGTCTTATCGCCTTCTTTTATGAATTATGTCATTTTATCCTTAATAAAATTGATATCGTCAAACCTACAAAATCATTACTTTAATTCCCATACAGTACACTTGTTGAACAGATCTAGTAAATAACTTGTTCTTTTTATTTTGGGAAAAGGGTTCTAAATATATTTGAACTTTGACCAAATTTGCTATAACAATCTCAAATTTTGGATAGGACCTATTATTCTGCACTATTTAATAGTGTATTTTAAAGATATATAGGTATTCACGTGGACATCATAAATATTGCATTGTTATAACTAGTAACTTGTCCAACTGGACACTTATATATCTTTAAAATACACATAGGTGTTCACGTGGACATCATAAATATTGCATCGTTATAACTAGTAACTTGTCCAATTGGACACTTATATATTTTTAAAATAGACTATTAAATAGTGTGGGTAACAAGCCCTGCGCAAAATTTGGGATTGTTACAGCAATTTCAGTCAAAGTTCAAATATATTTCAGATTTTTTTCCCTTTTATTTTTATTTTTGGTAAACAAGAGAGTAATTAATCAACTGCTTGGGCACACTTATAATAATTATAAGTTGATTGACAAATGACAAAAGAACAAATATTTGGCTACACTCCACAAAAGAGAAGAATCACTCCATCACAAATCACAATATTCTTTTGAAATTCCCCCAGTACAGTTATAGTGACATAACAGATAATCCCACACAACATTATTAATTAAGCTATTGATTATTGAGAGTTTGTTAGATATCAGTTTCAGATTAAAATCTAGATAAAGCATTAATGAAGACTTCTTCATTATTTACAAAAAAAAAAAATTAGTGACAGGTAACCCACGAAGTAGTGTAACATAATTAAAAAAGAATAATTCTGTCTGACTTTGAAAAACAGCACAGCATTGCATAGATGCAGATGCAATACAGCACGCGCAGTATGTTTATAAAATTTGGAAATGGTCTTTATCAAACATTAATTCCTTAATATATATTCTCATATACCAGTAACTAAAGAACTAATTCATTTCCATTTGTCTTTAGCCTTTGTCCAAAAGGCTATTTTTACTAATTTCCAAAAATTTATAATCTTTCTTTTCTGATCAATGTGCTTTACAACTCCTAATCTCAGATCTCGAATCCATCAACACTTTGATCAGCAGCTTCATCTTCCAATTACTACTTGTATTTCTCATAACAGACCGCGCAAGGAATTGATTCTGCAAATTGTGTAGTTCAAAATCATCATGGAGAAGAAAATATTGTTTGGCAAATATGAAACTGGGAGACAATTAGGCAAAGGAACGTTCGCTAAAGTCTTCCATGCAACCAACCTTGCCACTGGTGAAAATGTGGCCATCAAAGTGATCAAGAAAGAGATTGTGAAATCTCAAGCAATGATGGAGCAAATCAAGAGGGAAATATCTGTTATGCGCCTTGTCCGCCACCATAACATTGTTGAACTCAAAGAAGTCATGGCATCAAAAACAAAGATCTTCATTGTCATGGAATACGTAAAAGGTGGAGAACTCTTTGCAAAAGTAGCCAAAGGGAGGCTCAAAGAAGACGTAGCTCGAAAATATTTTCAGCAGTTAATAAGTGCTGTTGAATTTTGCCACAGTTGTGGTGTTTCTCATCGTGATATAAAGCCAGAAAATCTCCTACTTGATGAGAATGAGAATTTAAAGGTAACAGATTTCGGTCTATCGGCTTTGCCAGAGCAATTGCTGAACGATGGTCTTCTATACACTCAGTGTGGAACTCCAGCCTATATTGCACCTGAAATAATACGAAATAAAGGTTATAATGGTGGGAAGGCTGATCTTTGGTCATGCGGAGTCGTATTATATGTTCTTCTAGCAGGGTGTTTACCTTTTCAAGATGATAATCTTGTGAATTTGTATAGAAAAATTTTCAAAGCGGAATATAGATTTCCCCCTTGGTTATCTACAGAAGCAAAACGTTTAATATCTAGAATATTAATCCCTAATCCACAAAAAAGGATAAGTATAGCTGGAATAATGAAAGACCCTTGGTTTAGAAAAGATTTTAAAATGCCAATTTATAATGGAAATATTTCATCATCATCATCATTAATTGATCACGAACACGATACAATATCTATGTTAGATAAATTTGGAAGATCTGACGAATACTTAAAACATGGAGGGATGATCAAATCACCCTCTTCACCAGCCTTATTGAATGCTTTTGAATTGATCTCATCTATGTCAGCTGGCGCAAATTTATCAAGCTTGTTTGAGAACAAGAAGAAAACAGAGTCCATTTTCACATCGAGGTGTTCAGCCACAATCATTATGGCGAAGATTCAATTGTTGGCTAGGAAATTGAATTTTAAAGTTGCAAGGGTTAATGGATCAACCTTGAGGCTGCAAGGTTCTTGTGATAGTAGGCCGAAAGCACGTTTATTGGTGAACATTGAGGTGTTCAAAGTGGCTCCAGAAGTGGCTGTGGTTAAGTTCTCAAAAATCTCAGGGGATTCACAAGAGTACACCAAGTTTTTTGAGGAGGAGGTAAAACCAAACTTAAAGGACATTGTTTTGACATGGCATGTTGAGCAAGTGTTAAGTGATATTTGTGAAAAGGAAGACTGTAAAATTCCAATCAAGTGTGCTAGTTGCAAGGATTTTACTCAAAATAAGCTACAAGAAATTGACGATATAACTGCTAATTTGTCATCCAGCGTGTGAAAATAACATATATTCATTTCATTATTAACAATTACATTTGGTTTGTATGTCATCAAAACCAAATATTAATTGTATATAATTCAATAGAGAAGGGATAATATATAGATATCTTTCCATAGTTCTATATACCCTTCATACATTTTATTTTCTTTTCATTTGTTTGTAATTGATTGAGACTTGGACTGTGAAATTGTTTGTGATTTCTGAAAGATATATATATATATATATATATATATATACAAAGAAAGGTGACCGTCTTTTAACTTTTTTGTGATTAATCTCTCTCTCTCTCTTTCCTTGTATGGTTGTACCCATAGGTATACCATGATATAAAATGTTAAATTTATATCAATAAGACATGATTTAACCTAAAGTAACTTATGTTTCATTTCCTAAATCAGAAATCGAATTTTTAATTTTCCAATAAAACAAAACTATAAATTTGCCTCAAAATCTACTAAAATGAACTAGCTTGCCGAATTATTTTGTTACAATTTTGTTTTCTAATTATTTTGTTTCCTAATTATTTTGTTACAATTTTGGAAACCTTAGATTCCTATTTCTACACGAATTAGTCTTTCCTCAAAGTCTATATAAAGCTTCCTATTGCTCCAACAATTCATCACCAATAATCTTCTTCTATTCACTTAGCTCAACAAAAATTGAAGATGGAGATTCCACAAACCTTCAATGAGTTCAAAGTTTGGACAGATGATTGTATCGTTCCAATGGACATCAACTTGAAGACCATCATCAACAACCCTTCTACTAGTCCATTATTCTTGATCGAAATTCGTGTTCAAGAATTTGTTCAATATTTGTCAAAGAATGGGGATTCCATCGAGGAGGAACCTCGAGGTCCATTTTTGGTGGAATCTTTCTATTTGCCGAGTAATGCTATGATCGGTGCTCCCGATGATAGTCTTTGTGAAATACTATGCTCTATAGGTTTGCCTTTGCATACAATGTCACCCATCATCACAGAAATCTCTTCCTTTGGTCGGAGTATGATGTCTCTACCTGCCAATTCAGGCCGCCCTCTACTTCCTATTGTTCTCCTCATTGCAGTTAACAGTTGGGATCCCACTCCCAGAGGCGCAGCAGAGAGAATTAAAGATGAACGTGTTTGTCTTACGCCGTTTTTGGGTATAAGGTATAAGGTTGATGTATAGAATTTTATTTGCAAAGAAAGCTACAGATGTAATCTTGATTAGTTTTTAGTTTCAACTAATATTGATTTGTGGACTGCAAGCCAAGTAATAATGAATTTTCAATACTTACATATGTTGCCGCATGTAATTAATGAAGTTAACAGTACTCGTTATAGTAGATATTTCAATTTTGCACTTGCAATTTCCAGTTCAATTTTATACTACTTTATTTCTGGGCAAAAGGGTTTGGTGACCCCTATACTTGTATATGTTTGTATTGTGGATCCTTCTAATTGATCTTTTACCAATTAAATCCTTAAACTCAAATCAAAAAATGAATTTTAAATCTCTCCTGCCATGTGTGTATCTCACTCTCCATTGAATAGATGACATGTCAAATTCATGTCACATAAATTAATACCACATCATAATTATCTTTATTAACTTTTTTAGAATCTTTAATTAAAATACTTAACAAAAGGTTAAATAATTCTTTCAAATAAAATTCATATTTCTCTCACCTTCCTCTACCTTCATTCAACTTACCTCCACCTCCCCCAACCCACAATCACCATTACCATCACCTCCATCCTTATTTTTTCTTCCATTTAAATTTATCTTCGTATAAAAGAAAAGGGACATTGAGAATGAAAATCTTTAAAATAAATCTTGAATCTTCAAAATATACAACTGACAGCAACATAATGCCCAAGAAACCAGTAGTAATTGGAATCACTAGCAATAGATAGAGGAGAAAATGAATTAGACAAATTCAAGATCGATTAGAACGTAAAGTTCAATGTCGATTTGTGGGGAAGAAAGTGGGGACTGTGAAGATATCCAAAATGGGTCGCTAAAAATTCTAGGGTGTCGCTAAAAATTCTTGATTGAAAATATAAGATATACAATGTCATCTTTCTTTGTTTCCTTTCCTTTTTCTTTCTGTGTTAGCCTTTTATGTTGAAGAGAAAATTGAAATTTTTACTGGAATCGAAAAAGTATGAAAAAGGGGATGGATCTGCTGAAAATAATGACAATAAGGTATGAAGAAGGAAAATGGAGATTGGAGCATGGACAGGGTGAGGGGTTGATTGGAAAAGAGGATAATGGCTGGAAAAGAAGTGTGGTGGAGGAGAAGAAGATATTTTTTTTTAAAAAAATTTCTTTTATAAAATCAATTATTTTATAATTTTAATATTTTTTAATGTAAGTGTGATCTTCACTTGCCCTTTTAACGTGTGTAGCCACGCTCCTGTGCCAACTCAATCATTTTAATGCCACATAAGGTTGGTCAATGGTAAAAGGGTTTGATTTACACTACTAAAAAGTTTTCAAAAAAAGATGCCAAAAAGCGACGGACTCCGTTGCTTTAAAAAAGCGACGGACTCCGTTGCTTTAAAAAAGCGACAGACTGCATCGCTTTTTGTAAAAAAAAAATTAATTTTATTAAAAAAAGCGACGAACTCCATCGCTTTTATTTTAATTTTCATTTTTTTTATTTCTAAAATTGCGACGCAATCTGACACTTTTCTGGAAATTTTATTTTTTAAAAATTTCAGAAAAGCGACGGATTGCATGGTTTTGTCCGTCACTTTTCTGGGATTTGTAAAAAAAAACCCCAGAAAAAGCGATGGACAAAACCACGCAGTCCGTCGCTTTTCTGGATTTTGAAAAAATAAAATCCATAAAAGCGACGGACAGCGTGGTTTTGTCCGTTGCTTTTCTGGAAATTTTAAAAAATAAAACCCAGAAAAGCGACGAAAAAAACCACGCAGTCCGTCGCTTTTCCTACATTATTTTTGGCACCAGAAACTCCCAGTTTCTTCTAGCCACCTGTAAATAAAATTCAATTCAATTCAATACTACACTATTCAGCCCAATCAAACAGACAATTATAAACAATCTAAACAATATATAAAATAACATTCAAAAGTACCTAAATCATAAATTATAAAATTATAAAATCTTTCAAAATTCGTTTAAAAAAATTTATAAATGTCCAGAGATCTAAACTAGGGAGTGAGATCTACATAATCATCCTCATCACTCTCGTCGTCGGTGTCATCAGGAGCCGAAGTATTAGGTCGACGAGGGAGGTTCATCACTTGTTCTTTGATTTGTTGAATGGTCTCATTCATGCTTTGTTGTTCAGCTACTGTTCTCCGCTCCGACTCTGCTAGTGCCGCTGTAAGTTTAGCTATTTGATTCGACATGGCAGCAATTTGAACAGTGTCAAGTGCCTCGGCTTGACGTGACGATCCAATACCTTCTAAGCCTGAGTGGAGTCGTCTAACATCATTTCGAGAGCCTAGACCATAACATCTACCTTTGTGTGTCCCCCCTACCACTTTTTCTTTCCAAATCTGGGTGGACAGTTCAGGTGTCAATTGGACCGAACTATCTAGATTCTCAGCGACGTAGTTCTTAAAGTCATTCTGCATACTAAATATTAAAATTGACATAAATCTATATACATATCATATATTCACTATTAATAAATATTATTCATATTAAATAACATACAAAAGTTCATTCGACCCTTTCCTCCACCCACACATCCGGATCCGACTCATTTTCTTTCTTCCTTACATGAGTCTTCTTGAAAACCTCTGGTTCAATGGGAGGGCGTCCCAATTCTTTTTCCTATAAATAAAAACTGAAATTTATAACGATATACATGATTTAACTAATTATTTATTTAAAAATTTAAATAAGAACTTACCATCTCTCGTGCAATTGTTCTAACCGTCTTTGCACCTCCGGTGTGCAACAAGCCATCTTTAAGACTGCCTCTAGCCTTTATCACTTGATCTGATATTGCCTTAAACTCGTTTTTTTTCCAATACAGACCCAATTCATCAAAAACATTAGGCAACATCCAATCGGGACGTACACCACTATCCCGAACACTCTTTAGCCAGGCATACAGTCTAGTGGATGCCTTCCTCTCAAATGTGGTCGCAATGACCATATTGTACCTCGACTCCCAAGTACACATAGTCTGAAAAAAAAATTGAATAACGTTAATTAGATCGATAGTAAAAAAAAGTAAAGTATACTAAACTTAACTAAAAAATATATACCTTAAAGTTATTAAACATCACCTGGCGTATACTGTTTGGAATCTCGCTCCAAGAGTGATAAGCCTGTGTATAGAGTCTTCTAACACATTCTTTTAAAGCCCGGGCAGCATCCTTTGCAGGATACGACCTGCAAAACACATAATAAATATGTTAGTTCATGAATAGTATATTAAAGTATAATAAATAAATAAAATAAACTAACAAATAGATAACAAAACAAACTTACGATGATCCATCCGACTCAATCATGACTCTACTAAATTTGTCCTTCTGGCCAGGAGCTAGAGCAGACATTGTATCATGTGGTGTAGCACTAGGTGTAGCTGTAGATGAGGGTGGTACGTCAGGATGCACAAAACGCTGAGTCAATGGAGGGGAACCGACCATAGCATCTGACTGCTCTCTACTAGAATCTCCAACCCTCATGGCAGATAACTGAGGAGATGTACCTGTGGGAGATGGAGTACCCGCCGATAAGGGTCGTGCTCGACGAATAGCCTGTAAAGGTAGGTCCTCGTAGCGTCGTGCAGGCAATGGCTGTGAAGTAGATGAAGTATCGAGTGATCGATGGTAATTAGGATAATATTGTCAAGGATTCGTTGTACCAAACGGAACAACAAATAAATGAGTACATGGCTAATGCACTCTGGCGCAGAAGAAATAGATCCTACAATATCCTCAGGATCTATCGGCCTCCTAGACTTCTTCTTCTTAGCCTGTTTAGTCTGGCTAACTCCAAGATTCTCGCGATGTCTACCACCATCACTGCCTGATGACATTTGTATGCAAATTTACATGTATAATATATATAAAAATCATAAATTAAATAAAATTAGCAAAATACACTTACATATATACTAGCTAGCTTTCATTCTACACTATTCCTCCTCGCTTGTTTCAATTCCGTCATTCTCCCATTCTTCCTCCTCGGTTGTTTCATTTTCATTATCGTCCCATTCTTCTTCATCAAATGATTCATTTTCCTCATTCTCGGATATTTCTTCCTCAACATTCAGTATGGCATCATCAGATACTTCTTCTACTATGTGTTGAGGATGTTGTAGTGTGGTTTCCAATTCAACATCAACTTCTTGTTGAACAATTGCAACATCATTTTGATACACCACATCTAAGACATTGTCAATTTCAATTCTTCCCACAGGCTTACTTTTTATAACAACCCACCAATCAGCTTTGTCTCTGCGTAATGAATATGAAGCGTAATACACTTGTTTAGCATTTTGTGCAATAATAAAAGGATCATAACTTCTGTATTTCCTAGTGTGCTTAACTTCAATTATATTATGTTGATGGTCCATCTTTGTGCCTCTATGTGATGGGTCAAACCACTCACACCGAAACAATACAATCTTCTTCTTAGGCCAACTTGAATACCTCACTTCAATAATCTCTTGAATGACACCATAATATTCAATAGTTTGACCAGTACCATCAGCATCACCTTGTATGTACACACTGCTATTATTTGTTTTCTTGTTCCTAGAAACTTCTTTAGTTTGAAACTTAAAACCATTGACACAATACTTATTCATTGTCAGTACTTGAGATTCAGGTCCAAATGCTACTTCTTTCACTAATTGCAAATGTTGGACACTTGAATATTCATCGTAAACCTATGTGATTGTTATTTCAACTAATATAATTTAGTATAACATGAATATATTATTAAATACTTAGTGATTGCACACTTACATAGTTCCTTAGCCATTTGAAAAATTCTATATAGATGGCTTCATTACCCCATGTGTTTACGAACAAGCTGATCATTTTACATTCAAGTATTTCGTTAGTTAATGATCACTTATTAGTAAGTAATTTAATAACATATTTTTAACACTTACTTGATATATGATTGAATCTCTGGACAATTAAGCAAAATACGTGTCACAGCTGATTGCATTTTCATATCAGTGAAGCCTCGCTTTCCACACTTTTTAGATCCTCTACCATTTTGATTAAAAATTGATATCAGTGGAAATAAAGGATCACTATCGCCTTCATCATTGCGATTGGGCCTATTTCTCCTACATAACACATCATGACCAAAGTAATAAGAATAAAAATCACCAGTTTCTCTCCCAATATGACCTTGAACAAATGATCCTTTCATCCTTCCCCTTTGCTTAACCATTTGCTTCGAACTACCAATTTTTCTGTATGTACGTATGTATATATTTGTTAATATATAAAAGAGTTGGCAAATATATATAACTTAGTGAATATTTCAAATGAAAACATCCATCTTATTTGAACCGGACCTCCGAGGCGAGCCTCTTGTACAAGGTGAATTGGAAGATGCTCCATCACATCAAAGAAACCACATGGAAATATCTTCTCCAACTTAGTAGTAGTAATAAGAATATTTTTCTTCATCCTGTCTAAACTACTCTCCAACAACTTTCCAGAACACAAATCTTTAAAAAAAAAGGCTTATCTCTGTGATTGGTTTCCATATCCTTTCGGGTAGATAGCTAAAAGCGATAGGAATTAAAGTTTCCATGAACACATGACAATCATGACTTTTCATACCAATCAATTTTCCTTCATTCATATCTGCCCGCTTTTCTAAATTCGAAGCATAGCCTTCCGGCATCCTCAAATTTTTAACCCACTGAATAATTTCACGTTTCTCATCCAATGTGAATGAAAAGCTGACTTTGTGCTTAACTATTTTACCATTCTGTAATTCCTGCAGCCATAACTCTTTTCTCCTACAATATTCCTTTATGTCCATTCTAGCTTTTGGATTATCTTTTGTCTTACCCTTAACATTCATCACTGTGTTAAACAAATTGTCAAAGTAATTTTTTTCAATGAGCATCACATCTATATTATGTCGTAGCAAATTGTCCTTCCAATATGGCAACTCCCAAAATATGCTTTGTTTGGTCCAATTATGTTCAACACCATATCCAGGAAGTCTAGAAGGTGAAGCTTTTGTAACTTTAGGTAATTGAGAAACTCTCTCCCAAATTTGATGCCCTGTGAGTAATGGAGGTGGGGGGTCACTTTCAACCTTATTTTTCCTAAATGCATTTTTCATCTTTCTAAACTCATGGTCCATTGGCAAGAACTGGCGATGACAATCAAACCATGTATTTTTCTGCCATGCTTTAAAGTGAATGCATTACTATTTTTCATGCAATATGGGATGCTAGCTTTCCAGCTGTCATCCAACTAGACAACATCTCGTATGTAGGAAAATCATTAATAGTCCACATTAAAGAAGCACACATAATGAAATTCTGCTTAGTTGATATATCATAAGTCAAAACGCCTTCAAACCACAATTGTTTGAGCTCATCTATCAATGGTTGTAGGTACACATCAATCAAACATTTTAGATTACGGGAACCTGGAATAACACAACTTAGAAAGATGTAGGGACTGGTCATGCACATTATGTACATATTCACACAACTTAACAGCTTTAACTACTTTACTTTTGACTTAATAGAACAACCAAATCCACCATCAAAACCACATTATTTAGTTTAACTTATATAAACAATATAAGAATTTAAACTAGTTTACTTTTGAATTAATACAACAACCAAATCCACCAACAAAACCACATTATTTATCTTAACTTATTCACACAACTTAACAACTTTAACTACTTTACTTTTGACTTAATACAAGAACCAAATCCACCAACTAAACCACATTATTTATCTTAACTTATTCACACAACTTAACAACTTTAACTACTTTGCTTTTGACTTAATACAACAACCAAATCCACCAACTAAACCACATTATGTATCTTAACATATTCACACAACTTAACAACTTTAACTACTTTACTTTTGACTTTGTACAACAACCAAATCCACCCACTAAACCACATTATTTAGTTTAACTTATATAAACAAAATAAGAATTTAAACTAGCTTACTTTTGACTTAATAACCAAATCCACCAACTAAACCACAAAATTAAAGCTAAGTGTCAACACTAGATGGACACAAATCGATCTTGCAAGAAAATCAATTTTGTCATCAATAGGATCAACTAGTGTTGGTACTTTTGCTTAACAAACACATTATCACAAAATTAAAGCTAAGTGTCAACACTAGATGGACACAAATCGATCTTGTAAGAAAATCAATTTTGTCATCACTAGGATCAACTAGTGTTGGTACTTTTGCTTAACAAACACGTTATCACTAAATTAAAGCTAAGTGTCAACACTAGATGGACACAAATCGATCTTGCAAGAAAATCAATTTTGTCATCAATAGGATCAACTAGTGTTGGTACTTTTGCTTAACAAACACATTATCACAAAATTAAAGCTAAGTGACAACACTAGATGGACACAAATTGATCTTGCAAGAAAATTAATTTTGTCATCAATAGGATCAACTAGTGTTGGTACTTTTGCTTAACAAACACGTTATCACTAAATTAAAGCTAAGTGTCAACACTAGATGGACACAAATCGAAATCAATTTTGTCATCAATAGGATCAACTAGTGTTGGTACTTTTGCTTAACAAACACATTATCACTAAATTAAAGCTAAGTGTCAACACTAGATGGACATAAATCGATCTTGCAAGAAAATCAATTTTGTCATCAATAGGATCAACTAGTGTTGGTACTTTTGCTTAACAAACACATTATCACAAAATTAAAGCTAAGTATCTAAGTATTAACACTAGAGGGACACAAACACATTATTGAAAACATGCAATTGTACTTGAACTTAAGAAACTTAGAAGCACCGACCTTATCTCCAACTTTGTGAAAGAAGCAATATAGTCTTGTATCAACTTTTTTTGATGTTGAGCTTCCTCAGTTGCCTAGCACAAAAAGTTCCTAAATTAGTTAAATATAAACTTCAAATCCAAGAATATTAGTTATATATATATATATAACTAAGTTTTAATAAGTTGAAGTTTCAATTCAAGTTCATATCTAATTTCTAATTAAACTTAATTAGTTATATATTCAAGCTAATTAGTTCCAACTACCCCAATCTAATTTCAAGTTCATATTCCTAATTAAGCTCAATTTATAGCAAATTCAAGTTCTAATTAATTATAAGTTTTAATTAAGTTGTAATTCAAATCCCTCAAATTCCAAATTCAAACTATAGTGCTAAAATCCCAAATTCAAACTCTTAGTAGTCCTAAAATCTCAATAATAAATTCAAACTAGTCCTAAATTCAAAATTCAAACTAGTCTTAAAATCATATTATCAAACTAGTCCTAAAATCCCAAAATCTAACTAGTGCTAAAATCCTAAATTCAACTAGCTAGCTATTCCCAATCTCAAATTCAAACTATTAGTCCTAAAATCTCAATAATAATTCAAACTAACTCAAATAATACCCAAATTCAAACAAATTCTAAGATCCCCTAATTTAAACTAACCCTAACATTAAAATTTCAATTCACAATCAACTAACACAAACTAACAATCAAATAATCCTTAATTCAAACTAACAATCAAAAACCCTAAATCATTCCCTTACTAACTAACAATCAATCAATTTAAAACTAATTCAATATACTAATTAACAAATTAAATACTCAAATTGAAAGAAATTAAAAATAATATTATGAAACCCTAACCTTGAATTAAAGGAGAAGGGCAATGGGTCGGGATGGAGGCGGCGCCGGGCGTGCTCAATCAACTATTGCTGCGAGCTACCGCGGCTGACCTCGATCAATCTGCTGCCCACGAACTGCCGCTACTGCGATGGTGGCGTGGCGCCGGTCGGGGTTGCTATGGTGGCGCCGGTCGGAGTTGCTGCCGTGGCGCCGGTTATATATAATTTAACTATACATCAACAGAAGTTTAATTTAATAAATTCAATTTATCGATCAAGTTAATTTTATAAATTAAAATTATATATATATATATATATATATATATATATATATATATATATATATATAGTTTAACTACACGTCAACAGAAGTTTAATTTAATAAATTTAATTTATTGATCAACATAATGTGTGTGTGTGTGTGTGTATATATATATATTATGTAATTTAACTACACATCAACAGAAGTTTAATTTATCGAGGTTTATATATATATAATTTAACTATACATCAATAGAATTTTAATTTAATAAATTTAATTAATTTATCCATCAAGTTAATTTTATAAATTAAAATAACATATATATATATATATATATATATATATATAATTTAACTACACAACAACATAAGTTTAATTAAATAAATTTAATTTATCAATCAAGTTAATTTTAAAAATTTAAATTATATACCTTCTAATTATATAAATTTAATTTTATTGATCAACAAAAATTTATCAATATCAAATTTAATATATAAATCTCCTTGAATTGATCATGCGTATTTCTTTAATTAATTGATAATGTATTTCATATATGAACCACTAGTTTATAAGGCTTGATTTGTTAAACTATTCGAGGAGTATATAATTAATCAATGTATTTCATACTCCGATGAAGTATCTTTTACATGTCATCATCATAATTAGGAAGTGATCACTACAGTTGACATCCATTCAAGATCGAACATATATAATAATACTATTTCGCATTTCATACTTCAATGGATTATATGTTAGTTCTTCACCTCTACATCATGAGATGAGATATTAAGTTCAGGATTAGACAACTTACTGATAAAAATTGTACATTACTCTAGAAATATAAGTATATATAGTTTTCTATAATTCATATCAACGTAGTTTCATACTCTAAATATTGATTATAGATATTTTTTTATTTATTCCACGAATTCTAACATTTTATTTATAAAAGTATACAAAATTGTTACACTTTTTGAACAATTAATTGTAGGTGTAAATGAAATTTTAGTATTATGCACAATAGCAAAATTATGATTAATAGGAATATTTTAAACAAATCGACCTCCGGATGTCACTTTTATTAAAAGTAATTAGATTTAATAAAAAATACCAACCTCATGAGGTCGGACCTCAGAGTCTCTATGTCCATAGCTTTTTTTGAAAAAATTTTGACCAACCTTTTGTCGAAAAAGCGACTGACAAAGAGACATTGTTCGTCGCTTTTTTAAAAATATTTGACCAGATATTTTGACCAAGAAGTGACACACATAAAGATGCTATCCATCGATAATTTTAAAAATAATTAAACAATTAAAATTAATAAAAAGCGATGGACGGAGTGGCTTTTTTTAATTAATAAATAATTATTTTTAATAAAAAGCGACGGACTGCGTCTCTATCGATATAAAATAATTAATTATTTATTATATATATTGTTGGTGCAAAATTCCCTGGAAAAAACTGACGGACTCAGCGATGCAATCCGTCGCTTTTTAAAAAATTAATTTAAAAAGCGACGGACTCACCGATGTAGTCCGTCGCTTTTTATATAATTTTAAAAAAAATTTAAAAAATTAAAAATAAAAATATATAAATTAAAAAGTGATGGACTTGGCGATGCAGTCCGTCGCTTTTTAAAAAAATTTAAAAAAAATAAAAATTCAAATAAAAAAATTTAAAAAGCGACAGAATCTGCGATGCCTTCCATCGCTTTTAAAAAAAATAAAAAAAAAGTTTTAATTAAAAAAGTGACGGACGGCACGCTTGGTCCGTCGCTTTTGGGAGCGACGCCGTCCGTCGCTTTTTGTTCTGTCGTTTTTTAGCAGTGATATTATGTTTTACTGAGTATAACGGTTCAATTGACCAATGGATAAGTAGAAGGGTTAACAATACAAACTGATACAAGTACAAGGATCTACCATACCATTTTGCCTTGTTTCTATAATAAGTTTGTGTGTCAAAGATTCAAATATGTCACGAAAGTGTGTGTATATATATATATATATATATAGCCAGTTAGATATTTATATTTCAATTAAAGGATTATATATGTCACGAAAGTATCATCAAGTTAACAAGATCTTCGAACTTCAAAATATATTATTTTTATATATTTGATTACTTCATTTTTTTTTAAAAAAAAACTCATACAAAATAAGAAAATTGTGAATCATTTAAAATATCATTTGCAAAATAAATTTTATATTAAATAACATAGAATAAATGTGCAATGCACGAAAAGCTTTAAAGTGCAACGTTGCATTACCATTTTGCCCATACATTAAATTAAAATTTAATCAACTATCTAAATAAATAGTAAAATTAATCAAAAGTCCTATTTATTTAAGTAAATGCAGAATTAAGAAGAAATCTTGCTATTGTTCTTTAATTCTTTAGTTATGACATTATACATTCTCTTAATTATTACTAATTATTGAAAATGTTTTTCACACTAATCTTTCATATTTCTTATATTATCTTTTTAGCTAATAACTTTTCACAATCTTATACTACTCATATATAACTGATAACACAACATGTTATTGACTCTTGAACGAATCATGTCTGGTTGAATTGATTGAAAATCTTTAACAATGATATGAACAATATTTTTGTTGGATGTAAGGTAAACATGTGATTATATATATGATTTCACATATTGAATATATTTTTTATGTTTAATTCGTAGTTTATATATCGAGGAAAAAATGAAAAGTCAAATAACTATCTTTGATTTATGTACACATTCAATGTAGAAGTCAAATATGAAAATCAACAACAAAAACATCATCTATTATGTACTTTATAAGATAAAAAATAATGTATAGAAAAATAGTTCCAAAAGATAAAATATAGTTGTTTTCTTCACTTTTTCATATGATATCTAAAAAATTAATTAAAATACTTTAGCATTTATAATATTTATACTCTTAAGCGTGGAATACACGTGCAACACACGCGTTCGAGAACTAGTTGAATTATATGAACAAAAAAATTGATGATGCCATTTATTTATCTTCTGAATGTGTGATGCCATTTATTTATCTTCTGAATGTGCATTATAATATTAGTAACTCTACTCTTACATAATTTTAGAGAATCTTGACAATTTTCATAATAACACGTGTTTGAATGAATACTAATTTTCTTTAAAAAAAATACAAAATAAAGTAAAACATTACAAAATAAAAGTATAAAAAGCACAAGAAATTTTAAGAATGCAAGATGGAGCATGGTAAAAGTAGGGAGAAATGCTTAATGTGGTTTGATAAGATATGCTTAATTTAGCGGGTTAAGGTAAATATTTTTCTTCCCTACCTCGCTCCCTTTTTCATCCTTTAATTTTTACGTGTTTTAGGAATTAACTTATGTAATACAGCCAATCCACTAAAATTCTTTTTATAAATGTATCTTTGTTTTTGGTATATTCGATTAGTTTGGTGTTTAATTTATCAATAAATGAAATACCTATGGTTTCTTGTACAAAGAGCATGCCGAGTGTCTACTACATTCACCGAGCACTTGCATTACCACCTGAACTTCTTCTTGATACTTTGAACCCCTTGAGCAAAAATCCTGACTTCATCACTGGCAAGGAGGAGTATTGAAATCTGCCTAATGAACTGCTAATTGATGTTGAGTTGGCAAGAGGGCATGCGTGCTGATGCATTTTTTGTTCCTAAAAGATATATATTTTCTATTTTGTTTCCAAGTCTTTAGGCATGTAATTGTTGGTAGGCTTAGTTCTCCGAAAGTTTCTATTTTTGAGTTATTACCTAATTTTACTACAAATCTGTTAGGATTTCCTTGTATTTAAATATCTCTTCTTTCAACTGAATAAAATAACTCACATTTTCTTCTTTTTTCTAGAATGACATAAGCTATTCTGAAAATAGTTTTCTCTATTCCTCCATGCTACAATAGAAAGCAAATATTTATAACTATACAATTGGTTCTATTCTAGAAAGGACTATATATGGTTATAACTGTATATTCTGTACATTAATCATATTCTAAGAAAGAAAATATTTTATGATTACTATACAATTATAGCTTTTTCTAACACCCCCTTCATATTGATACTGGTGATTACAAAGTAGCAATTTGGAGATAAGATACTGATGTCGTGCTTGTGTCATTGCCTTTGTAAACAAATCAACAAGTTGAACATGAGAAGGAATGTGTTGTAGAGTGATGAGACGATCGATAACCAATCCTCGAATGTAATGGTTGTCCACCTCTATATGCTTTGTGTTTTCGTGTTGCACCGAGTTTGTAGCTATTTTAGTCGCACCAGTGTTATCAACATATAGCACTGTAGGAGATGTAATAGCAACACTGAGCTCAGATAATAGCCGTCGTAGCCAAACAATTTCCAAACTTGCTGCCGACATAGCCAATACTCAGTATTTGTAGATGATTTAGACATACTTGATTGTTTCTTACATTTCCAAGATATCAAGTATGTGTCAAGAAACATGCACCAACCAATAGCAAAGTCACGAGAATCGA
This sequence comes from Solanum bulbocastanum, assembly GCA_037074985.1. Taxonomy (NCBI): domain Eukaryota; kingdom Viridiplantae; phylum Streptophyta; class Magnoliopsida; order Solanales; family Solanaceae; genus Solanum; species Solanum bulbocastanum. Next base: position 18,344,028 of record CM073608.1, on the reverse strand, counting down.
GACAACCAGCTCAATATGCATCAATATATCCTTCAAGATGTATAGAAGAATTGGAATGGGAAAGAAAACCTCGACTTATAGAACCAAGAACATACCGAATGACACAAAGTAAAGCAGCGTGATGTATACGGTAAGGATTATCCACAAACTGACTTAGAACTTGTATTGCATATGAGATGTCTGGCATTGTCATAGTGAGATAAGCTAATGATCCTACCAACTGCCGATACAATATTGGTTTATTGGATGGTTCTCCATCAACCTCCTTGTACTTCGTATTAATAGCCATTGGGGTGTACACAACCTTGTCATTAGTAAGACCAGCCCTTGCAACAAGATCACAAGCACACTTTTGTTGTGTAATCTTGATCCCAGTTGGCAAGTATAGAACATCAAGTCTAAGAAGTATGTGAGTCGTCCCAAGTCCTTCATCTTAAATGAGGTATGCAAAAATACATTGTGTTGCCTTTGGTGAAAGCTTTTGTCGTTCATGTGCGGGAAGATGGACAAACCATACACAACCAAAAACTCACAAGTGAGAATAATCAGGCTTCTTATGAAATAATTTTGAAGTATGGTGTCTCATTAGCAATGATTGGGGAAGTTTGTCAATTAATCTAATATACAAAAGTATGTACTGCAAACTCTTAGGCATATTAGATGTGCCCAACAAAGTAGTGTAGTTTCCAAAATATGCTGATTCTTCCTTTCTATGACTCCATTTTGTTCCGGAGTATGAGGACAAGTGCGTTGAGAAATAATCCTTTGTTTTTGAAAAACTCAACAAGATTCGTCTTAGTGTACTCTCCTCCAGAATCAAAACGAAATATTTTTATAGTTTATGAAACTGTGTATACACATACTCAACAAAATTCATAATAATAATCGGAATCTCAGATTTATTTTGAATAAAAAACACTGTGTATCTAGATATATGATCAATAAATAACACAAAGTACTTATATGCCATCCTTGACAAAATAGGAGAAGGACCCCAAACATCACTATGCACCAAATCAAACCGATCGTCATAAGAAGATGAACTAGATAGAAAATTGGTTCTATTTTAGGAAGGAGTATATATGGTTATAATTGTATATTCTATAAATCAATCCTATTCTAAGAAAGAATATATTTTCTGATTACTATACAATTATAGCTTTTCCTAACACTTTTTGTTGTATGTTTTTTATTTGTTAACACCAACACGATAACTCACGTTCTCCATTGAGAGCTCTACCCCGACTCAAGCAACTCAACTATATCCCTTATATTGATGATGGTATCAAAGTTGTTAAACTCAACGGGAAGGAACTAGAACTGCAAAAACGAAAATGGGATTGTACTTTAGTTGGCAAGAACCCACAATTTAATTAAACAGATGTTGAAATTTGTCTAGCTTATTCAGAAGTCTACACTGAGGGTTTTATTGCATGGAAAGGGATACTACGTACTAACATCATACTGTGGTTTGAAAATTAACATGACAACAACATTTCCTTATACATCGATAGTGCTGAAGAGAATGGACTTGTAATTTCCAGATGACTATAAAATCTATCAGGAAAATGCCTTCCAAGGCCTGCTTATCAAATAACCAAAAGGTTGACTGAGGATTCACTAGAAACATAAAAATGTGATACTTATAAATATTCTCAATTGGTGCATTAATGTTATATATGTTGAAGAGAGTGGATCTTCTTTCACTTGCCATATGACTTTTGTTTATTGTTTCAATTTTTTTTTTTCTTAAGTTATACATAGTTTTATTAAACACACTACAAGCCCGTTTGGTTGCTAAGGCTATACACAACAAAAGGATATTGATTATGAAGACACCTAATTCTCACTTGTGAGATTTAGTTCTATCAAACTAATTCTGATTGTAGTTGCAATTATGAACCTTAAGTTACACCCAACCGATGTTAAGATTGAATTTTTCGATGCAGAACAAAATGAAGATATCGGAGCAACCATTAAGTTTCATAAAAAATGATTGTAGACAATAAAATTCATGTCGAGAACACAATAATCAAGAACAGAAAATAATTGCAATAATTGTATTTATTGATTTCAATGTGCGAGTGTTACAATCTTTATTATTCCTATGATCGTCTTTTTAGATATAAATTTAAGGGTTAATGAGCTTGATCTTGAATTTGTTCTTTAATGGCTTTGGAGCATTTTCTTGAATGTTCGATGAACTTGAACTTGAATTTTATCTTGATCTTGACTTTTACTTGAATTCAAGGGCTTCGAGCTTGATCTTGAATCTTGTAGTCTTGATGGTTCTTGAACTTGAATGTTTGAATTTTAAACTTGTAGCTTGTAGAGAAATCGGTGGCTTTTGATCCACAAGTTCTCTTAGGCTTCTTGTTAGAATTCTTGGTCTCTTTTCTGAATTATGAGGATCCCTATTTATAGTTTTAGAATAGAGGAGTTGTGATAGGAATAGGTTTCCTTCGGCCAATTTGATTTAAGTGACATGACATATGTGCTTTATGAGGTGGGCTTATCATCTTTGACACGTGGCATGATCTCATTGATCGACTTCTTTGTTTGACTAGGCATGCCACGTCATTTTCCACGTGGCGTCAAAATAGGCCTCTAGGATGAGATGACATTCGACTTAGCAAAGTGGGTCCATCTAGTGTAGCCTAAATCACTTAATTAAGACTTTAATTAAATCCATATTAGTTGCATTTAAATAATTAACCCAATCATATTAATCCATAATATTTATTTCATCTAATAAATTCATGAATTAAACATAATTCGAATAATTTTATAAATTTATATAATGATAACAGTGATCAAGAGCACAAAGTTTGAAATCTTAAAAGGTCTATTTATAGACTTAAACAATTATCCAGCAATATGATTTTGTCGCATTATCTCTTTAGGTGGTTCCGTCAATTTTTGAAACGAAAGACACGGGAGAATACATTCTTTGATTTAAAATTCATAGAGATTACGAATCTAATCGTTATGTCACAAAGTTACATATTGTAAGTCATTTTAATATGACAGTAAAAAGTATCATTCATACATACATATATTATTAGACACAAAAGTTAGTCCAAACATTCTGTACAAAAAATATAATCCCCCTTTCTTTGCTTCAATTAATCAACTGCCGTTATCTGTTTCCAATATGTAATTTGTAATAACAAGCAATGCCTGAGAATAAAACTAGTGATATTTTTTATAAGAGAACCCTAAACTTGAGCTTAGTTAAATCAGCATATACGTTACTAGAAGTACCGCTGCAACTTTGGCCGAATTCATGTGGTATAGTTAATAACAGATATATACAGGATGGTATATATGAGTCGCTCGCTACTTTGAAATAAGTATGATACAAAATTAAAAACAATGAGCCAAAAAACTCAAATTTTCATCGTTCTCATGGGGATTTTGTACCTTCTGAAACACCAGAGGAGTGTTTTGTCCTAACACTGCCTGGAAATAGAGATTCAGATTTGTGTCGAGACTTGGACATCTTTTTCCGATCCCCGAATGGACAACCAGACATATATTTAGAAGGAAGCTGTTCTAAAGCAGTCAGCACAAATGACATATCTGGTCTTCCCCTTGATTCAGGATGTACACAATGCAATGCAAGAGTGGCTGCTATTGTAGCTGCTTTTCGAGGATATTGCCCTTCTAACTTGGTGTCCATAATCCTGAACAACTTTTTCTTGTCATGCAAGTAAGGTGTTGCCCACTCTATCAGATTTTGCTCTGCACCGGCCTTCTTTTTGTCCATTACACGACGACCAGTAAGAAGCTCAAGTAAAACAACCCCAAAGCTATAAACATCACATTTGGCTGTAAGTTTACCTGCTAAATAGAAAAACACGGGGTCAAACTACCAGGCAATGATATAAAGCAACAGCAGTATTAGAATTCTTTAGTTGAATGAAAATAACTAAACCTGTAGCAAGATATTCAGGAGCAGTATATCCTTGAGTACCCATAACTTGAGTAGACACATGAGAATGATCACCAGTTGGGCCAGATTTTGCCAAGCCAAAATCTGAAAGTTTTGCATTAAATTCCTACACCAAAAGAAAATGAATATCAATCATCAAGTACCCATCCACCCACCAATCAATCAACATATTAACCCATGAAAGAAAAAAGTAATTCTTGAGCATATATACCGAGTCTAAAAGGATGTTAGAAGCTTTAAAGTCACGATATATAACTTGTGGTTCCGCATCATGCAAAAACAAAAGACCTCGAGCAGCAGCTATAGCAACTTTAATCCTTGTTGCCCAGGGAAGAACTAGTGAACTCTCTGCAAACCGCATAATTTCAGATCCATAAACTTGATCTTCAAAGAACACCTCATAGTTTTGTTATTTCATCTATAAAATGTCAGATATTGGCTAAACATGGATTCCCTTGCCCATCCAAATGCAACAATTTTGAATTGATTAGATTTTAAGTGAAGTGGATTTGGACAAAATTTTGAAGATAATTGAAAGTGTAGAATCAATAGTATCAAGAGTAATTGAAAGAAATATGAAAATAAAGACTCACTTGGAAACAAATGGTTCTCCAAGCTCCCTCTTGGCATAAATTCATATACTAAAAGCCGGTTTTCACCTTCCAAGCAGAATCCAATGAGCTTGACCAAATTTGGATGACGAAGTTGTCCAAGATAATTCACTTCTGACTATAGGAGGAAACCAATCAATAGACTTAAAGGGTTGGGGTGGAGGGGGAGGGGGGGAGGGGGGGTGGGGGGGGGGGAATTAATAGGAAAAAATGACGAAAGAACGTACCAGCCACTCCTTATGACCCTGCAAACCTTTGGGCTTGAGTTTTTTGACTGCAACTCCAAGTCCTGATCCAGGTGTTGCAGCAGTAAGAGTGTCGTTGCATAGCCATCCCTTATAAACATAACCAAATCCTCCTTCACCAAGAAGGCAATCAGCATGGAAATTGTTGGTAGCTTTTGCAAGTTCAGAGAGCAAAAGAGCTCTTAGATAAGGAGACGATAATATTTCACTCTCAGACCTTGGACTTGGTACAATACCTGTTCTCTTTTTCCTACTAGAATTCTGGTTTGAGACAGTTGGAACAGGTAAAGGGTGACTGCAATCTGTGCCTCCTGAATAGTATGCAAATTCTGATAAAGCACAACAAACATGTCAGCCTGAATTGGTCACATAATAACTCAATTTTTTTTATCCCTAGCTAAACACACTACAATGACAACAAAGATGTGTAAATACCACAATTTGTTAGTCATGAAAAAGATATGAGATACCCATCCATGAGTGTACACACATTTTACATTATTTTCTAACAATTAGTTAAGTCAATCCTCAATATCCATTTTGTAAAAAAATGAAAACATATCTAAGCATTGGATTGGAAAAGAAAACTGACATAAAATAAAATATATACGATAGAAAAAAGAGAATAATACCAGTGGAGGTGGGAAACGTCAAGGTTCCAGCGTTAGGAATTCCTGCAACTTGGTCCCGCGCGCGGACGCAGCAGGTTATCCAGTTGCCCATATACACCCACAAATAATTAGTATTAATCAATATTTGGTGAAGATGAAGAGAATTCATTCAACCCAAAATCTCATTATTTTCTGCACTAATAATGAGAAGTTACCTGATCCTGCGGTTGCCCGATATTAACGCCAAACATGCAAACGGTCAAACCTGACATGGACGCCACGCCATATATATCTTCTTTCTAGAGTCTACTATCATATCACCAAAAACATCCTTTTAACTTCCACGTAGTACCATACTTTTATTTTTAACAACAACAAAAATATTTGGGATAATACCAAAATTGCACTAATTTTTCAAGAACCATATTAGGGAATAAGACATGTTTGTAGTTTTAATTTGATGATTGACAAACTAAACTATGATCCATTGATTAGGGAAATTGTTCGGAAATAACTCAACATATATTAATGCCATATATATCTTCTTTCTAGAGTCTACTATCATATCACCAAAAGCATCCTTTTAACTTCCACGTAGTACCATACTTTTATTTTTTAACAACAACAAAAATATTTGGGATAATACCAAAATTGCACTAATTTTTCAAGAACCATATTAGGGAATAAGACATGTTTGTAGTTTTAATTTGATGATTGACAAACTAAACTATGATCCATTGATTAGGGAAATTGTTCGGAAATAACTCAACATATATTTTACTTTTGATAATTGACGGTAGTGAATCAGGTTGAGACCCTTGATATGATTACGGGTTGATGACTTTACTTATGCTTAGGCAAATTCATAATTTTAAGAAGATGGGTGCACCATTATTTTAAAGATAAGATCTAAAAGTGTAGGGAAAACAACCTAATATATCCCTCAACATTGTGATTAAGAGTTGATATACACCTCGTTTGAAAGTGACTCATATGCATATATAATGTCATACAAATGGGTCACATATACTCTTTTCCTCTAACGAATGCAAAAATAAATTTATGTACGGTTATATTTGATCCTTTTCATATTTTTTTTATAACTTTTTTAATTCAACGACTAATTTGAGTTTATTATTTTAATGATCAAATTTCTTTTTTTCACTAATTTTATTGTAAAAATTTATCATAGATTCCCCAAAATTTAAATTACAATATAGGCGCAAGAAATAATATCTAAACTACAATGTAGGCGCAATTTTTTTTTTATTTAAACTACAATGTAGCCGCGAAAAAATTGTTCTAAAATATTTTCTTATTTTTTTCACTTTTTCCATTCACACTTCTTTCTTATGATTTCTCTTACTTTTAAACTAAAGTGAGAAAAAACAAAGAAATAGGAATAAGAATCTCAAAAAATGTTAATTAAATAATTCAAAAAATAATTCATGTGTGAAAATGATCAAATATACCTCTACATGGATTTTTTTATAATTAAAAGTAAAAAAATAAATTTAAAATTAAGTTTTTCATTTCCTCCAGATGAAAATAGCATATATGAGTCATATTTGTAGCGTGAGGATATATTTGTGACACTTTTATAACGAGGGATATATCAACTCTAAATAATAAAATTTTGTGTGTATGTTGGGGGTTGGGGGAGGGGGGGGGGGGTTATATCATGCTATTTTCCCAAAAAGTTTATTAAGATAATAAATTAGTGAGCAAAAGAGAAGACGTAGTTTAATTGAAATATATTTTCTTCTATGTTATGCGTTACTAATTAAAGTTGTAATGACATTACTTTTAATAAACAAAATAGACCCTTTCTTTTTGTTTAGAAAAAGGGAAAATTGAGCACTTGCTGGAATTCAAACAAGCAACATCAATCTTGAAAAGAGGGACTCAGATCAGTGAACCATCTGGAGATTTTGGGCATGAGTTCCTTTAGTTAATAGTTAATATATTTTTAAAAATTATATAAATAATATATCGAATTTAGTCAGATGACCACAAATTTCGATGACCCAAAATTTATATCTAAATTCGCCCTTGCTTCTGTGGCAAATAGGAATGCATAATAAATCATTGAAAAGAAGCTAATGCAAGAGAAGTCCTCGTCCAAAAAGACTTTAGCTAATTATGGGAAGAAGTCTATGTTTGTAAGGTTTTCTTAACAGAGTTTGTTTCATACAAGGAAAAGGAGGATGCAAATTAGGGTACAAGAATTGTACTATATATGTGAAAAAAGACACGCTGCACCTTTTTGCAGGCACAAATCAGAGAAATCGCAAAGGCAAGAAAGGTAAGAAGGAGAAGATCGAAGATTGGAACTCAAGCAATTACATGGTGATAGTTTGGTGTCAAAGTTAGTTCTTGTAAAAGGAGTATTTACTGAGTTGTAATAGCTTATATTAATTCTTGATATTGCAGTTGATGTTATTCTAGGATTATTATTGAGTTGTAATAATTTCTAGGTTGTAGAGAGTAGCTGTGTTTAGATCTGTAACAAGAAGTGAGTTTGAGTTCTTGAAATGTACTTAGAACAGTTTGAGAGAACTGTTGAGTTGAGGTACTAAAGTTAGTCGCTTAGATTGTTGAGTTGAGGATCTTCTCCACCATTTTAATTTTTTTTTTTACAACTTATGACAAAACAAAGGAGGAAAACAATAAGGACATTCATAAAGGAATGATTAATTCAATACACGATAATGTAATAACGTTTTTTTTTCTGTATCCAAAATTCAAAATAAATGAACAAAAATAATATTTTCTTGGGAAAAAGGACAAATATACCTCCGAACTTTCGAAAATGGTATGTCAATACCCTTCGTTATATTTTTCGTTCATCAAAGCCCTTGCCGTCCAATAACCAATACACATTTACCCCTCCCACTAACGGAGCACTGATTGTGTCCATAATCCTATGCCACAACCTGGTTGACCAATTTTTTTACCCAAATTTCAAAACCTACCCATAACCCATTTAACCCACCCAATTTACCCACAAATAAACCCTCTAAAATCCTAAAGAAAAATCCTAAAGTTTATTTATTTATGTTAAACTTTACACACTTTTTAAAAAGTACAATTATAATAAGAATTTTATTGTAATACTCCTATTAATTAATGAACTGTTTTTGTAAAACTTAATTTTTGAAATTATTTTTCCAACAACTTAACATGCTAATCACTTTCCCCTAACAACGTGGGTCCCACATTTTCCATTATTCTTCCTCTCTAATTCTTCTTCTCTAATTCTTCAAAATTCTTCTACTACTGTACATTCCTCTATTCCTGCAATGAAGAAAAAATGGGAATTTCATGGAGTAAAAGGCATCAAAATCATCACCTCCACCACTCTCCTCCTCTGCCGCCGCCGCCGCCGTCTTCTTTTTCTATTGCTCAGCCCTTTCCTTCTTCTATGGGGTGGGTATCGGCCACCACCGCCACCTCCACCATCCGTTGCTGGCGGTGCCGTATGTGGATTATCAAAGTGCAAAGAAGATTAAAAATGATGTTAATGTTCATAGGGATACTACCATGATCTTGATGAATTCAATAAGGATTTTCATTTTTCTTTAGGATTTTAGAGGGTTTATTTGTGGGTAAATCGGGTGGGTTAAATGGGTTATGGGTAGGTTTTGAAATTTGGGTAAAAAAATTGGTCAACCGGGTTGTGGCATAGGATTGCGACACGTGGATACAATCAGTGCTCCATTAGTGGGAGGGGTAAATGTGTACTGGTTATTGGACGACAAGGGCTTTGATGAACGAAAAATATGACGAAGGGTATTGACATGCCATTTTCGAAAATTCGGGAGTATATTTGTCCTTTTTCCTATTTTCTTTTATCTCCACCCCTACCCCACCATGAAAATAATATAAATTAAAAGAATATGAACATGTATCAAGAGATTTAAAAAAGAATAGAAAGAGGGAATGACAAGACAATTGGATATTTAATAGAAAATTTTACATTAATAAAAATAATAATCTTATTTTAGATGGAAATACGAAGTTTAGATGGATCCCAAGCTATAAGTTGGGTTATAATAGTTTGGATATTGCTTTAATTAACAGAGAAGGATCTAAAATGCCTCTCAACTATTTGAAACTGTACAAAACAACCCTTCATCCACCTTCAGTTCCCAAATACCTATTAAGTCAACCTTTTGGCTCAAAAATGCCCTCGATATTAACCATTTGTCTCATATTTGCCCTTATTTTCAACAACTATTCCCTAAAGTAAAATAATTAAATATTTATTTATTATGTTGCATAATCTGATTGGTTCAAATTTAAATTATTATCAAATAAATAATAAAGAATATACCCCTCATACAATTTCAATAATAAGAAGTTGGATGATAAATTTAACGGAAAAGGTTCAAATATACCCCTGTACTATTAGAAATAGTTTAAATATACCCTTTGTTATACTTTTGGTTTAAATATACCCCTTTCGTTATACTTTGGGTTCATATATACCCCTCTCGTTATACTTTCACAGACATTTACCGTTAATTTTAATGGAAGAACAATTTTAAGCTCAAAATCAAATGATTCATCTTCGATTTTAAATAGAGATTTAACCCAACATGACCCAATTTCTTTTCTTTTCATATTTTCTCTTAAAAGACCCATATATGATTTTTGATGGTTTCATTAAAAAAAATGGAGTTCACTGGAATAATTGTTCAATTTCAAAAAGAAATAACTACAAACCAAATTTGTCATTAATGAATTTGTGATTGATCTTTTTATCATCTCAAAGTTGTGCTTTTTCTGGTTCATTCTTGGAATTAGTAATAGTTTACTTTATTAGTTAACACGTAGTTTTTTATTTTTCCACTTTGAATATTGAGAATCTTGAATTTTTACTTTATTTGACTAAAATTTATTTAGTGCTTGATTATCACTGGATCATATTTACTATCAGGTACTTTGATTTTTTTTTGGGACTTCTTATATGAAAAGCACAATCTATTATTTGCGGTTGAATTTTTTTTCATATTCTTATTCGATACTAGTAGTATATAATTTTGGATGCATTTTTCCTCTTGAATTTACTTAAAATTTTCAGGACACTCTTTTCTATTTAAATCAATCGATTGTATTCCTAAGATAGATAGCTTATTTGTGAAATGGGCAAAAGGAGCGAGATTCCGGTAATTTTTATTTTTCGGTGATATTATCAAAAATTAGATCTGGATCTTGAGAAAAGAACATAAAAAGAAAAAAAATGGATCGGATCAAATGGGTAGATTCGTAAATGAAGTTGGTATTAAAATTGGGAATGAATTATTTGGTATTTATACATGTCCTCCAGTAAAAATTAAGGGTAAATTTGTATGCCAAAGTATAATGAAAGGGGTATATTTGAACCCAATGTATAACATAAAGGATATATTTAAACTCAAAATATAACAAAAGATATATTTAAACTATTTCTAATAGTACAAGGGTATATTTGACCTCACAATTCACGTTGCTTTGTTGTTTGCCCTCTTAGGACGTAAGGCTTGGGGCGCAAATATTAATAATATAATTAGCGCTTCCACGTATATAATTAGCAATATAAGAATGACAAGTGCAGTTAGTATACCAACGATTGATCTCTCAACTTTCTTCTAGGATGAAGAGGAAGAGGAAGAGAGGAAGATGAGGGTGAGAGAAACAGTCATACAGGCCTGCTCCTAGTACGTCTTATTTCAAAAAGTAAATCGTGGCGTACCCATAAATGTGATTTTCCAAGCTATGGAGCAGTGCAAGGAATCCTTTCATCTTCCATACGAGGATAAACTGAAACTTTATACATATCAATCACATCTTATTCCTTATGGTTACTGCAAGCACAAAGATGATAAGAAGGAATACTTATTTATGTCCCCTTCTGGAACCACTGCCAATGTTTTTCCTACCAATCCACCAAATATCCAGTAAGTTAACTTTATTGTTCATGATTTTATTATCTATGCCATGGTTTGTTCTTACAAAAAGAGTTGAATCCTTTTACAGGTATCACGACCCAAAAATGGATGTGATGACACTCATCTAAAATCCAACCACGAAGATAAAGTGCGGAAATAAAATAAAATAAAATAAAGAATTAAATAACAATCACTAATGTGGATAACAAGTCAACTTAACTAAATTTTCAAAACTTGATTGTCATGTGCACAAGCCTCTATTGCATTACAATAGATTTGAAATAAACTATGTAAGTCTCAAATGATATTGTATCTAAAGTAGAACAAAATCAGAACACGAGTATGAGGGTACAATGAGATGAAAAACAACTACCTCACAAATCTCCATAGGAAGCTTTGGACAAGGAGTGAAGAGAGAGTATCACGAAGATTAGGGCTCGTAACCTACACAAATATAAAGGCAAGAGATGAGTATCAAACCACACAGTACTCAACAAACAAGCTCCTAAACAGAAACCTAAGAATATAGAATACGGGTACTCCTTACACTAAAACTAAACCTCTACAACTACAACATGAATAAAATCGGCCCAACCTAACATTTCACAATTTACATAGCTCATAACTCAATGAAAACACTCCAACAATTTCAGATCAACAATATACAAGATAAAGTTCATCAATCATATGTTCCATAGAAAAGTACTCATAAGTTCACAATGATAAAGATATGCAATACAATGAGATGCAATGCCAAGTATTATGATACATCCCTGACCTAGTGATACACAATTGTTGTCTCTTAATCCAGGACCCATGGAGGAGTTATAAGGTCAATGCATCTGTCATAGCATGTGACACGATCCTTGATAATAGAATCCGTCGTGGTGTATGACACGTGCCTCGAATCATAAAATATGTCGCAGCGCGCGACACGTCCCTTGAAATGGTTCATCCTCTTTAGTTCTTTATTCTTCTCAAATTCATACAACGCTTGTCACAACCATGTCTCAGAACCAATGCAAATTACAAGTTCACACACCTAATGAGGATATGACCATTTCCATATCAATTCACAATTCATAACAACACAATCATGATACAACATCAATAATGGATCAATAAATCTTCCACTCTTTCTCAACATATCACACATCAATATATAATCAAGTTTCCTTTAATTACCCCTATTTTCCTCATTAGGATCATTCAATATGAAAAATTCAACCCATCACCAAGTCTCATTACTCTCCAACACATACGACAAGAAAATATATGACTCTATACACTTAACAAGGGGCCAAGAAATCCACTTGCCTCAATTGATCAAACAATCACTTTGGAACATGAGCCTTCCCCATTTTTTGGGCTCTCAAATCAATGCAATCTATTCAAATAATAATCACAATATGAATTTGAAACCAACAACATCAATATTACTATATGTCTAACCTATATCCAAAAACTCGCCGAAATCCATGATTATTTTTCTACATCTCAAGCCAAGTGTTAAGTTTTAGTATCTTCAAATAACCTAACTCTTATAATATTTATATAATTAATACACCTAATATTTAATTACCTATTTTAATATAGCTAGGGTATGATAATTATAAGAAAGGTCGGAAAAAGAAATAAATATCATAGAAGAATACAGTTTTACAAAACCAGTTCATTCGCTGTCACTATCAATTGCATACAAAATCAGCACATCCTCAAACAATTATTATTACATCACCAGGACCTTATAAACATTAGCTCACCATTAGGAAGAAGCGATCTTGAGCAAATTATAAAAACCAAATTAATAGTAAAATAATAATGTGACCTTTATGCATATGCCTGCATGTGTACCAAAAACCTGAAGTTTGACTTTTTTTTTCTTCTCCCATTCATTTGCCTAGATAAGTTTCTGTCTCTTTAAAAAAAAAAAAAATTAATTGTTTTTTAAAAGTGACAAACCCACTAACTTATTTTAATACATGGGCCAAGTGAAAAAGAGTACTAAATAAATTATGAACTTGACTCATTAACCACCAACTAAATAAAAATAATTATTTAATGAATTCTCGTCAATAAAGTAATCACAGTTATTGAATAGTTCAAAAATTCCCAAACAACCCACTGACTGATCATAAATTACTTGGGGCAACTATCGGGAGGGATAAAACGGAAATTTTATGAAAATTTCAAAGATGACATTCTAGGGCGATCATTATATTATCGACCACTAAAAAATCGTGTTTGTCCTCGAACATAAAATAAAGAAAGAACCCGAAGCTTCGAAAAGCTGAGGATATCTAACAGGCATATCACACTCTCTCTCCCACGTTGCCTCTCCCTCTGAAAAGTGCTTCCACCGTACCTTCACTGAAGCAATCCCCTTGGTCCTAAGATTCTTAACCTACCTAACCAATATAGCTATAGGATCCTCCTCGAATGTCAAGTCAGGACCAAAATCCACCTAATTAAGTGAAAGCACATGAGGCTCAACCAGAATATACTTTTGTAAGCATGGAGACATGGAAAACAAAATGTACATCTGACCAACTAGGTGGCAAGGCCAACTTATAGGTCACCTCTCCAATTCATTCCAAAATCTCAAATGGGCCATTGAATCGAGGGCTAAGCATTCTCTTCTTTCCGAAGTGCATCTCACCCTTTATGGATGATACTCTGAGAAAAACATGATCGCCCTCCATAAAACATAAGGCTCAAACCCTCCTATCTTTATAACTCTTCTATTGACTCTAGCCATTAACAGTTTATCCTGAATCATATGAACCTGCTCTATGGAATATCTCAGGAAGTATGTATCTAATGAGTCCATATAAGCTGAATCAAACCAACCAATTGGAGATCTACAATGTATATCATACAACACCTCAATTAGGGCCATCTAAATACTGGAATGGTAACTGTTTTTGTCGGCAAACTCTACTAAAGGCAAGTGTTGATCCCAATGAGCACCAAAATCAATCACACACACTCGGAGCATGTCCTCCAACACCTAAATCATTCTCTCATACTACCATCTATCTTAGGGTGAAAGTCCATATTTAGAACCAACCGAGTACACAAACCATGTTGTAGGGTCTTCCAAAAGTGAGAAGTGAATAAAAAACCATGATCAAATATAATAGAAACAAGTACTCCATGTAGCCAAACTATCTAACTGATGTAGAGTTGAGCTAACTTTTCCATTGTGTATTTAACCTCAATCGGGATGAAATAGGTAGATTTGGTCATCTTGTCAACATCAACCCAAATAGAGTCATAACCACCCATTATGGTAAGCAAACTCACAACAAAGTCCATAATGATCTGGTCCCACTTCCAAGTAGGAATAAACATCCTCTCATATATTACCCGAGGCCGCTGGTGCTCACACTGGACCTGTTGGAATGTCAAACACCTTGAAAAAAAGTTTGTAATATCCCTCTTCATGCCACACCACTAGTAATATTGACTCAGGTCCTGATACATCTTCGTCGCCCCTAGATGGATGGAATATTAAGAAAAATGGGCCTCCTAAAGAATCAGTCTAATCAACTCCCTCACTTTGGGCACACAAATTCTACCTTCTATCTTCAACACACCATTAGAATCAAGTGCAACCTCTTTGGCTTCACCCCCTCAACACCTTGTCTCACATAGGACATAACTTCTCATCATCAAATTGTTGCTCACGGATCTGCTCCACCAAAGAACCTCAACTGGATGAAATGGGTAGATTTGGTCATCTTGTCAACAACAACCCAAATAGAGTCATAACCACCCATTATGGTAAGCAAACTCACAACAAAGTCCATAATGATCTGCTCCCACTTTCAAGTAGGAATAGACATCCTCTCATATATTACCCTGGGCCGCTAGTGCTCACACTTGACCGTTGGAATGTCAAACACCTTGAAAAAAAGTCTGTAATATCCCTCTTTATGCCACACCACTAGTAATATTGACTCAGGTCTTGATACATCTTCGCCGCTCCTAGATGGATGGAATATCAAGAAAAATGGGCCTCCTAAAGAATCAATCTAATCAACTCCCTCACTTTGGGCACATAAATGCTGCCTTCTATCCTCAACACACCATTAGAATCAAGTGCAACCTCTTTGGCTTCACCCCCTCAACACCTTGTCTCACATAAGACCTAACTTCTCATCATCAAATTGTTGCTCACGGATCTGCTCCACCAAAGAAGATTGGACCTCAGTAAAAGAAACCATATCACCACTCTTCTCTAATATCTGCAATCGAACAAGACTGTTATCTAATCTCTGAACATATTTGGCCAACAGTCTCTCCTCAATACTGAGCGCAGAAAGACCCCATGCTAGGAATCTTCCTAATCAAAGCATCAACAACCACATTGGTGTCATTCCCCGATCCTACATCCTGGATGTTGAATGCACTCATGAATAATTATTGATCTCCAAGAGAATCATTGGCCTGGTTGACTACTTAGCGGAAGACTAACTCAAGCAAATTTAAGCTTTAAAATGGAATTTAAATTCAAAACTCTCAAAACTTCTCAAAATTCAAACTATCTCAAAATAGTTTACTCAAAACTATATGAAAATGCTCTAAAAATAATGATAGTTTGTCAGAATAGTTCAAAGGAAATACTGAAAGAAATTCAACAATAACTATCTATGAAGCATCTATAGTTCAACAAGGATGTCGGGACAAGACCCACGACACCTCAAAACTACTAAACTAAAATACAATAGTGGAGTCCTCTGGAATACAAGGAAAGCTCACCAAAGCTAGAAAGAAGTGCAAAGTGATCTCAAAGAAACCCCTATTGATGATCATGAACTCCTATATCTGCATCATAAAAGATGAAAATCAAATGACATCAGTACATTGAATGCATGAGTATACAATAAAGCTGAATGGATAAATAACTAAATTGGTAAGGCTGGAAGAATACACACCTCAACTCAACTTAATGCAAAGCAATAATAAGAGATGAATATTTAAATATTCATAAACAAAAGATGCTAACTCAAGGATATATATAAAAATACAATAACATACTCTTTACTCTTATTTGAGAGATTTCTAATTGACAACCATCACTATGAGCTACGTCATGATATAGCATTTCGCCCATGCTACCAAAATTGTCCTAAACTTTGCCAGGTATAGAACACCTCAACTACGTGGATGCACTAAAGCTCTGCTAGAAAGCAATAAGGAGTCATCTAAAAAGTATGATCTTTTATCCATGTTGGCTACATGGTTTATGAGAAATATGAGTATTATAAACTTATACCTATATCAATGATCAATACTACTCCCAATAAATATATACTCATGCTCAAATTTATAAAACATACTCTTTCTAATTTTGAGGTAATTGCTCTGAAATATCTATAAACTCATTAGTTCATTTAGAAATCAAAGTTTCTACTCTCTCAATGTAAAATGATACATTTGGGAATACGTAGTTTCGTTATTCTCTTTCTCTAATCATATATAAAACTCTTTTCAAAACTCATCTTTGCTTTTTCAGAAAATTGGTTTATGTCCATTGTTTGGTTAAAAAGGATTCTCAATACTAACTTAGTAAATGCTCAATAATAACTCAACAATAGTGTTCATGCTGAAAAATAGACATGAAAAATCAACTAAAAAAATCTCAAAACAAACTATACCAACTCATTAATCACGAAAGAAAATTTAGAACACAACAACGAATCTCATCTCAAGAATTATCAAAATTAAGGATGTAACCCTAGATCATTCTTTACTGATAGAAAGTAGATGTAGGGTGTGAGGAAAAACTAAGTCTATCACTATTATAGCCTTACATGAGCTCTTGAAGTAGTTTGAAGAAAGTCTTGATCGAAAGATCTAAAACCCTAGCTTTAGTTGTTCTTGAGGTTTTCTTTGATATCAAGGATGGAGAAGAATCTGGGATTGGAAAATTTAGGATTCTTAAAGAGAATCTTGAACTTGGAGCCTTTAGATCTTGAGAAATTGGAGAAATCTCTTTCTTAGAGTTCTTGAATTACGAATTTTGAGAGTTGTTATATGTATAATGGTGTTATTAGGTTATATGATAGACTTAGGGAAGTTGATTTAGTGTAAGAGATCAATAATACCCTTCTCGAAACGTAAGAAAACCATAAGAATCAAAGAAAATGACATGTTAATGAATCCCGTTGGCCAAATTGGCGATCAAGAGGTCTCCTTGCCAAAAATACTCGATGGATCACCCATTAGGACTTTAGATCACCCAAATGGACGAAAGCTTAAGGTTTTTAGGAAAATTCGGCAAGCTAATTCAGAGATTCAGCTACCCATTCAGCGGATCACCGATTCGCCCAATTTTCCAGCCCAGGTATGTTTCAATAAAACAAATATAACTTTTTACTCCAAATTCTGAATAAGTCAATTTAGGTTGAATTGGAAAGAAGACACATATGCCTTTAATTTTATAGGTCATAGGCCACCTAATTCATTATATATTTGAAGATATGAGTTTCTGAATATGACCATTACATGAACTCATGTTTGAGGTTAGCTTTGTGTTTGAGGTCCCTTATTATCTAGATCACTTTAGGTACTTTTTATAGACTCTTAAAGGACCTTAAAACACATGAGCAATTCGGAAAGTACCCACTTCAAAATCATATACTTACGATAAATGATTTTAAGAGTAGAGTTGCGAAGCACTACAAATGATATAGATTTTAAGAGTAGGGTTGCGAAGGACTACAAAATGATTTGGCTCTTAGCTTAGAAATTTTTGGGGTGTTATAATCGGCCTTCCCCGGATGATATTTGTAATTTTGAAAGGACTCTCTAAAACAAATCCAAAGAGTAGTAAAAATTACCCAACTAGAGTCGGGGTCGAATCCCGTAGAGAGTGATATAGTGTAGAGAATTTTGGAATGCAAATCAATTCATTTGTAGCATTAAGTACTTTTGAGTGGATAATTCCACCAAATTTATGAAAAGAATTTTGTAATCAATAGTCACTACTAAACTAACATTTCAGAAATTCAAATAAGTAACAAGTAATCTAGGGGTATGGGGATCAGAAATTGATATCATATAGAGGTAATTGTGTTTCTCTATTAGTGCTAGACATTCATGGATAGGTTGGGTCATCTTCAATGACACTAATCTTCTTTCGATCTCATAACATCAGTTCATAGATTCTCCTTTCGGTTTCATCTATGTGCATAACTACACAACCCAATACCGTACACTATTCTCTTTTACGATGCAAAAATAGGGAAAATAGATCCGAACCATATTCTTTTTTCAAGCAAACGACACACATCAAACCTAAATTGCAAGTATCTAACTAGTTACCCACTCCAATCAACCTCTTCCAAGCATCACACAAAGATTAGAATTAGGAACTAAGTTTGAAACCTTAACCCATAAATTAACCTCACGCAAATTAGCCCAAATCCATGGATGAAAATCAATAAAACAGAACATAACACAATACCCACTACATTAAATCATAACCCAACTCCATAATTGAACCCCTATACTTTGAGGTTTTTGCCACTAGAAATTATACCTTGGATGAAAGCAACAATGGTTAAAATAAAATTAAGTAATTATAAGCAATACTCATTTTGAATTCAATTTCTCATTATCAATTTCAAGAGCAAAGTTGAAAAACCCAAAACTAAAAGTGTTCTTCACCATGTAAAGTGTTTCTCTCTCTAAAAGATTCAGAACTCTCAAACAATTATTGAACCATTCTTTCTCTCTCCTTAAGCTATTAATAATTTCCTAAAATTTACCCCAAAATTTATAGCATGACCATTTAGGTAATGTTAGTGGGGCTCGCTGAGCACATTCAGCGGATCGTCGTTTGCTCCTTAGCTCGCCTTTCTCTTGCTTTAGGCTTCAGGTGTTTGAACCTTAGTCGGCGAGCTCGTTCGAGTATGTATTTCATATTAGGTGGATTGCTAAGTACCACTTTTTTTTGCCTTCTAAGCCTTCAATTCTCTTTCCAAATCTTGTCAACTTTATTTGCCCTTTGAATTTGGCTAGTTGTCATTCCTCATTGCGTTCACTACTTGATTCAATTAATTCAAGTGGTTAGCACTGCCAATTTTGGTGATTTCATGCCTATTGGGCGATCCACCCTTCTTGTTAGGCTGTCAACAAGGTGGATTATACACTTCTTTTCATGTTTTTGACTTTCTTTCAAATATTCATCCTTGCCTTTTCCCATAGCTTTCAGAGCTACAAGTCATCAAAATATCATTAGAATGAGAGATAATTAGGCATTAAAGATAATAAATGTTGAACTAAATAGTTCTCAAATGAGTGTATATCTACAACTCATCAACACCCCCAACTTAAACTTTTGCTTGTCCTCAAGTAAATCAAGAACACAATTAGTTCAACAAGAGTGTCTACAAGAGTCCTCAATGAGAGCTAACATGCAAGCGTCAATACAAGACTACTCTCAATAACAAGAGACACTCAATCGTGACCAAAAAAGGTTCAAATGATGACTAGGTGGTATCAAACCAAGCTCAATCTTACTATATATTCTTTTCTAATGCAAGACCCTGTTTCAACAAATGCATTAAAGTTCCCTCACATCAAGAATGATTCCATTCTCTAACAAGCCAAATCAATAAAGAAGTAAGGAATCAATACAACTTTAACCCTCCCAAAAGAAAAATACATGCAAGCTTCATGCCATAGGTTTTCCCATATTTTTCAATTTCCAAACAACCTAGTTCATGCAAGATCTCAAGGGTCTTTTAGGTTTGTAATGTGGTTGAGGGTTACAATATGGTCAATTTGGCTGAGTAACTTCACTTTTTCAAAGCATTGATGCAGTCATCTTCATGTCTTCTCAAGTTCTTTTTATTCTTTTTCATTTGAGAACTCAAACTCTGACTTGTCAATTATTTAATTGGAAACCTTTTTTTCTTTATCACCAAACTCTCTTTTTCATTTCAATTTTTCGAAGGCTGTTCATCATAAGCTCTATTTTTTATAATAAGGGGTCCCTTTTTTTAACACACTTCAAAGTTGAGCCTTGTTTCATTCTTCTTTGTCATTCGTTTGGCTTTCTTCCTCCTTCCTTTCAACACCACCAACTTAGGCTTTTGGCATAAGTTGGTTATTCAAACAAACCAATGCTTCAAAAAAGATTTTTGGTGAGAAGTTAGGGCCAATTTGGTTCAAGAGGCTTTAATATGGTTGTCAACAAATAGTTTAGGCTCAAATGCTGCCAAAATTGATGCACACCCTCACAAGGTAGTGATAAAGAGGATATGGAAATTTGGGTTTCCTCTCAACATTTCTACCCAAGATCATTCTCACATTCACCAAAGCTAGACAATTAGACTAACAAGGAAAATTTTAGGATTCAAAAAGAATACTTTCAAGTAAAACCTCACCACACACGGAAGTTCAAACACAATCATTTAGCGCAGCTCGAGAATATTAAAAGGTTATGTGCGATGTTCATTGCAAGGCTCGCATCAATATGTAACTAGTCAACAAAATATTAAAAAAGTTCGCTAGAAAGTGCAACCATATCGATTTCTTCCTTGAAATACAAATACTAAACACCATGCTCATCATGAGTACTATTCAAGACATTGATAGTGAACATAATCGATCCTCAAATTATTACCAATGAAAAATCAAGTATTTCATAATTTTCGAAACTCATGGGGCAACTAAAAATTTGAGAGAAAGAGACAAAATGAGAACTACCAATAAAATAACTAAAATATAAACAAAAAAAGTACTATAATATTAAAAAAATAGAAAGTAACAAAATACACGAAAAAAGGAATATTGGAACAAGTGCCCTCACCCCACTAAAATAGTAAAAGTCGTGTCCTCAATACAAAATAAAATAAAGCACATTTGAGGAGAGGTAAAATTCCCCTTTTCTGGCTATGCTTGTGGAGTGCTCTTGTTAGGTGTCTCGGGAAGAATGACATAATCCTGTGTATAAATGCCCGACAATATGATCACTGGAGGCATAACCTAGGCATCAGTGCTCGGCCACACTCTAAGGAAGCTCACTAGTAGGCATAACCGGGGGCACAAGCACATGGGCATCAGGTAGGGGAACCTCGTCCCATAGCATGTATATATCATTAGACCTCAACTGGACTACATCAACCCTCAATGCATCTAGCTCAAACCTCATTAAAGATAGCACATCCAAAATACCTTCAACCCTCTTATCTAGCAGTGAAGTTATCCAACCTCACACCATGGGACTCAATAGAGGCCTCACATTGAGTCAATCTAACCCTCAGTAAAGATAAAACAACCTCAATAACCCGATCAATAGTCTTGGGAAGATCAGTCTCACCCTCACCACTCTCACATTCATAGACCGTGCAAGATTGCGAATTTGATAGATCATAGACTGGGTTAAGGGGCGGGAGATATGAGTGGGGGCAGGTGCAGCGGTAGGACTAGTGGAAGTAAAGGGTACTGAAGAAGGCTGGGGTGTACCTGACTGACCTACAAAAGGAGAAGATGGAGTGGCCTCAACACCAAGTTGGCAGGATCAACCACTTGTGTAGTGTCTAGTGGTGGCAGCTCCTCTATGTCGTATCATCACGTAGAGAATCTTCCTCAATTATTGATTGTCATCGAAGGAAGCTGGGTTGAACCTAACATCATTCTTACCTCGAAAGGGAACTCATGTGCGTTCACACAACTGTGTGATCAAGACCGGAAAAAGGAAGCGACGCCTACTCTTGTGTGGCCCTCAACAATATCTCCTCAACAATGATTTCCCCACATTAACCTTTTCTCTATTAATGAGCGTTCCTACTAATAAAGCCTTTGGATGCCAAAGGATGAACTTGTTTTGCGATAGCATAATATTGCTACTGATGAATCCAAACTAGTATCGGGACTCAATATTCAAATCTTTCTTTTCTATTCTCACACAGTTAACCATCCAAGGTGGAGAAATGTCGGAGATAACGGTGCCAACCAGCCCTTGATAGATTTAAGTTCATGACATATGTGCAGTGTAAAAATAAACGTCTAATTTGGTGGGGTGCCTAAAGCAGTGTTTATGGCACGTATCTGACATTGGACCACCTCACCACACACTTCAACTTCCCTCTCAGGGATTCCATATTGTGCCTATTATCTTCTTTGATAGTTCTTGTGCATATTCAATGTAAAATCCTCTTACCCAGGTTGGAACATAAGGATTTTGAGGTTTGGTGAACTCCTCGAACTTGTGAAATTGGATGGTGTCCCAGATCACAGGGTAGTCACTCATGAAACCAACTGTGTAGAGTTATCTCTCCTCAAGAAGAGTACGCTCTCCAATAGCCTTGATCCTGTTGAGGTCCCTTGGAGCAATCACTTGGAGAACATGAGAAATGGGTGCCTAAGTAGAAATGGGTTGCATAAATTTGGACCTAATATCCATCCTTTTCCTAGCAACCACATTTTTATGTTGCTCACTCTCACGTATAGGGGAGTGCAAAGTGGTTGGTTTTGGGTGAGGAGCCTCAGATGGATCATTGTCGTAATCCCCTTGTGTTTTTTTAATGGAGAGGAGAGGAGTCTCTATCTGACTCCGTATCAGAAGTCACCACCTACTTTCCCTTATTTTTAGCCATATCTTGCAAAGCACAATCATATAAATATAGATTTGGTGAAGGTTAGTTGAAATCAAAACCAAAAAGAAAACACAGTTAAAAAGTGTTGTGATGTTCGCCTACTATGAAGGCGGTCTGCCTAATAGGTTAGGCGAGCTTAGGTTAACTTGTCGAAATGGACAATACACATTTACAAAGAACTCATCCATGTTGGGTGGAGTCAACTCCAAGTCGGTGATTTGCCGAATCAGTTTTGGTTAGCTCAGACAAGTCTGTCGAAAGTGACAATGCAAAATAAAAGGAAAGAAGCATAAATTGTGATGTCCACTCTTACTCGGGGATTCACCGAGTGGGTTTTGGTGGAAAAAGATAGGTCCGACAAATGGATTAGTACCCCTGTTACACAATTAAGAAAGAAAGGTAAGCTAAGCCTTACTCGGCGATTAACCTAACTACCTTGGAGATATAAGACAAGCCCATTTAATAGAAAGTGTTCAACCCAGTGCCTATTTTCATGAACATATAAAAAAAATACCTAATTCCCCTTATCTTTACAATCTACCCACATACATTTTCTACTCACAGGGTACTCAAACATCCCCCAATTATCATAGCTTATTACTCAAATTGATGATTTGACCTTAAGGAAGTCATCACTCTATCTATCATTAGGCAATCAAAATCATGTAATCGGAGAAACATTGGGCTAATCAGACTCCACCCATATGAAATTCAACCAAGACCAAGTACATATGACGACTCAATTTCAACATTTAAAAAATACAATCAATTTTAGCAATTTTAGGCACAAATTCAAATATCTAACTTATGGGCACGGTTCAATACGATCTTTTAGCACTACCCAATGAAATCATTCAATAATAAGCTTCAAATTTCCTTTAGCCCATAAGAAAAAACACAAAAATAAACTCAAATAATTCCATATGAATCAAACACCAACCTCAAGTAGACACAAAGTACAATGAAAGAGGAATGTAGGGTTGGATCGCAAAGCAAGAAATTCAAATGCACTCGAAGTACTCAAAATTGTATACATGAGGCACTCTCACACTTAAATATGGTATTAAAATCTTAGGGAAGAAAAATAGTTCAAAGATATCAAAAGGTTTTTTTTTTTGAAAATTAAAAGACACTTGGCCTTTTTATGTTAGGCACGTTTTGTGGTCTACGACTAACAATGTCGAATGCATTTGGTGAATTGACGAAGGAGCTGAAGCTCGCTGAAGAGGTTTGAACATATACAAAACATGAAAGTTGATTTGGCAAACTCGAAGAAGTGTGCATATTGTACCTCGACGGATCGCTGCTTGGAGCTCAAATCACATTGGTTTTCCTAGGATCGACTTGAATACCTTCATGAAAGATAATACTTCTGAGGAAAGCAACAGACCTTAACCAAAACTCACACTTTCAAAACTTAGCA
Source organism: Solanum bulbocastanum (assembly GCA_037074985.1). Classification (NCBI taxonomy): domain Eukaryota; kingdom Viridiplantae; phylum Streptophyta; class Magnoliopsida; order Solanales; family Solanaceae; genus Solanum; species Solanum bulbocastanum. The sequence goes on along the minus strand of CM073608.1, from coordinate 18,319,635 downwards.
TACAATTTCTTATCCTTGAGAATTTGCAATACAATCCTCAAATTTTCAACATGCTCATCCTCACTTCGAGAATAAAACAAAATATCATCAGTAAACACAATCATAAAAATGTCAAGATATTGCTTACAAGTCCTATTCATCAAATCCATAAACATTATCGGGTCATTAGTTAAACCAAAATACATTACAAAAAACTCATAATGACTATACTGGGTTTGAAAAACCATCTTTGGAATGTCATTCACCTTCTCCCTCAATTGGTGATAACCCGACTGAAGGTCAATCTTAGAGAGGTAACTCGCCGTCACGACCCGAGTCTACACCCTGGATGTGGCCAGCTCTTGAGAACCATTGCTGGTCCCTAAATGAACCCTCATTCTGGCTGAATACAAGCGGAAGACTAACTCAAGAATACAAAAGCTTTAAAATAGATGAAATTCATTGAACTAAAATAGCTAACTCAGAATATAATCGTATATTCAATTATCTAAAAATAGGCAACTCAAGTCTTTAAAACATTTAAAAAGATAAATGAAACAAACTTCTCAAACTTTACTGTCTATCTCTGAAGGCTCTAAATGACAAAGATGGAAGTCGAGACAAGACCTATGACATCCTGACAAAACTAAAAGTAAATGGAATCCCCCGGAAGGAAGGAGGCTCACCATAGCTAACTCAAACTTCAAGTGGTATAAACAAACTTCTATTGATGACCCTGAATACCTGTATCTGCATCATAAAATGATGCAGGCCAAATGACGTCAGTACATGGAATGTTCGAGCATGTAAAGGGAATTCTAAAGCATAAACATAAGCCTGAAGTGATGGAAAAAAGCATACTTACCTCTTATCAACTTACTCAACTAAACTCAACTCAACTGAAAGAAACATAGTTCAACTCTACTCAGAGAATATAGGGCTCAACTCAGTGATAAGATATTCAACTCAATGAAATAAGGCTCAACTCAATAATAGGATACTCGAATCTGTGAAATAAGGCTCAACTCAATAATGAGATACTCGACTTTGTGAAACATGGTTCAACATACTCAACTTTGGATACTCAACTCAATATAAAGTAACAATACTTGACCCATTCTGCCAGAGCTGTCCTATACTTTTCTTGGGGATAGGACCAACTACTAAGTGGATCCACTAGTCTATGCTAAAAAGCATTAAGGAATCATCTAAAAAGTATGGCCTTTTCTACCCACGTTGGCTACATAGTCCCCATATCAGTGCTCAATACTACTCCCATAATGTAACTAGGTCATATGCTTAGATACATAACTCTTTCTGTGTTTTGAGATTATTACTCAAAAATCTTTCTCTTAAAAGAGACGGTACTCAAAACTACTCAAAAACTCTTTTGGAAATTGGTGCTTCCTCTTATCTTAAATGTGAAAACATTTACTGTTGGGAATACTTAGTTTCCAAATATCATTTTGAAGAAAATGAACTCAACTCTACTCGTTCTCTAACTCAAATGCTCAAGTCTTACAACAAGTTTAGAAAATTTTGTAAAAGACTTCTCAAAATAGGGTTCACACCGAATTATGGACGTGAATGACTCAATTCAAGGTTTTCAATAACCATACATAGAACTTGATGTGAGGCCAAAAATATATATTTTAATCATTATTTTCCTCCCATTTATAATATATTTATGCCCTTTTTGAGCATGAATTTTATGGATTATGCTAAATATTGTATTTTATTTGCAGGAGTAAATTGGTGTAGAGATGATGAAGTTTGGAGCTGAAACGAATTAAAAATGGAAGGTTGAAGAAGGAAATCAAGTATACAACCTAATGGATAAAATTGGATACACTAATAATATATTATGTAATGTAGAGAATATTGAAAATTGCAATTTGCAAATTGCGAGTCAGTGAAGGACTATGCGACATGGCATCTAATGAAGCCCTCTCATATTTTGAGGTGGTGCACTGTTTCACGCGTACAACAATTCCAACTTTGTTTTGGTTTTGTGTTCTTAAATTGGTTTGGGCTTAGTTATTTTATCTAGGGTTTTCACGATCTACAAATAGTCTATAGGAATAATTATTTGGAAATCAATCAGAGGGCATCAAGTATAAAGTTGTCAATACTTTTTAGGGTTCTTTTCTTATTCTTTTAGACATTAGTGGATAAACGCCCTAGTTCTAGGGCTGTAGCTACGGATTGATTGTTGAATATTAAAGGTTTTGAATTAATTCTTGGTTATCATTATAAGTTACTTTTATATTTTTGTTTTAGTATTTCATGCTTGATCACCATAGAAATAAATCTATTGTCTATTCTTAAAATCCAGAGAAGAGAGGGTAGATAGACCAAAGAACATAGAAAGCTCGATCTTCCATTGAGTAGATGTGTGTTCAAGAGTGATGCTCGGACGAACAACTTTCTTTGTTATGAAACAGGATAAAATATAAATGCTTGCCAGTTAAGCCTGCTATCCCCACTCAAGGATGTAGTTAGGTAGCTAACTGGAGTTGGCAACTGTAACACTCAAGAAAATGATAGGGTAAACTAGAGCCTAAACATAAGGATGAACATCAAGAATGAGGGTTATAGGAGTCTAGGCCAAAGGGGCAAGTGCCAAGGAAAAGGGGCCAAGCCAAGGACAAAGGCCAAGGCTGCCCCTTGCTTAGAGCTACTTCCCCACCTTTACGAGTCGGACCACGGGTCGTGGTATACACCATGGCTCGAGAAGGCAGCTCGTGGCCTTGCCTTGGACATGGAAAAGTGGCCACTATCTGTCCTAGCCACTACCTCAAATTCACCCAATTTTAGTCATTAATTCACAACACCCAAATAATTCCCAAGATCCTCTCCCCTCCAATATTTCTCTCACTAAAAATCCTCCATTGAAGAAGAACAAGAACTTGAAGACTAGGGCTCAAGAACTCAACTTCTCATCTCCAATTCGTGGGGAAATCCTCAATCAAGGTGTGTGAGTCTTGATTCATGGAAAGCTTTCTTCCATGAAGCCCTTCAACTATTAATTTAAAATTAGTAGATTCTTCAAAACCTAGGGTTTTCAATCTATGTCATGGGTTCTTCCTAAAAACGATTTCAATGAGTTAATTGTCTTATATTATGATGGAATTGTTGGTGATTTTGTGATAAATTTCCCCATGAACCCATGAATTTCCCCATTACCCCAATTTCATAAATTGTGATGGGTGTATTGATGCAAGATGAATACTATGAATTCTGTCTATGGTATTTTAGTTATTGAATCTTGTTTTATCCATGCCTAATGTAGTATATCTAGGTGTGTTTGTGAGACATGATTCATGACCCTTGAAGGGTAAATTATGAGGGTTTGTACATGTTGATGAAAATGGTGTATGAACTTATAATTCACTTAGAAAGAAAAGATCCTATGACTATTGTGTAAATTCTAGTATTGTTGAAAGAGCATTCTCCCCTTATCCTTAGACATGACTATGTATTAATTGTCTAGGATGATGATAATGTTGTTGTGTTGATTGAAAGTCTATTCTCATGAAACACTATGAACATGATGTGAAAGGTTTACTAACATGTTAATAATGATTCTAAGGTTGGAAGTCCATTCTCACCTAATTGAATCTATGAGCTATTTTATGAGTTGTATTGAATGAAGGACAAGATATTCCTTCACACATGTAAATGAAATTCAAGACTAATTATGTATAATTTGGGAAATAATGCTTAGCACTGAGTGGATATGGAAAATGAGGTAGAGGCCCTCTTGTCAATACAATAGGTCGGGTGGTCTAAATTATTCTCATGAGAGAAACTCTTCCGCCAATACAATAGGTCAGGTTTCTAAAAGCAATCTCCCTATCCCAAACTATGTGCCTACAAAGGTCTTTAGCTAGTGGATCCACCTAAAAGCTATACATTTAGTTCTACCTTAGGCAAGTAGGACACCTTCTTTCAGCGTGAGTTACACAACACCGGATTCCTTGTAGCTCACATGGTCTATGTTGGTTATGGCTATATTCCCTACATGATAAGATAATTAATATGACACAAATTATACTTATGACCTCTTGATGAGCTTTACTTAGTAGAAGTGGGGGTATGTGACTTCACTTTTACATTGCACAAGTAGACTTAGAAAAGGGGTTATGGGATGGTTTCTTATGCTATGATAAGATATAAATGAATGCATGTATGTTGAATGGATTGTTGCTATTGATGACTTTCCTTATGTTTAAAGTTAAGGTAGATGACTATTTCCTTGTCTATGTGTATTGACTATGATGAGGTCTATGTATGTTATGTATGACTAGGGTGGCCTCAAAGGAGTACTTAGTGTGGTTGGTATTATGGGATGTCAATCATACATTGCACAAGTACAACTTGAGGTTACTAACAAGATGGTTCTATTATGTTACAATTTTCTTACATGATAAATGTGCTTATGACTTGTGTTTTACACTAAAAGTGCACGGTGACTCTCAAACTTGGCAAATGCATACTTTCCAACCAAAATGTCCTTTTTATCATATTTCAAGGATTTTTATGCATGCTTCCACACTTAGTACATATTTGTGCTAACCCCTATTTCTTCTACAGCTTTGAAAAGTGTAGGTTCCGGCTAGGTGAAGTGTACTTCCTTTCTTGACAAAGGCTTGGATTTCTTATCTCCAAGACTTATGGTGAGTCCTCATAGTTCGAGGAGAAGATGTCATTCACTTCTAGTTGTTCTTCTTATAGACTATTTTTGAGACTTTTGATTGTAAAGGGGCTGTGAACCTATTGATATTCTATTGTAGTAGATGGTTAATGAGACAATGTCTTTACTTCATTTTTGGTTTTAGGAAAAACACTTTGGTTGTAAAGTTTTTAGATTCTGCATCATTTCTATTTCCTATGTTTATGTATGCTAAGGGCTTGTATGAGACCCTTTCGGGGTCAAATACGCTGTGTTGCATCTAGGGGTACCCCTGGGTCGTGACAAACTTGGCATCAAAGCATAAGGTTTTGGGATGATTTTTACATTGATGTCTCATAAACCACTTCTAGTAGAGTCTTGTTCATGAGTGTGAAGCGTGCCACACTTATGAATGAGAGGCTATAAGATGTTTAGGAAAGTTCACTTCATTCATTATTCCTTAGTTGTGCTTTAGAGTCCTAACTCTATGAAGTCCTTTTTCTAACCCTTCTCTTGTGTCTATAGGCTATGAATACAAGAAGGGAAATGCAAGGAGGATAGAATAGGAGAATGTGAATGAGGGAGTTCCTCCACAAGCTCCTCATAACCCTTAAGATGATGAGGGGGCTATGAAAAATATGGAAATAAGGCCGGCTCTCCAAACATTGGCTCAAGCCATGACGACTCAAGCTCTAGCCATTACAACTCAAGCCCAAGCTATGACGGCTCAAGCCAATAGGGAAGTTGAGCCTCGTATGAAACCTAATGTGAGCACCATGGCTTCTAGGTTGAGAGATTTCACAAGGATGAGCCCTCCTAAGTTCTTTGGTTCCAAAGTGGGGGAAGACCCCCAAGAGTTTGTGGAAGAGATCTACAAGATAATTGATACTATGGGGGTGAATCCAATGGAGAAAGCGGAGCTAGCCGCTTATCAATTGAAAGGAGTGGGTCAAGTATGGTACACTCATTGGAAAATGAATAGGCTGGTGGAGGCAGGTCCCATAAATTGGGAGGTGTTCAAGAAAACATTCCTTGATAGGTTCTTTCCCCTATGAGAAAAGGGAAGCTAAGGTGGAGGAATTTATCAATCTTCGTCAAAGAGGTATGGGTGTTAAAGAATATTCTCATAAGTTTACCGAATTTTCCAAATATGCTCCATCCATGGTGGAGAAGCTTAGAGATGAGATGAGTAGATTTGTAACGGGTGTGTCTAGTTTGGTGAGAAAAAAAGTTGTTCGGCTATGCTTCATCATAATATGAATATATCCCGTCTTATTGTGTATGATAAATGATGAGTCCAAGACTTGGACTCATTTAGGGCTTTATTTGGATAGGTTGAGTGTCCTTTTATGATTTTTTTGTGCCAATAACTGATGTAAAACCCTTGATTTCCAGGTAATTAGATTGAGAAACAAAGCATGGATACTAACTTGCAAAAAGGAATGAAGCGAGCTGAAACAAGGAAGAAAAGAGAGCTTGGTGATCGCCAAGTCCATTTGGTGAGTCACCGAATGGCCATTACCTCACCTAAGTTCCAGTGTGCCAAGCCTTGAAAGAGAAAATCAAGTTGGTGAGAGAACGGAGCAATTGGTGGATGTGTTAGATTGCCCAAAGTTGCAGACCTAGAGGATGCTAAAGGACAAAGCAAGAAGGCGATAAAATGTATCAAAGGGTGGATCAACGAGTTGATCGGCGAGCCTAACTTACTGCGCCAAATGTTCCTTCACAACATATTTTTGGCGAACTATAAATACATTTTCAAACATTATATTTAGTATCAAATTTTATTTTGAACATTGATTAGAGTAATTTTTGAGTTTAAACTTTGAGTTTTGGAGACATTTTTCCTTAGCTTTGAAGAATTGAAGTTTTCCATTTTTGAGAAATTGGAAGTGGGTCTTTGAGATTCTACAATTTGGACCATTGTAAAGGTGAAATTAATCTTACCAGTTGATGGAAACACAATTTGGTAACAATTTTTATCTTTCTATGATGTCTAGCTAAAACCCTAATTTTTGGGGTGTGATTATTTGATTATGGGCTGATTTAGCTTGTGGGTGTTGCTAATTGTTAGTTTAACTGTGTTTAGAAGTGATTTCATTCAATAATTATGGTTAAATTTAAAGAATTGTAGTTGCAAATGCAGTTCTACCTTCGTGTTTTTTGCTTGCTCAAGAGAGAGGTTTTAAAATCAAGATTACTGAATTGATGGTCTGTGGGTATTGGGTGGTCATGGGTTCATCTCGAGAGAGTGAATCCTAAACCCTTTTCCACACATTCAGCTTGAGGGAGTGAATGGACTAAAGCGTAGGTTCTTATTTTGCATGCTTGTTGGTGTTCGAGAGAAACCAACTTGATTTAGGGTAAATTGTTTGAGAGAAAGCTTATCCTCTCTAAAGTCTAGCTTATTCACTAATTCACAACTATTTACTAATAGTTGCAATTACCCATTTTTCTACCTTAGTCTATAATCCAATCATATCCCTTAATTATCATTCTCGTGTTATTTGTTGTTGTTGTTGTAGTTGATAGTTAAAACCAAAACCCCCTTATTTGACATTCGTGTCACCCCATGATTTACATTATGTTTTTAATCGTAAATGTCTATTCCTATGATTGACTTGAGCATATTCGTACGTTCATATTGAATCTTAAACACATACCACTCCCTATAAGATTCGACCCCAACTCATCTAGTTGGGTTATATACTGACTAACGATCGCTAACTCTTAGAACTAGATTAAGTGTCTTTGGTAGTGTTATTCGATCAAAATGGCGCCGCTGCTGGGAGTGGTGTTGGTTAAGATTTTTTACTTAAGATGAATTTTGTTATTGTTAGTTATAGTTGAATCTACTTACTTTTAGTTTTGGATTTTTTGTTTGTGTTTTGAAACAGAGAGTATGAGTGTGAATGGAAGCAATGGTAACCAAGTGGGCCATCAAGATGACATCGAAAACCTCAATGATGTCAATGAGCCTAATGCTAATGACCCTCATCTAATTAGTGGAATTGGTGCCATTCGCTTGCCTCTGGAGGAAGGGAATGCTGTGCTCCATATTACATGTACCATGTTGCAGCTTTTGCAATTGAAAGGGTTGTTTGGTGGATTGGCTCATGAGGATCCCCATGAGCGCATAAGAAATTTTGTTGATGTTTGTGGGCCGTTCTCTTTCAAGAATATATCCCAAGATTCGATCAGGTTGAGGTTGTTCCCATTCTTTTTAATGGGAGAAACATGTAAATGGTTGGCTGAAATGCCAAGAGAATCAATCACTTCATGGGAAGAGCTTGTCATTGCATTTCAAGTGTGATTTTTCTCTCCTTCGAAGATGATGACACTTCGGGACAGCATCCAAAGCTTCAAGTGTTTGGAGGGAAAGCCAATTCATGAGACTTGGCTATGATTCAATCAGTTGGTGCTGCAATACCCAACTCATGGTTTGCCCGACAATGTTTTGCTATAGTACTTTTACCAAAGCCTTGATTTAGTGAACAAGGGTGTAGCTAACCAACTTTTTCTGGGAGGTTTGATGCAACAACGTTACGTTATAGCAGCCCAGCTTTTGGATGGTATGACCATAATTAATTGGGATTGGTGCACCCACGAAGATTAGGTCTCCCCTCTCACGTTTAAATTGACCAAGGAGCAACTAGAGAAAGACCAAGAGAGGGACTAGAACATGGCCAAGATCATGACACAACTTGACATTTTGTCCAAAAATGTCATAGGAGTTGCTGCTCGAAGTGTCAATGTCGTAGGTGTCGGATGTGTTAATCCTGATGAGGCTAAGTTTAAGGCTTTGTACAACGAAGAGGTAAACTTCCTAGCCAGTTAAGGAGGTGGTTATCATTCAAACTACCCAAGGCAAGGTGGTAACCAATGTTTGAATAGGGATGAAGGTTGGAAGGATCGTGATAGAGAGTGGAGGGATCGTAACCCCACTTGGAAAGAGAGAGATAGGGAGAAGGATATATATGCTCCTCCTCACGAGCGCCAAAAGCCAAAGGATTTCGAGGGTGGTCGGTCGGAGGATATGTTGTCTCGTATTCTCAACAAGGTTGAGGGGTCGAATAAGATTTTGAAAGAGATGAAGGAAGATGTGTCGACCTCTCATTCCATCTCGATCAAACAGTAGGGGGGTTGCCTTGTGACACTATGGTCAACCCCAAAAATGAAGTTTGAGTGAGGACTTGCATTGTACCACGGCGTTAACTAAGGTGCTGCTTGGGAGGCAACCGAAGTTGTTATTTGCTTTCTTTTTGATTTTGAAATAATGGTGTGTTGATTGTGTAGGTTAAAATGTGAAATGTGTTTGAAAGGTGAAGATTGGCGAGCAAAAAGTCGAGTCGGTGACTCGTCGAAGAGGTCGGCTAGCTTGACTTGGACCACCGTTGGATTCAAGGAATTTTGAAATTAGAGTCTGTAAAACTCGACGGGCCCAGGAGAAAATCGGCATGTCGTCGAATAGGTTGGCAATCTCGACTTTGTCCTTCGTTTGGACCCCCACATTAACTGGAAGTCCTGTAAAACTCAGCGAGGTAAGTTCCCATTTGGCGTGTCGCCGAGTGGGTCAGCAAACAAGACTAATGTCGGCGAATGGGCGAGAACTAGAAAGTTTTAAAGGCCAAAAGTCCAAAAGTTCAAAATCTCTTACTTTCCCTCACTTTTCAACTTGCCAAACTCACACCTGCACTTTATTTTCCTGTTGTTTTTGTGTTTTCACCACGTATTAGTCGTCGATTGTGTGTTCGGAGTTGGATTCTTTGCCGCCTAGCTTTTCAAACTCTTTAATTGACATAAAAGGTTGGTTTTCCAAACCCTGATTCATTTTTGCAATTTTACTAATTCGTAATTGATCTCATCTTAGTGATGTGTGTTCGGCCTCTTTGAATTCATTATTTTTGGTGCTTGTGTGCTTTTCTGCCTGTTTTAATTTGAATATCGTGCCTATAATGCCTTTATTGTTGATTTCCCAAATAATTTGTGCCTTAAAATTGATTAAAATAGTTGGGTTGTGCTAAAATGTTGTTGGGTCTAGTCGGGTGAAGTATGAGTAACCCACATTTGTGCCAAAAGATGTATTTTACTGAATGATGGAGCGGTTGACGTCATTCTTAAGGGCAAAAGTTGTCAAATGGCCAAATTTGACCAAACTGGGAAAGTTTGAGTATCCCGGGGGCATGGGCGTAATGGTTCTAAGTTTAATTGAATAAGTGCATGTTTTGATTTTGTTTTTGGGGGCTATGGGGTTGAATTTTGGAAGTTGGATTGAAAGTAGGCACGTTGGGTATTTTGGCGAGCTGGGTCGAGCTCTTCGAACCACTCGGTGGTTCACCGAATACCCCTTGATCGCCTTTATTTTCATGCTTATTTGAGTTTGGGGTCTTTAACTTTTGGTGAGAAGCCTGAGTTCGCCGAGTGCACTTGACGACTCACCAAAAGTCCTTCTTGATTGCCTTTTCTGTACCCCTAACTCTTAAAATGAACTGTAACTTTTGACGGGCTAGTCCTTGCTCGCCAAATGTTATCGGTGATTTTCTGAAAGGCTAGTCCCATCGCCGATATGCCAATTTTTTTGGGAAAGTTTGAGCTAATCCATTTTACGGGTTCGATCTGGCTCGCCAAAGCAATTCGACGAGTCTGTCTACAACTGTTTTTCTGCAATTTTTCTAGAAGTATTTCTAACTCCTTTTGATGTTTTTCCAGATATGGCTAGACCAAAAGTAGCCAGTAGAGACATGCCACCCCGAAAGAGGTCCAAGGGAATAAAAATCAATGAGAATGCAACTACATCCAAGGCTAAAGCTACCAAACTTCCAACAACTAGTGGGAAGGGAAAAGGAAAGGGCAAGGCACTTTCACTTGCATCTCCGGAGGCTAGTTCCGATAGTGACGACATCTATGCCACTCACCTCACCACTTTTGAGAGTGAAGGTGAGCAATAGGAGCATCATGCTGCAACTTCTGAGCCTAAAGAAGAGCTACTAGCAGCCTAGAGAAAGGAGTTGCGATCCAAAAGGATGAATGATCCGTCTAGGATCAGGACTCCCCAGGCCATCACTACTCCTTCTGCTCCCGTACATGCTATGGTCTTAGCACTGCTGGTACATGGTCTTCCTCTCAAGTCTATGAACAGACTAAAGAATAAGGGATCGAGGACCATCATTGAATAAAATAGGCTCTCTATTGATGGGGTGATAGACAGATACCCCAACATTTGGCACACCATAAAGGCCTGTAAGTTCAAGATTTTAACAAAACCCCAGGATTCCTATTTTCCAAATTGGGTCTGGGAATTCTACACCACTTATGAAGCTTGAGTGCGCAAAGAAAGAAGCTAGCTGTTAAATTCCAGTCGGTTGATTATGTGGTTGTCAGGAGCAAGAAAGTGTTGTGTGACAGTACTAACATAAATGCAGTATTGGAGTGTACCGACAAAATTACAGATGCCCACCAGTACAGGGTCAAGACTAAGTCCTTGGAGAACAAGAAAAGCTGGCTAGCCGCTCTCATATATGATGGTACTCTAAGGTGGTTGGAGGAAGGGGCCCCAATAGAAAAGAAGGACCTAAATGTAGCTGTGACGTACTGGTTTGACTTTATCAGCAACACTACCATGCCATCCCAGAATGAGTCCATCCTACACCACACAAAAGTGGCTTGTCTTAGCTTGATCATTGCACAAGAACACATAAATTTGGGGATGATCATTTAGAAGGAGATGGCCATAGGGGCCAAATAGTGCCAAACTTCTCTCCCCTTTCCAGTGTTGATCATCGAGCTGTGCAGATGGGCTAGTGTGCCTGGAGATGAGCAGACGGATGTGGAAGTGATTCCCACATCTTCTACTGACATTTGTATTATTGAGACGGAGTACTTGAAGTATGAGGCAGAGAAGAAAAAGGCAGCCCTGGTGGACACATCCCCGGTTGTTGATATTTAGACACTACCTACATAGGCAATATTACCTACTCTGACCCCTGGGCCTTCAGGTACATATAGTGCTGACCCTTCTACTACGCCAAGATTTGGTATTGTTGCTGCTATTGCTGCCCGACCTCCACTCATCCAGACTGCATTGCTACGTATAGGACAACTAGCCTATTCGACTGATCGATATGCTGCGAGACTTAAGGCCTCTATTCCTGGCATGATTGAGAGGGCCCTTACTGATGTTGTGACACCCTTGAGTGCAGATATTGATGCCCTTATGGCAAGTATAGTGGTGTGCGAGCGTGGCCAAGAGGCTACTGAGGAGGTGACAACCTTAAAGGCTGCTATTACTGCGTTGAGGAAAGATGTGGACCAGCTGAAGTCCACTAACATGTTTATGATTTTTGGAACAGTGAAGAACCCATATGTGCTAGTTGAGCCATATATGCCTCTGGCTACCACTAGAGATGATGTTCGAGTAGAATAGGTAGCTGATCCTGAGTCAAAGGCTGAGACGGATGAGGAGATGCTTGGGGTTCTGAGGAGGTTTCTTACGAGGGCCTTACGGAGGCTGAGGTGGCCATGGTAGATGCAACTGTGCAAACCTCTTTGGCAGACATCCCCTGGCTGACCTTAGTGGATCAAGTGCAGTTGATGTGACTCCGGGCATTGATGCCCAAGTTCAAAAGTGTTGCACCGGGCACTGATGCCCTGACAGATGGAGTGACTGTGTAGGCATGATCCCTCTTTACCTCCTTCTATGTCTTCTTTTATTGACTTTTTTAGATGTTTTTATTGCATTTGAGGATAAATTGCTTTCTGTTTGTGGTGGGATGAGGTATTTCCATACCTATCTCTTGTGTTAATGATAATTTCTGTATATTTTGTGGAGGTTTGAACTGGTGGCTCCTTATTTTGAATGTAAATGATTTTGGACCTTTCTAAAATTTTGTTTGCCACCTCTTGTGTATTTTATTATGGTTGTTCTTATGAAAATTTGAGTGCCGGTTGTGATCAATACCGATTACTTGAATAGTGCTCTCAGTCATACAAACATGGATGTGCAGCTACGATGAGGCCAAATGAAGTTGCATAGGCATTATATGAACTCTTTACATCTTGTTGTGACTAGTCGATTGTCAAATTGTGTCTCTTGTGATGAAAATTACACACTAGCAAAGGTGTGGAGTCTTGTATGACATTGGTGTCAATGCCTTGTGTGATGAGCTTATTGTTAACCATGCGTGATGACACCTATAATTTAACCCGATGGTCCGGTTGACCAAGTGATGTGAACTCTTGAAATGATCTTAGGTAACAATTTTAAAGAGTGAAACAACTAGACATTATACCTCTTTTGTGGCCTACCTTGTGAGTGTGTGATCTTTGCTTGAACAGCCTTTGAGCCTTACCCTTTTCTTGGAAGAAACTTGATGAAATTGTGACCTTTCTTTATCCCTTCACCCTTAATCCTCATGAGATGTGGTTTGTTTGAATAACCAACTTAGGCCAAAAGCCTAAGTTAGGGGTGTGGTGAAAAGAGAATGTAAATCAAGAATTGTGAAGGAATTCCCCTCTACCCATGGTTTTGAAAAAGATGAAACCCCTCCATACAAAAAAAAAAAAAATGGAAAGGAAAAGAAAAGAAGAAGGAAAAAGAAAAAGAATGAAAAAGTTTTGAAATAAAGTTGCAAAAGAAATGGGGTGTCCACAGTTTCATAGAAAATGAATAATGGGGTGAATTTTGAGCATGAATCAGAATGAAGAAGAAAAGGAAAGGAAGTGTTGTTCACACCACATTTCATGGGGATAGCAACCACTAAGCCTAAATGAGTATACCTTTACACTTAGCCTTGTTACAAGCCTTGAAAAAAACCTTTTTGATCTTGAGTAAGATAAAATGAAGGTTGATTGGAAAATAAGGGCAAGCCTATGGGTGAAGTCATGCATGTGTTCGTCTTTGTGAGTGTGAGAGTTGTTGTGATTTCGGAGCCATAAATTATTGAACCATTGTGTGGGAATGTGGAATCATCTTTGTGTGAGGGCATTTGAGTACCTTTGTTAAGCTTGAAATTGCATTTGAAGCAAGTATTGTGAACTTGAGAATATTTGACAATCGTGAGTCACAACTTGAATCTTTGTGTGCACAATTGATCCTTGCATGAGTAAATTGAGTCTTGTTGTGTGCATTCATGATTGAGTCTTGTATAGCACTATTTGAGGCATCCTTTTTGAACTGCTGAACATAAGTTTTACTTGAGGAAAAACAAAAGTTTATGTTGGGGGTGTTGATGATTTTGAGATTTGGACTCATTTAGAGCTTTATTTGGATTGGTAGCATGCATGTTATGCCTCTATTGATTGTAGGACTCAGGTAGTAAAATTCCAATTTCCAAATGAGTCTACTTTAGAATGCAAGGGGGGAAATTCTATCGCTGAAGGTCAATTTGTTTCTTGTCTCAAAGCTAGGAAAATGATCTCCAAGGGGTGCATTTGCCATATTGTTTGGGTCATGGAAGTTTATTATGAACCCCCTTCCTTAGAGTCGGTCCCCATGGTGAGTGAGTTCTCGAAAGTCTTTCCCGATGACTTGCTCGACATTTCTCTCGAACAGGAAATAGATATTGGCATTGATCTCTTACTGGATACGCAACCTATCTCCATTTCTCCTTATAGAATGGCTCCAACTGAGTTGAAAGAGTTGAAAGAGCAACTCAAGGATTTGTTAGACAAAGGCTTTATTCAACCAAGTATCTCCCCTTGGGGTGCTCCGGTATTATTTGTTAAAAAGAAGGATGGGTCCCTTATAATGTGTATTGATTATTGCCAACTAAACCAAGTGACCATAAATAATAAGTATCCCCTTCCAAGGATCGACGACTTGTTTGATCAACTCCGAATTATCAACAAGTTAAGGTCGAACACCTCGGACCGGGAGGCTTGTACCAAGATATAGATATTCCCACTTGGAAGTGGGAGGATGTTATTATGGATTTTATTGTGGGGTTGCCTCATACTTGAAGGCAATATGATTCTATTTGGGTCATTGTTGATAGAATGACAAAGTCCGCCCACTTTATTCCCGTTAAAGTTTCATTTTTGGCGGAAGACTATGCCAACTTGTACATCAAGGAGATTGTGAAGTTGCATGAGGTTCCTATTTCTATAATATCGGATTGAGGTACTCAATTTACTTCACACTTTTGGAAGGCATTCCAAAAAGGGCTTGGTACTAAGGTCAATCTTAGCACAACCTTTCACCATAAAACGGATGGTCAAGCGAAACGCACCATTCAAACTTTAGAGGATTTGTTGAGGGCATGCATTATAGATTTCCAAGGTAATTGGGACGACCATCTACCGTTGGTAGAGTTTGCCTACAACAATAGTTACCACTCAAGTATTTCCATGGCTCCTTTCGAAGCATTGTATGGTAGGAGGTGTAGATCTCTGGTTGGGTGGTTTGAAGTGGGTGAAATTTCTCTAATCAGTCCCAAACTAGTTTATGAGGCCATTGAGAAGGTCTGACTCATAAGAGAGACGTTGATGATGACCCAAAGTCAGAAAAAGTCTTATGCCGACAATAGAAGAAGGGATCTAGAATTTGAGGTTGGTGATAACTTGGTCATTGCATTCAGTTTAGTTGATGTTCAGTATGTTTAGAATATTCTTCATGTTCATCTTATATCATTGATTAGTATGATTTGTTCAGTTATACGTTTTGTTCAGCTTTATCCTATCCTGCATGCCTAGAACCTTTCAATTACTAACACGTACTCTGCACTACATCTTTTCGTGATGTAGGTTTAGGTCCTCAGTATTCAGATCACGCATAGATCGGTTCTCAATCTCCAGTTCAGCAGCATTAATGGTGAGTCCTTATTCTTCGAGGACGATTGACATGTCTTTTATTCAGTCTATTTGTTTTAGTTTCAGTTTTGTTAAAGTTAGTTGGGGCATATCCCAACATCTCTAATCAGTAGAGTTTTGTTTTGCAGACAAATTTTAGATTCAGATTTTAGTTTGAGCTTGATCTCTCAGTTATCATTAAACTCAATTTTATATATACAGACTTAGAATGGGTATCCCCCATCATTTCATTTTATGGTATGTTTTAAGATTCTACACAGTATGTCTATTATTCAGAAAATCTTCAAGTATGCTTATGATATGCCTGTAGGGTTAGCTTGGGGTCACTCGTGATCCTAAGTCCCATGTTAACGTCTGGGGGTAGCCTCGGGGCGTGACAAACTTGGTATCAGAGTACTAAGTTCAAGAGTCCTAGGATGTCTCAAAAGTTGCACTAAGTAGAGTCCTTTTCATGAATGTGAAGCGCACCATACCTATAAGGGGGAGGTTACAAAGTCTTTTAGGAAAACTTCACTTTCTTGATATTCTTATCGTGCATTGGTATGATCTCTTTTTCAAATCTATTGTTACGCATTTTCAGATCATGCCTCCTCGTAGAGCTTACTCTGGGAATGTTAATGCATGCAACGTTAATGCAGCTTCTCTAGTCCAAGATCAGGAAGTTTTGAATGTAGAGTTTTGGAATGCCATTCAACTGTTTGCCCAGAATGTAGCTACGAGAACAATCAGCAAGTTCCAGTTCTTGCAAATGCTAGTGGTAGATCAACGGCAGCTAAGGTCTATGATTTTTTTAGGATGAACACACCTATGTTTCTAGGGTCTTATGTTGGTGAGGATACCTAGAACTTCATTGATGAGGTTAAGAAAATCTTTGGAGTGATGCAGGTGACAGGAAATGATAGGGTAGAGTTGAAATCCTACTAGCTTAAGGATATGGCTCACATATGGTTTACACAGTGGAAAGATAACAGGGGTGAGAATGCAACTCCTATGAATTAGGAGTGTTTTACTGGATCTTTTCTGGATAGGTTATTTCCAAGAGAGTTGAGAGAGGAAAAAGCTCAGGAGTTCATGAATTTGAGTCAAGGTTCCATGACAGTTCAAGGGTACGATCTTAAGTTCACCCATTTCTCCAGGTATGCTCCACAGATGGTTGCCGATTCCAAGGCTCAAATGAGTAAGTTTCTATTTGGAGTATCAGACTTGGTGAGAATGGAGTGCAAAAATGCTATGTTGCTGGAAGATATGAACATCTCTAGGATTATGACTCATGCTCAACAGGTTGAGGGAGATACTCTTAGGGAACAAACTAAGGATAATAAGTAGGCTAGGATAGACAACTATTAGTATTCTAAGCAGAAATTGGGTGGTGGAAATCGCTTTTAGTATCAGCAGAAATCTTCAGCTCCAGCACCTTCATTAGCTAGTGTTCCATCCTCCAGGTATTGATAGGATCAGAAAGATATGGCAACGGGCTCTAAGTCCCAGGGAAGTGTTTTCGTTACTAGAACCTACCTAACTTGTCCAAAGTGTAGTAAGAACCATCCGAGCAGTGTCTTGCAGAGAAAGATGGATGTATTGGGTGTGTTCAGATTGGTCACAAATTAAGGGATTTCCCTTCTTCTAAACAGGGTCAAGGAGGTAACAATGGTAGGGATCACCCTACAACTTCAGCAGCACCAGCAGGTCAACCGACTCAGCAGGGTAACTTATCTGGAACAGTTGGCGGCCAGCACCAGAATAGGTTGTATGCTCTCCAGGCTCGCCAAGATCAAGAAGATTCTCCTGATGTGGTTACTGGTATGTTGTGAATCTTTCATTTAAATGTTTAGGCTTTGTTAGATTCAGGGGATACTCTTTCCTTTGTAACTCCTTATATAGCAATAAACTTCAGTGTCAGTCCAGAAACTCTCTCAGAACTCTTCTCATTCTCTACTCCAGTCGGTGACCTAGTTATAGCTAGACGGGTATATAGAAATTACCCTATCACAGTCTATCACCTTCACATATCTTGTAGAGTAAGAAATGGTAGACTTCAATATCATTCTAGGCACGGATTGGTTACATTCTTGTTATGCCTCAGTCGATAGTAGAGCTAGGATCGTTCATTTTCAGTTCCAGACGAGCCAATCTTAGAATGGAAGGGTAGTAGCTCAGTGCCTATGGGTCAATTCATTTCTTACCTTAAGGCCATAAAGATGATCCCTAAGGGTTATCTCTATCATCTAGTTCAGGTTAAGGATTCAAGTTCCAAAACCCCAACTCTTGAGTCAGTTCAAATAAAGGAGTTCCTAGAAGTTTCCAGAAGTTCTTCTCAGAGTTCCTCCCAAAAAGGAAATCAACTTTGGTATTTATCTCCTTCCAGATACCCAACCTATTTCTATTCCTCCTTACAAGATTGCTTTAGTTGAGCTTAAGGAATTGAAAGAGCAATTGAAAGATCTCCTAAATAATGGTTTCATCAGACCCAATATTTCCTCATGGGGTGTACTAGTGTTGTTCTTGTAAAAGAAAGATGGTTCTCTCAGGATGTGCATTGACTATTGGTAGTTGAAAAACATCACAATCAAGAATAAGTACCCTATCCCCAGGACTGATGACTTGTTCGACCAACTTCAGGGTGCTAGTTATTTCTCGAAGATAGATCTCATATTTGATTATCATCAGATTAGAGTCAAAGAGAGTGACATTCCAAAAATAGCCTTTAGAACTCGGTATTATCATTATGAATTTGTAGTTACGTCATTTGGACTAACCAGTGCTCCTGCAGCTTTCATGGATTTGATGAACAGGGTGTTCAAGCAGTATTTGACCTTGTTTCATTATCGTATTTATTGATGATATCCTCATTTACTATAGGAATGAGGAAGAACATGCGACTCATTTGAGGATTGTCCTGCAAACTCTCAAAGATCACCAGTTATTCGCTAAGTTTGGCAAATGTGAATTTTGGTTGCAATTTGTTGCTTTCCTTGGTCACATAGTGTCTAGCGAAGGGACCTGAGTGGATTCTCAAAAAATAGAGGTAGTGAAACAATAGCCCAAACCTACCTTTCCTACGGATATCAAAAGTTTCTTGGGTTTAACAGGCTATTACAGAATGTTCATGGAAGGATTGTCATCCATAACTTCTCCATTGACTAGTTAACTCAGAAAAAGGTTAAGTTTCAGTGGTCAGATGATTGTGAGAAGAACTTCTAAAAACTAAAAACTAGGTTGACTACAACTCCTATTTTGACTCTGCCAGAGGGTTCAGACGATTATATGATCTATTGTGATGTATCTAGATTCGGCCTAGGTTATGTGTTGATGCAGCAAGGTAAGGTTATAGCGTATGCTTCTATAAAACTTAAGGTACACGAGAAGAACTATCCGACTCATGACCTCGAGCTTGCAGCAATAGCATTTTCCCTAAAGATTTGGAGACATTACTGATATCGTGTTCACAGACCATAAGAGCCTTTAGTATGTGTTCACCCAGAAAGAGTTGAATCTTTGCCATAGGAGATGGCTTGAGTTCCTCAAGGACTATGATATGAATAAGCTTTACCATCCTAGTAAAGTCAATGTAGTAGCTGATTTTCTTAGCAGACTATCTATGGGTAGTGTAAGGCATTTTGAGGAAGAAATGAAAGAACTAGTGAAATAAGTTCAAAAGCTTGCTCGCTTAGGAGTTTTCTTTATGAACATATCAGGGGATGATATGATAGTTCAAAAAGGGTCGGAATCTCCATTGGTAACGGAGGTTAAAGAAAAATAAGACAGTGATCCTATATTGCTTCAACTAAATGGTGCAATTCATCAGCAGAGGGTTGAGGTAGAGTGTACCATTCAGACCTTAGCGGGAATGTTTAGAGATTGCGTGATCGACTTCAAAGATAGTTGGGATGATCACCTTCCTCTTAAAGATTTCACCTACAATAATAGTTACCATTTTCGCATTTAGATGGGCCCTTATGAGGTATTTATGGGTGCAGATGTAGATCTCCAGTTGGGTGGTTTGAAGTAGGTGAAGCAGCGTTGTTAAGACTAGATTCGGTTCATGATGCGATGGAAAAAGTTCAGAGATAGACTTAATACAACCCAAAGTCGCCAGAAGTCCTATCTAGATATAAGGAGAAGGGACTTGGAGTTCCAAATTGATGATTGGGTTTTCATGAAAGTGTTACCTATGAAGAGGGTGATGATATTTGTCAAGAAAGGGAAGCTCAATCATAGATATGTAGGCCCTTACATGATTTTGAAAAGAATTGGAAAGGTGGCCTATGAGTTAGAGTTAGAAGCAAAACTAGCAGCAGTGCATTCAGCCTTTCACATTTCATTGTTGAAAAAGTGTATGGGTGATCTAACATCTATAGTACCATTGGAAAGTGTGGCTCTAAAGGATAGTATCACTTATGAGGATGTTCCAGTCGAGATTCTTGATCGTTAGGTTCGAAGGTTGAGAAAAAAAGAAGTCACTTGAGTTAAGGTTTTGTGGAGGAGTCAGTCTATTAAGGGAGCCACTTGGAAAGCAAAAGAAGCCATGAGGCCAAATATCCTCATCTATTTCCTTCCGATTCCATTCTAGTTTGAGGTAATAGTTCCTCTCCAGTCTTTTAGTTAATCATGCATAGATTCAGTCTTAGTATCATGGTCCTTTAGTTATACTTGCATTTTTAGCGTATTTGCATGTTCTTTGAACTTAGTTCAGTCAGATTTCAGTTTCCACTGCTCAGTGGTAGGGTTTATAGCTCTTTCCCTCAATTTCCAGCTAGTTTAGTCTTTATTCGAGGATGAATATTCTCAAGAGAGAGAAAATGTAACACCTTGTATGCTAGAAAGACTAATTTGTAAAAATCAAAAGTTGTAGGTGCCACCGAAGAGCACCATCCACGGACCGTTGGTGGGGTCCATGGATGACCACTTGCAGTGCCTCCTAGATATTTAGACAAAATTCGTCCAAATGTTGACCTACTCCAGGACCTACGGACCGTAGGTGGGACCACGGTCGGTGGTCCAGGCCGTGGTTTAGACCTCCAGATTCAACCTCTTTGAATCCAGTCAATGGTTGATAGGACGGACTGTAGGTCCATCCACGGTCCATTGGTCAATTCGTCGGTTGACCTCGACAACTTTTAAGTCAGGGGTTGTTTGGTGTTTTCCCTATGCATTGGACCCCTAAACTATGTCGTTTAACCCCTAAACTACATCATTTTAGTCATTTTTGGCCTAGTAAATTAATTAGAACTTACCCTAGTCAACTCATTAATTGATTAAGTTGAACGAAAAGCTGAAGAAAGAGTCGACCAATCCCTCTCCAAGAATGCATCAAGTTTTCTTCAGTTCTAGCCCTAAAATCGAAAGATTTCTCCATGCATTTCATCAACATATATGTGATATTTCACTAGTGGATTTCTTTCACCTATTAGGTCCCTAGAATTCAGTCAGATTCTTGATTCTCTATACCATGTTAGACCTAGCGCTTCTAGGATTTCAGAATTTATGTTGTGATTCAGTTGTTAGACTAATCCAAATAAGATTATCCTGATTTCATCAAATTGTTGCTTAGTTCATTTTTGAAATTCAGAACACTAGTTGTGTAGATTTGTTTAGTTCATGAATTACACTTGCTAGGTCAGTTTATTTAGATATACCTGCCTCAGTTAAGAATGTTTTATTATTAGTATATTATTGTTGTATTTTCAGTTAGCATGTCAACATTTAGTGCTATTCAGTATTACAGAAATTTAGTCATAATATGTTATTTATGTAATCAGTTAGGAGTAGACTTATTACTGAGTGGACTAAGGGCCAGTCACCCTCATAGTCTCCTTTGTGGGCAATATATTTAGTGATCATGCCAGTCATGATTTTATACCATTGGCAAGGTATATTGGGTCCTCTCGATGAGCGATACGTCGGACTCCATAGATAGCTCTCGTGCTTTTATGTCGGTTAACAATAGCTCCCACAGTCATATTCTAGTGCATTGAAAAGGTTACCATTTATATGTTCAGTAGTCAGTTTTAGTATGTTATGAACTTGGTCATTGTATTAATTTTTTTTCATGTTCAGTATATTCATCTTATATCATTGATCAATATGCTTTGTTGAGTTATATGTTTTGTTCATCATTATCCTTTCCTGCATGCTCAGTACCTTTCAAGGACTGACACATACTCTGCGATACAACTTCTCATGATGTAGGTTTATGTCCTTAACATTCAGATCACGCATAGATCGGTTCCTAATCTCCAGTTCGGCAGTATCAGTGGTGAGTCCTCATTCTTCGAGGATGATTGGCATGTCTTTTATTCAGTCATTTTGTTTTAGTTTTAGTTTTGCTAGAGTTAGCTGAGGCATGTCCCAACATCTCTAATCAGTAGAGGCTTTTATTCAAACATAGTTTAGATTCAGTTTTTAGTTTGAGATTGTTCTTTCAGTTGTCATTAAACTCAGTTTTATATATACAGACTTTGAATGGTTATCCCCCATCATTTCATTTTATGGTATGTTTTAATCTTCCACGTAGTATGTATATTATTTATAAAATCATTAAGTATTCTTATGATATGCCAGCAGGGTTAGCTTAGGGTCACTCGTGATCCTAGGTCCCGTGTTAACGTCACGTGGGTAGTCTCGTATGACAATTGAGTGACAAGGTAATCAATGACAGGTACAAAGTGCTTAAAAATCCCTCTTTGAAATAATGTGATGTGAAAAAAAAAGAACAAAAGAGTGTGACATGAAGAAAAAATCCTTTGAAAAAAAAAAGAGAAAGAAATGATTGAAACATTCTTGAGATGATGAGAATTACATGTGAAATAATTGTCAAAGAAGGGGTTGAAGAAAAACATAACGAGTGATCAAATCTAAAATTGCAAAGTTCTTAAGGAAGTGTAAGTCACTATTATGTTGTTTTCATACCCGTCCCCTAGCCTACTTTACAACTTGTTAAAGTCCTATTAGATTCTATTCAAGCATGCTTAATTAATGGAGATGTACATAATGGGTAAGCCTATGGTTCTTTGTGCATACATGTGAATTTTATTTCTGAGTGTGAGTTGTTCTTTGATTCTAAGTCCTTAATTTATATTTAATCTTTTGAATTGAGTGTGTGGACTATATGATTTTGTGAGGGCACCTGTTTCATGATAGATTGATGATTTTATTAGCTTTTTTTTTTTATGAGAGTAGGTGAGCAAGCTTAAATTTGATGAGTTCAAAGTCTTTCCTTGAGGTTAGGAGGTTAGAGGTTTGTTGCTTATTTGGATGCCTTGCATAATGAGCGAGAATTGTACTCGACGTTTTGAAATTTGTCTATGGCCTAACTATTTGTATTAACTAAACTGATGACATTCTTATTTTGATTTATTTGAGATGAGCTTTAACGTTTGCTCGAGGACGAGCAAAGGTTTAAGTGTGAGTGTTGATGTGAGGCCAAAAATATATATTTTAACCATCATTTGCCTCCATTTTATTATTTATATATGCCCTTTTTGAGCATGAATTTTATGGATTGTACTTATTTGTAGGATTAAATTGGTGTAGAGATGAAGAAGTTTGGAGCTAAAATGAATTAAGAATGGAAGGTTGAAGAAGGAAATCAAGCAGACAACACAATGCATTAAATTGAATATAATAATATATTATATAAAATGTAGAGAAGATTGCGAATTGCGAATTAGCGAGGGACTGCTGCCACGTGGCAGCCAATGAAGGCCCCTCAAATTTTGAGGTTGTGCACTGTTTCACGCGTACAACAATTCCAACTTTGTTTTGGTTTTGTGTTCCTAAATTGGTTTGGACTTAGTTATTTTTTCTATGGTTTTCTCGATCTATAAATAGTCCATAGAAATAATTATTTGGAAATCAATCAGAGGGCATCAAGTATAAAGTTGTCAATACTTTTTAGGGTTCTTTTATTTTTCTTCTTTTAGAGATTAGTGGCTAAATGCCCCTAGTTCTGGGGCTGTAGCTACGGATTGATTGTTGAATATTATAGGTTTTGAATTAGTTATTAGTTATCATTATAAATTACTTTTATGTTCTTGTTTTAGTATTTCATGCTTGATCACCATATAAATAAATCTATTGTCTATTCTTAAAATCGAGAGAGGAGAGGGTATATAGACCAAAGAATATAGAAAGCTCGATCTTCCATTGATTAGATGTGTGTTCAGGAGTGACGCACAGACAAACAAGTTGCTTGGTTATGAAATAGGATGAAATATAAATGCTCGCTTGATAGGCCTGCTATCCCCCTCAACGATGTAGTTAGATAGCTAACCGGAGTTGGCGACTAGAGGTTGAGAGACCCATCTCATAAAATTAACCCTGTAAATCAGTAACTTGATAACCAAAATTAGTTCATTGCCTGAGATATGATACATGAAGTCCAACGCATGTTGCAGCCCTGGAATTTTCCAATCACTGTAAGTAATATTATTAATTCATTCTTGCATTCATTTCTTTACAAATAAAAATCAAGTACTTTTGCATTATTAAACAAATAATTAGACTAGTACAATTTAGTAAATAGTTAATTGATAAGTCCTTTAGGTTCATAATCTGGTTCTTTTAAGAGCCACTATATTACTTGAGCGACCACGTACACTTGCATGTGCAATTGCAAGCAACATAACTCAATGCTCGAAACTCAACAACTGAGAACTCAAGAACTTCAGTAATACTACTCATTTCAAGAATAATCCACTCATAGGGTTCATGTGGAATTATAGGCATGAAGAACTCAACTCAAGGACCTCCATGATACTACTCATCTTAAGAGTGCTCAACTCACATGGTTCATGCGGAATTATGAGCATAAATAGCTCAACACAAGGAGCTTCATGGGTAACATGTAATAGTCCCATGATTAGGAATATAATCTCAAAAGGTTAGGAACTCAATACTCAAGACGAAGATCTTCAAGATACTACTCCTCTCAAAGATAATCAAATTATGGAGTTCATGCAAAATTTATAGGCATGAACACTCAACTCAAGGGTCTAAATAACAATATGGAACTCATGTATATGACTCTTCTCATTCATACTTACTCAAAACATAGTTCAAATCAATAGTTGATCTCAAAGTATTCACAATTGAACTCAAAGACTTTCTTGAACTCTACTCTTAACTCTTTCTTGAATTTGAATTATGAATTAAAGAGTTATGATTCATGATATGAAGGATCTCGTGATGATAATGTAGACTCATGAATACATTCTCATACTAACTTGCTTGATTCTTGAAACAAGTTATTAGAAGTTGTAAAAGACTCCTTAAAAGACTAAAAGGGACTTTCTCAAAATATTCAGAATAACTCTCAACACTTGATTTGTAACTCTACCATAAATTTTAATTATGAATTATGAATTAAAGGTTATGATTCATGTTATGAATGATTTTCAGGCGTTTAGAAGTAGTTTAGAGTTGTTAGAATTAGATAAGAGTGAAGGTACGCTTTAAAAGAACTCAAACAGAGCAAACTACTAAAAATTGGATGGGGCAAGCAACCCTAGCACACTGAGTGGCGTGGGGCGCCACTCTCTAAACTACTAAGGGGTAGTTGGGGTGCACTAGCTGGCGTAGGGTGCTAGGCCCAATCCCAGAAAACTCAACTAATTTTGTTCTTCGATTTTTGGCCCTAATTTCTCCTAGAATTGAATGGTTTCTTCCCAACTCACTTAGATTCGTTTACCCAATTTAGTTACATGAAAATCCACTTGAAAACAACCCTCAACTCCTAACCTTCATCTCAAGAACTCATTAAACATCATTAATCAAAGAACGAACCTCCAACTTCGAGAAACTCATTAAGAACTCATCAAGAATTCAAAATACCCAAACTTGTAGATGAAAATCGTTAAAGAAACTCATGATATGAATGTGGGTGAACGAACCCAATACTATGAAAAATTACATACCTCTTAGGGATCAAACCCTTGGTGAAAATCCATAATGAAACTCAAGAATCTCAGTGAACGCTGTGAGTTTTCCCTCTTTTCTCCTCTTTTCTCTTCTTTTGTCTTTTTGAACTCTCAACAAAAACCCTAAGCGTATTGGGGATGAATTAAATTGATTCTAATCAGTTTAGAACCCTAAATTATTACTAAAAATTATTTATGCTGAATGGGTAAGAAAAAGACTAAAATACCCTTCTTAATTTTGGGTGACTTTCCTTAACTGGACATGCTGACTACAAAATGGAATATATCACTCATCCGAACTCAAAACTTAGCAAACTCAGTGGGGCTAGAAAGATAATCCAAAGACCTTTCGTTTGATATATTATAGGCCACCTAAATCATCATGTAATGAAAGTTATGGTCATTTGACATTGATCCAAAACTTAAGGAACTTATGAATAACTTGAATGAATTCTCTTTAGTTCTTCTTAGAGCTAAAGGTGCAACATCTAGTGACCTCAACACTTAAGAAATTTTAAATTCTTTAGTAAAATCTTACTATAAATGAAGGATGGTTCGAGTCTTAGCTGAAATTTTTTTGGGGTGTTACAATATCTCCCCCTTGGGATCATTCATCCTCAAATGACAGCTGGATTGAGTATGGAATAGGGTTACTCTTATCATATTTTCCATACCAACTAGAATTGCCTGCATTACTATTTGAAACCAACTAAGGGCTCTCATTTAGCTATTTCTTGTAGAAAAACCTCATCCTCCTCATTTATAACCTTAGACAGAATTATCATACCATCAATCTCACAATAGGATCATTAACCTTCTCTTTCTAACATCACTCTATTACTAAAGGGACCTCTGAAAAGATATCCCACGTACTCTTCGGAACTCATTACTACCTTATTCTCAAACTCTTAAATTGATTTCTAATCTTGTCATCTCCCCCTAAGGTCTAAAGATGACACTTGAAAGCAATGGACCTATTCCATCATCTCTAAACTAGTTTACATCCTCTTTTACTCTAACACTCGGGAGAAGTTTACCTCATGACTATTGAACCCCCTATAAGAAGTTACAAAGACCTCTTTCTAATATGTTTATCTTAACCTCTTAGTGCTCTAGTTACTATTGTGACTTAGCCACACTTAACTGCCCTTAACTAAAGGTTAGTGTCTCTCACTCGTACAACTCATATTTATTATAGCTAACATCTAAATTTCTTGTGTGCTCTATATTAAGTCTTCTATATCAAATGTCAAGACTAACATCATCAACCTCATGTTGCCATTCTTTTGATCATGACATTTGTCTCAAATTCAAGCTTAATGAGTATTACTAAACCCAAATATTTACTATACAAACTTAAAACTACTATATAGAAATTTAGAAACACTCGTCTCTTAGGACCTTATGACAAGTAGTCAATTCTTACCTCTTAGTCTCTACGCTCACAAATCACCATCATATTGCACTTCATAACTTAAATACTATTTACTCAGTTACTGTGCATTCTCTGAATACTATGGTTTCCCCCTTCAAAATCATAAGCCTAGCTTAGATCTATCACCTTATGAATACTATTACTTGATATATCGTGAGTTTACGGTGTTTTTAATAAATATCACTTAAGAAGTTTTGTGTGTCCAGGGCCATGTTGTATTGGTTTTTATATATTTTTATCATGTTTGCAGGAAATATGTTTAGACGTGGAAACTAAGAGGCATAGCTAAAAGAGGTGCAGAAAAGGGCATCTACGGAGGTGATCTACGGACTGTAGGTCCATTCATGCTCCGTAGATAATGATCGTAGATAGGCAGTCAAGGCATTAAAGGAGATTAGGGAATTCTTGACCAACTGTGGAACCACGTTTACAATCAATAGACCATAGATTGATCTACGGACCGTACTATTGCCCTGTCAAATAATTTAGAGAAGGGGTTCCAGTACCTGATTTTGAAGATTCTAAGTGTGGAGTTACGGAGGAAGATCTACGGATCGTGGATCAAACCACAGTCTATATTGTTGATTCATCGCTTTCTTCAGAGATGATGGTTTGGAAGATGAAAATTTGCCTAAGTCCTGAGTCACGAAAGGGACCTATAGTCCGTAGGTCAATCCACGGTCCGTAGGTCAGTGTTGTAGATCGAAGACATGTCCCAAATCATTATTTCCTTATTTTGTTTCCTTTTTAGTTAGGACTTGTTTTTCTATATATAGGAAATGTAAACCTCATTTTTGAGGGTTAGACTTGATTACTTTTATTCTAGTTTTGGACTTGGGAGATTAACTTGCAACTTTAGAAATTCTTAATTTCCTAAGTTGGTTTTGAAGATTTTTACTTTGAAATTCAAGTTGAGATTCTGGGTTTCTTCTTCTCATTACGTAAGTTCATGATTTCTTCATCTAAAAATATGAATTATGTTCTTGCTATTATGGGTAACTAAATCCACAATTAGGGTTATGGGAAGCATGAGTGATTAACAACGCATTGCATACATTGATAATTCTTTCGCATAGAAATCTTTTTAATGGTGGCCAACGTTAGAACTTGGCTCATTACTACTTGCCGGACCAAGGAGGTAATTAATGAGAAAATAATTATCAACATAGTTTTAGTGTGATACTATTAGATAGTCTAATGTCAATTGGTGTGAGGGTGAAAGCTAAGCCATACATCGATGTGATGTCTAATATGAAGTAAAGGTAAGGGTTAGTAAATTATACACACATAACCGGACCAAGGTGTGGGGTGAAATTCTATAGATGCCGGACCAAGGATAAAGAGATACCTAACTTATCACTTTGCATGTAATACACTAGGAAATGATTGCTATTACTAGGATTACCACGTTATGATCATATGGGGAACACATACACCCTAGTTACTTTCTCATCTTGATAACAATTAAAGTTTGAATCTTGCTCATTGATTATTTACATAATTTCCTGAATTTGTTTCACAAATGCCCCCCCCCCCCTTTCTTTAAGTACTTATTTTCGGAAATACATTGACTAAGCGAATATAATCATTGGTTAAAGTTAAGTCTAAACCATATTCCTCGTGGGATCAACCCCAACCTACAAGTTGGGTTGTTTACTTGATAACGATCGCTTATGCTTCTTTAGGGAGGTGTAATTTGAGTGTATCAAATTTTGGTGTCGTTGCCGGGGAATTTGGCTTTTACATTATTGAACTTTAGTCAAATATTTCGTAATTTTACTTTTTTCTTTTTTTTTTGCCTCTCTCAGGTTCCTCTCTAGTGTACACCAAGTACACTGACTCAAGGAGAACCACTTACACCCTACAATCTAGAACTAAATAGAACTTTACAGAGAATGAATAATCAAGGAGTGCCAGTTAATCCTATTAGAGGAGAGTTAGGTGATGGTGTTGGGTTGCAGCCTCCGAGGGTTGGTGATGAGAATAATCATACTCAAGCTGAGAATCTATTAAGAGATGCAGTAAGGGTACAAGATCAACCAGGGCCAAGACTACATGATAACTATAAGGTCAACTTTAACGTTGCTGAATCTGATAGACCTCTAGTCCTACCTCCTCTACCTCTGGGGCATACATTTGTGGTGACTAGCAGTTTAATGCAAATGCTTACTGCGAGGGGATTGTTTGCGGGTTTGGCATCGGAAGATCCATAAGCGCACGTAACCAAGCTAAGGAGTGTTTGCAAAAGTTGTGTGGGTCGATCGAAATCGGACATGGATATCATTGGATTGGGAGTATTCCCTTTATCATTGACCGGCGATGCTGCTGTGTGGTTTAATGAGCTTTCTTATAACTCAATATATACATGGGAACAATCGACTGATGTGTTCCTAGCAAGATTCTTTCCAGTGTCCAAGAAACTGAACCACAAAGATAAACTCAACAATTTTGTAGCATTACTTGGAGAGTCCGTGAGTAGTTCTTGGGACAGGTTCACTGATTTCATACGAGGTGTTCCGAATCACCATATTGATGATG
Source organism: Solanum bulbocastanum (assembly GCA_037074985.1). NCBI lineage: Eukaryota > Viridiplantae > Streptophyta > Magnoliopsida > Solanales > Solanaceae > Solanum > Solanum bulbocastanum. The sequence continues at coordinate 18,290,285 of CM073608.1, read as the reverse complement.
AGTCGTTGAAGTAATATTTCTACCGAGGTCAGGATGACAAGAATAAGGCAGTGCTTGATACTATTGCGGGAGGTTCATATGGTGAGTGTACTTTTGAGTAGATTGTGGAGAAACTAGAGAAGATCTCTCAGAATAACAAAGCTTGGAGCACTAGAAAGTCGGATACTTGGAGGAACACGTTTTCTGTTAAAGCTACAAACAACCAATCTGCAAATGAGATTTGTGAGGAGATGGCTCAGATGAGGACCAAACTAGGGTAGGTGTTGAAGCATGTGAGCGGAGGTGCGGAGAAAGTAAATGCTGTGAATTATTTGACTAGGAATCCACCACCAGTTGAAGAGTATAACTATGAAGAGGATACTTATGCGGTGAATGATCAGATGGGGGGTTTTCAACCAAATGCCAAAGGTTCCAATACGGATAATTGGCGCCAAGGTCAAGGAAATCAAGGTTGGAACTATGGCAACTACAACAGAAAGGGTCAATATGCCCGGGATTGCAACTTCAATCACAACAACAACTACAATTGGAAAAACTATGGCAATAGAGACAATCGGGTTGGACCTTATGTTCCTCCTCAAAATTGAGAATCTGGTAATAGGGAAGCTAGAGGTAATATGCCACGTATTCAGGATATGATAGAGAAAATGATGACAAGGTTTGACTAGACTGATGAGAATGTGATGGAGATGCGAAATGAGCTATTCGAAATTGGCAAGAAAGTTAATGCTCATGCAGTGTCGATAAAGTAACTTGACCAGCAATTTAGTCAATTGTCTGCTACTGTGAATACACACCAATTGGGCACGCTTCCTAGCAACACCATCCAAAATTGAAAGAATGATGGGCATTTTATTGCAATTACGATTCACGGAGGAAAGCAGACTATTAACCCCCCCATGCCATCCGATATAGAAAAAGTGGTAGAAACAAATGGTGATGAGATTGAGGTTATTGAAGAGACTAAAAATGCCACAGAGAAGGAAATGGAGATAGCCAAAAAGGTTGTTCCCATGCCTAGATCTCCACCTCCTTTCCCACAGAGGTTAGTGCAGAAGGCTGAAGAAGGAATGTACCGCAGGTTCATAACTATGTTGAAACAACTTTCCATTAATGTCCCTTTGATAGAAGGTTTGGAGAAAATGCCTGGGTATGCAAAGTTCATGAAGGACTTGGTGACCAAAAAGAGGGTTGTCAGTTTTGAGAATAATGAAAGGTTACAACATTGTAGTGCCATTTCTACGAGGATCCTGGAGCTTTCACTATTCCATGCACCATTGGTAAGATAAAGTTTGTGAAAGCTTTGTGTGATTTGGGTGCCAACATTAACTTGATGCCATTGTCAATTTATAAGAAGTTGGGTTTAGAAGCTCCAAAACCAATTGCGTTGCATTTACTTATGGCTGATAGAATTGTGAAAAAGCCCATTGGAGTGCTTCAAGATGTCCTTGTGAAAGTGGGGCCGTTTATTTTTCTGGCAGACTTTGTTATACTTCATTGCGAGGTTGACTTTGTGGTCCCCATCATATTAGGGAGACCATTTCTTGCTACTGGGTGTGCCTTAGTTGATATGGAGAAAGGGCAGATGAAGTTCCAACTGAATAAGGGGGAGGTGATCTTTAACATCTGTAAGTCTATGAACCAGGAAAGTGATCTTAAAACGATATTAGTGGTGAGTCACATTTTTAGAATAGGTGCTGAAGTGTTTAGTAAGGAGAAGTTAGGTGCAACCTTGGTCACGGAAAAGAAGCGCCATGCCAGAAAAAGAAAAGGGGAAAACTAGCTCCTGATGATCTAGTGTTGTTTTATAAATCAAGGTTGCGCTGCTTTTCGGGCAGATCCAAGTCCTATTGGACTGGACCATTCAGAGTGACACAAGTGTCCCCATATGGAGTGGTTGAGCTCGAGAAAAAGGAGTAGGACAAGGTTCAAAGCCGACCAACGGAGGATAAAAAGCTACATGGTAAATTTTTAGAGTGTAAATATAGTGATAGAGGCATGGCATCTTGATAAAATCTGAGTAATCAAAGGGCTTGCTACGTTAAATCAAGCGCTTCTTGGGAGGCAACCCAAGATGTAAAATGTAGCCAACTATAGGTTTTTTTCTATTTAGGAGTTTTCTTCGTTTATTTGAATTTTTTGTAATCCTTTAGATAGGTTTTTTATTTTCTCTATTAGTGTTGGCTAGATATAGCATAGGGTCTGTATCTAAAAAGTGTCCAGAAATTGTAAAAAAAAAAGGCCTAACGGTTGCTACATGTGCAGGGATGAAAAGCCAAATTTGTAGAAAAAGGATTGTACAGAGGTCTATGGACCCCATCAATGGTCTGTGGGTCAATCCACAGACTGTGAATGGTGTCTGTAGATCCCAGGTATGTATCCTAAATTTGTCCAAGTATTGGTGCCTCTATCAGCATAAGTACTACTGATGGTGTATCGATAGTTGATGTTGGCACTATTAATAGTGCTGAGATGAAGAGATGTATGCACTACTAAGGGTGACCCAAGTATTGCTCCATCGGGCTCTGAGAAGCTGGACCCACCCACTTATTAATTGGTCGTCGGCGCTATGCGCCACATGTTTGCTTCACCCAATCCATTACTTTTTACTGTTTTTGTGTGCATTGGGGACAATTGCACCTATTTTTTTGTTGGGGGTGGGACAAATAGATTATGAGTGATAGGGTGAAGTCTGAAGAACCTAACTCATAATCCTCTCATGGGGTTTTCTTGCCTATGTTCTTTTCCCCCAAGAGACTGCTTAATTTCTGTTGAATCAGCATTGTGTTAGGATTGTATGTGTCGAAGCATAGGAAAGAATGAAGCATGATAGCAAATATTTTTGAAAAAAATGATACCCATCCAATATTTTGTGATATGTCCAAAAATATGTAGGTTAGAATGAGTTGAATGTGTTGGCTTTGAGTATGACATGTTAATGAACCAAATTGATGGCATGACTTAAGCTAAAACATGAACTGGGTAATTTGATAATCTGATAATGAAGCTATGTGCCAAGAGTGTGTGAGAATAGTTGATTGTTCAAATAGTTTTTGTGCTAATCTAGAACTTGCCCGATTAGTTCTGCTAAGACAATCTACTCTAGAGGCTAGGAAGTGATCATAGGCCCTTGTTTTGATAAGTCCACAAATTGGCTAAAAAAAATCCAACCAAATGAAATTAATGTTCCCTTTGATCCAAATGCTTTGAGCTTAATTAGACCATTTCTTTCTAAACCCCTAACTCACCTTCCCATAATCTACTGTGTGGAACCCTTTAGCATGAAGCAAATCATGAATCACTCTTAAAAACAAGTTGAATCAACAATTTTAGATCTTTGCCATGAGGTATCTAATCTCAAGAAGAGATTAAAGATATCAAATGTCGACTAGGGAAAATCGACATGGATGTTCTTACTAAACAGGTTCTCAAGAAGACCAATTTACAGGAGCAAGATTCAGAACATGAATCTACCCAAGATAATGACATTGAATCTATCAATAATGACCATTTGGTTGAACCATTTGCCACCAATATCGGTAATAATCCTTCTACTTCAGTGGCACCAGGAATAACAGTAATATCTTCAATTAGACCTCAGAGTCATCATATTCCAGTTAAAATTGTAGTTAGTAAACATTTTGTTTTTAACAAAATTGCTTTGCTTGACAGTGGTGCAGATCGTAACTGCATTGTAAAAGGTATAGTTCCTACAAAGTATTTGCAAAAAAATACTACAAAATTATACTCTGCTACAGGAGAACTTTTGAAAATTAACTATAAGATTTCTGAAGCTCATATTTTCAACAACGGTATTTGTCTAACAAAAGATTTTGTTATTACTGAAGATATCAATGAAGATATTATTCTTGGAATACCTTTTATCACTCAGATAAAACCATATTTTACTGATTTAAATGTTATTAATACTACCATACTTGGAAAAGATTTGCATTTTTCTTTTGTTAAAACTCTTTCACAAGATGAAAGTGATTTTATTAGAAAAAACACGGTTTTTCGTATTAATAGCCTATCACAACATCTCACCTTTTTAAAGGATGAAATTCGTGTTAAGAAAATTGAACAAATTTTGAAAACCCCGGAGATGGTTACTAAGATAGCCAAACTTCGTGTGAATTTTGAAAAAGAAATATGTTCAAATTTTCCTAATGCATTTTGGGAATGCAAGAAGCATATCGTTTCCCTACCATACATTGATGGATTCAATGAACAGGAAATTTCAACTAAAGCTAGACCTATTCAAATGAATCATGAGATGGTGGAATTTTGCAAGAAAGAGATTGATACTCTTTTACAAAATAAGATCATCAGGGTTTCTATATCTCCTTGGAGCTGTTCTGCTTTCTACATTAACAATAATGCTGAGAAAGAAAGAGGAGCACCAAGACTGGTGATCAATTATAAACCTCTTAACTTCGTTTGTATCCTATACCTAACAAACGATATCTTTTGAAAAGAACTTTTAAATAATGTATATAGCAAATTTGATATGAAATCGGGTTTTTGGAAAATTTAGAATTTTGAGCATGATAAATATAAAATAGCTTTCAACATCCCGTTTGGACAATATGAATGGAACATGATGCCTTTTGGGTTAAAAAATGCCCCTTCAGAATTCCAAAATATAATGAATTCCATTTTTGATGATTACTCTTACATGTCAATTGTTTACATTGATGATGTACTACTCTTCTTTGAGAACATTGATTCTCACTTTAAACATCTTAATACATTTTTTTAAATTGTTAAGAAAAATGGTTTAGTAGTTAGTGCCAAGAAAATGGTTCTTTTTCAAACTACTATCAGATTTTTAGGTTATGATCCTTATCAGGGAACCTACAGACCTATTTGCAGGGCTATCGAGTTCTCTTCTAAGTTTCCTAATGAAATTCCTGATAAAACTCAGCTTCAGAGATTTCTAGGAAGTTTAATTACGTTGCTGATTTTATCCCCAAAGTCGGACATGTTTGCGAGCGTTTGTACAAAAAACTCAGAAAGAATTCGGTCCCTTGGATTTCTGAACAAACCCAGGATGTAATCCAAGTCAAAGCCTTAGTTCAAAACATTCCATTTTTAGGAATCCCTAACCCAAATGCATTTATGATTGTTGAAATTGAAGAATCTGATGCAGGTTACACTGGCAGTCTTAAACAGAAAGTAGATATTGAATCTACAAAACAACTTGTTCATTTTACATCCAGAATCTGGAATTCCTCTCAATAAAATTATTCAACTTTGAAAAAAGAAATTTTGGCTATAGTGCTATGTATCTCTAAGTTCCAAGATGATCTTATTAACAAAGAATTTTTATTAAGAGTAGATTTTAAATCTACAAATGAAATTTTACAAAATGATATCAAGAATCTTGTTTCAAAACAAATCTTTGCTAGATGGCAAGCTCTACTATCTAGCTTTGATTTTAAAATTTATTTCATAAAAGGAGAAGAAAACTGTCTTCTAGATTTCCTAATCCGTGAATTTTTGCAGGGTAAATATGAGGCCATTTAGGCTAGCCACTCTTGCTAAGGGAGACAATCTCCCTCATGTAAAAATGGCTAGACCATTTATCCATCCACCTTTAGCTCCAACAAAAGTTGAAACCTTATCAAGGCCAGAACTTACTTTCATGAACAAGTTCACAGCCTTGGCAGATTACCCTCGGTTACCGAGCCCTTCTCAACCAAAGCTCCCAAAGCTTCCTTGCCCTCCACAACCAAAGTTGATCAACCTTAGACCTTCAAAACCCTTTGATCAGGGAGCATCTTCAAGCACCATCCAAACAAAAGAAAGTTACGCTGTGAAGGCACCTGAAACTTTCGCTCAAGCCGATAATCCTGAGTTAACCAAAACCCATACCCAAACTCCAAAAGAAGAATCTTTTGACTTTGTTGTTTCGCAGGTTTTACCAATCATGGAGCTCAACAAAGAATATGGCAATACTGGCATAGAACATCTTATCAGACCTTGCTATATCGATTCCAATTTCGTGGATACTTATAATCCACTCAAGACTAGAAGATTTTACAAAGCTATTCTCATTGACACAGACTTAGTAGAGATTTAACATTCCAAGAATGCTACCAACCCTGCAATTATCCAGTATTTAAGATTTACTATCAAGAAAATCTTGGATCCCTTTGAATGGTTCGCAGATCATCTGCATACACCCATTGCACTTTCTACTACGCATAGGTCTCAGACCTATAATTGGTATGACTATAAGTCAGCTTGGATGAGCTTTTTGTTCTTAAGGCCAAGACATACTTTGTTTGTAAAGTATAGCCTAAGTATCATGAAGGCCATCATCCCAAGATGGTTTTATGAATGGTGGAACTTTTTCGAAGGAACGAAAGAGATTCTTCCCCAACAATTTCTCAACAGATTTGAAGAATTTCAAATTAAGAAGGAAATTACTACATTACAGAGCATATTAAATTATGCAAGTTTTACATCCAGAAAAGGATATCATATATTATTTCTTGGAATTTTTCTAAGAATGAGTTTGACTGTATCCAATATCTGTGTAAGCAGATTCAAATTAAAGGTTGGGTTCCCAAATAGCCTTCAGTCAAATTCCAGGTTCAAAGCCAGGTCAGTTCGACATCCAAAGGATCATCTAAAGCTACACTCAAGAAGAAGTTACAAGACGCATTAAATAATTTAGAAAAATATGATGATAAACAAATCATGAAAATGAATGAAGAAGCTGCTTCCACAGAAAGCAGCAATAATGACAATGGAGATATGTGTAATCCCAAAGGATTGGCTTTGGCTTACATAGATCCCAACCATAAATAAGAAAAGAACTTCTTTGAAAAAGGAGAGGCAAAGCCAGAATTACTTTTTCCAAAGTAAAGTATTTCATTATTCTAATTTGGCATCCATCGAGAAGCTAAAGGACAAAACTTTGATAAAGGAAATCTCCATTATCTCAGAAGATAAAAAGAAGATTCTCATTTGCCACTCCAGTCAACAGGAAGTAGGTCCCCATGTTTCCCACTGTGGAAAAAATATCTCCACTATGATAAAAGAGATTCGCATTCAAGTGTCGGCAACATCTTAACCTTACACGTGTATGTTTGAGATGTAAAGTTCTTTTCATTTTCTCCTATATAAGGAGTCTTTTTTCATTCATTAGAGGCATCAGAAAATTTAGCAAAGTCTAAATCACTCTGAAATCCTCTCTCTCTTATGTACTTTATGCTTGAAGATATAAAATAAACAACAGTTTCTTGTAAGTTAATTCTCTTTTAATTCTGCATTACTTAAGGTCCTTTATAATATGGTATCAGAGCCTTCCCTCTTTCCCATACTTGCAGTATGAAGAACTATGTTCATAATGGCTAGACCATTTATCCAAAATAACTTACAAGAAACTGTTGTTTATTGCATATCTTCAAACATAAAGTACATAAGAGAGAAAGGATTTCAGAGTGATTTAGAGTTAGCTGAATTTTCTAATACCTCTTTATATGGTATCAGAGCCATGTTGGCAGTATACATACTTAGCATGAGCAACTAAGTATTTACACTATCTAAGGCATGAAAAATTTATTTTGATGTAATATTTTAATAAATGTTGCATGTTGTTTGTATATACATGTTTATTATTACTTGTATCATGTTCCTATATATGATTTCTATTCTTGGTGTGAGGTATTCTCCTTATTTCTATACTTGGTGTGAGGTATTTGTTATTTCTTATGGGTATGAGGTATTCGATTAATATTCGGTTTGTGCGTTGGTCGGCCGAATTTGTATGGTCGTTGTAGCTAGGAGGGCGTTTAGACATGTTAATGGTAGTCCCACAGCTAAGATGACTCAAAGAAAAGAACTGTTGTAAAACCAAGAGAACCTACCTTAGAAATTATGGATTGATGTAAAACCAAGAGAATCTTCCATAGAAAATCATATTTGGATCGTTGATATATGTTTTAAAAATCTCTATATACTTGCTAGCATGTCTATTTTATTATATTACTTATTGAAATAATTTGTACTGTAAGTCCATCAGACAGTATTTTTCTCAAAATATGAATCAACATACTTTAAACAATATCAATCTATCTTCTCAAGCAACTTATATTGCTAAAGTTGAAAATGATTTACAAAACTGGAGTATACCAGAAGAACCTTTCAAAAAGATTTACTAGATAGGTAATTTTAGTTGGATTACTCGTCATAATATTAAGACTTGTGAATCTACTATTGCTATTAATAACTCTTTAGAAGTTATTCATTTACTAAAAGAAAATGATATTAATCATTATAAATCTCATTTTAATTATTTGCATATTGGTTTAGTGCAAGTAGCTGTTAAGCCTTTATTTCGTAAAGTACTTGATATTCATGTTTGTGTCATCCTTCGAAATGGTAGATTTTTTAATTTTGATGATTCTTTGTTAGGAGTTTTGCAGAGTAATCTAGCTGATGTGCTGGTTTACTTTAATTGTTATCCTAACTTCTCTCTTGATATTGATGACCCTACCGTCATGGATTCTTTGACCCTCAATGTCAAAACCAAAAACTTGAATAGCAAAATCAATACTCGTGAGATAGCCATTATCTATCATGTTTATTATAGGCTTATGATAACCACTCTTACACCAAAGGCCTTTAATGAGAGTGTTAAAGGTGAGACTATGCTTATGGAAGCCAACCTAGTATCCATATAAAGGATCTTAAGTAATGCGGAATTAAAAGAGAAATAAGTTACAAGAAACTGCTGCTTAATGCATATCTTCAAACATAAAGTACATAAGAGAGAGAGGATTTCAAAGTGATTTAGCGTTAGGTAAATTCTCTTACGCCTCTAATGAATGAAAGAAGTCTCCTTATATAGGAGAAAATGAAAAGAGCTTTACATCTCAAACATACATGTGTAAGGTTACGATATTGCCGACACTTGAGTGGGAATCTCTTTTATCATAGTTGAGATATCTTTTTCGAAGTGGGAAACATGATGACCTATTTCCTGTTGACTGGAGTGGCAAATGAGAATCTTTTTTTTATCTTCTGAGATAATGGAGATTGCTTTTATCAAAGTTTTGTCCTTTAGCTTCTCAATGGACGCCAAATTAGAATAATGAAATACTTTACTTTGGAAAAAGTAATTCTGGCTTTGCCTCTCCTTTTCCAAAGAAGTTCTTTTCTTATTCGTAGTTGGGATCCATGTAACCCAAAGCCAATCCTTTGGGATTACATATATCTCCATTGTCTTCATTGTTGCTTTCTGTAGAAGCGGAATCTTCAATCATTTTCATGATTTGTTGATCATCATATTTTTCTAAATTGTTTAATATGTCCTATAACTTCTTCTTAAGTCCAGCTTTAGATGATCCTTTGGATGTCGAACTGACCTGGCTTTGAACCTGGGATTTGAATGAAGGTTGTTTGGGAACCTAACCTTTAATTTGAATCTGCGTAAACAGATATTGGATACGATCAAAATCATTCTTAGAAAAATTCCAAGAAATAATATATGATATCCTTTTTTGGATGTAAAACTTGCATAATTTAATATGCTCTGGTAATGTAGTAATTTCCTCCTTAATTTGAAACTCTTCAAATCTATTGAGAAATTGTTGGGGAAGAATCTCTTTTGTTCCTCCGAATAAGTTCCACCATTCATAAAACCATCTTGGGATGATGGCCTTCATGATGCTTGGCTATACTTTACAAACCAAGTATGTCTTGGCCTTAAGAACAAAAAGTTCATCCAAGGTGACTTATAGTCATAACAATTATAGGTCTGTGGCCTATGCGTAATAGAAAGTGCAATGGGTGTATGCAAATGATCTGTGAACCATTCAAAGGGAACCAAGATTTTCTTGATAGTAAATCTTGAATGTTGGATAACTGCCGGTTGGTAGCATCCCTGGAATGTTCAATCTCTATTGAGTCTGTGTCAATGATAATAACTTCGTAAAATCTTCTCATCTTGAGTAGATTATCGGTATCCACAAAATTGGAATCAGTATAGCAAGGTCAGATAAGATGTTCTATACCAGCATTGTTGGATTCTTTGTTGGGCTCCATGATTGGTAAAACCTACAAAACAACAAACTCAAAAGATTCTTCTTTTGGAGTTTGGGTAAAGGTTTTGGTTAATTCAGGATTAACCGCTTGAGAGAAAGTTTCAGGTGCTTTCATAGCATAACTTTCTTTAGTTTGGATGGTGCTGGAAAATTCTCCCTAATCAAAGGGTTTTGAAGGTCTAAGGTTGATCACCTTTGGTTGTGGAGGGCAAGGAAGATTTGGTTTCTTTGGTTGAGAAGAGCTTGGTAATCGAGGATAATTTGCCAAGGCTGTGAACTTGTTCATGAAAGTACGTTATGGCCTTGATAAGGTTTCAACTTTTGTTGGAGCTAAAGATGGATGGACAAATGGTCTAGCCATTTTTGCACGAGGGAGACTGTCTCCTTTAGCAGGAGTGGCTGGCTTAAACGGCCTCATATTTACCCTACAAAATTCACGGGTTAGGAAATCTGGAAGAGAATTTTCTTCTCCTTTTATAAAATCAAATTTACAATCAAAGCTAGATAGTAGAGCTTGTCATCTAGAAAAGATTTGTTTTGAAACAAGATTCTTAACATCTTTTTGTAAAATTTCTTTTGCAGATTTACAGTCTACTCTTAATAAAAATTCTTTGTTGATAAGATCATCTTGGAACTTAGTGATACATAGCACTATAGCCAAAATTTCTTTTTTCACAGTTGAACAATTTGTTTTGAGCGGAATTCCAGATTTCGGATGTAAAATGAACAAGTTGTTCTATAGATTCTATATCTACTTTTTGTTTAAGAATGGCTCCGTAACCTGCATCAGATGCGTCAATTTCAACAATCATAAATGCATTGGGGTTAGGGATTCCTAAACATGGAATGTTTTGAACTAAGTCTTTGACTTGGATTACAACCTGGGTTTGTTCAGAATTCCAAGGGACCGTATTCTTTCTGAGTCTTTTGTACAAAGGCTCGAAAACATGTCTGACTTTAGGGATAAAATCAGCAACATAATTCAAACTTTCTAGAAATCTCTGAGGCTGAGTTTTATCAGGAATTTCGTTAGGAAACTTGGAAGAGAACTCGATGGCCCTGCAAATAGGTTTGTAGGTTCCCTGATTAAGATCATGACCTAAAAATCTGATAGTAGTTTGAAAAAGAACCATTTTCTTGGCACTATCTACTAATCCATTTTTCTTAACAATTTTAAAAAATGTATTAAGATGTTTAAAGTGAGAATCAATGTTCTCAGCGAAGATTAGTACATCATCAATGTAAACAATTGACATGTAAGAGTAATCATCAAAAATGGAATTCATTATATTTTGGAATTCTGAAGGGGCATTTTTTAACCCATGAGGCATCACGCTCCATTCATACTGTCCAAATAGGATGTTGAAAGCTGTTTAATATTTATCACGCTTAGAAATCTGAATTTTCCAAAAGCCCGATTTCATATCAAATTTGATATAAACATTAGCTTTAAAAGTTCTTTTCAAAAGATCTCATTTGTTAGGTATAGGATACCGAATCCATTTTAAAATGGAGTTAAGAGGTTTATAATTGATCACCAATCTTGGTGCTCCTCTTTCTTTCTCAGCATTATTGTTAACGTAGAAAGCATAACAACTCCAAGGAGATTTATAAACCCTGATGATCTTATTTTGTAAAAGAGTATTAATCTCTTTCTTGAAAAATTCCATCATTTCATTATTCATTTGAATAGGCCTAGCTTTAGTTGAAATAGCCTGTTCATTGAATACATCAATGTATGGTAGGGAAACAATATGTTTTTTGCGTTCTCAAAATGCATTAGAAAAATCTGAACATATTTCTTTTCTGAATTTCTGACAAAGTTTGGCTATCTTAGTAACCATCTCCGGGGTTTCTAAAATCTGTTTGATTTTCTCAACACAAATTTCATCCTTTAAAAAGGTGAGATGTTGTGATAGGTTATTAATACGAAAAATCGTGTTTTTTCAATAAAATAACTTTCATCTTGTGAAAGAGTTTTAACAAAAGGAAAATGAAAATATTTTCCGAGTATGGTAGTATTAATACCATTTAAATCAGTAAAATAAGGTTTTATTTGAGTGATAAAAGGTATTCCAAGAATAATATCTTCATTGATATCTTCCGTAATAACAAAATCATTTGGTAGACAAATACCATTGTTGAAAATCTGAGCTTTAGAAAGTGCATAGTTAATTTTCAAAAGTTCTCCTGTAGCAGAGTATAATTTGAAGTACTTTTTGCAAATACTTTCTAGGAACTGTACCTTTTACAATGTAGTTGCGATCTGCACCATTGTCAAGCAAAGCAATTTTGTTAATAAAAAAATGGTTACTAACTACAATTTTAACTGGAATATGATGACTTTGAGGTCTAATTGAAGATATTACCGTTACTCCTGGTGCTACTGAAGTAGAAGGATTATTACCGGTATCGGTGACAAACGGTTCAACCAAATGGTCATTATTGATAGATTCAATGTCATCATCTTGGGTAGATTCATGTTCTGAATCTTGCTCCTGTAAATTGGTCTTCTTGAGAACCTGTTTAGTAAGAACATCCATCTCGATTTTCCCTAGTCGAGATCTGATATCTTTTTTCTCTTCTTTGAGATTATATACCTCATAGCGAAGATCTGAAATAGTTGGTTCAGCTTGTTTTTCTGAGCAATTCATGATCTGCTTTATGCTAAAGGGTTCAACAACTGGACGAAATTTAGGCTTGTCCCTATTGAGAATGATGTTTTGGAGCTCTATAAGGAAATGATTCCTAGCCTCATCGTCAGCTCTGTGCTGACTAATATCGAAGAGAGCCTCTTTCAAATGATCCAAAATAACCTTGATATTATGAGTACTGTCGCAAGTACACAATGCTTCCATACAGGTCCAATCTTTTCCTAATTGGCTTTCGTATGATTCATAATCGAGATCAATGTCTTCTTCATCACTGTATTCATTAGATGTACCTAAAGATTCAGAAAAAAGTTCATCAAGTATAGCTAGAAGCTTGCCTTTGGTCTTTTTGTCTATTCCAAGCATATTCATCCTCTTCTTTTTTGTCTGTGATCGACATTCGTTGGCTTTATGACATGTTTTACCACAAGTCCAAAAAACATCTGTCTTTGAATCTCTAGGTCTCTTGGACCTTCTTTTCTTAGGTTTTGCAGAATCATCTCTTCTTTGAGATTTCTTCCTGTGAGATTTGTTTTATCTTTTATCTTTCTTCACCTTGTCATGTGGAGTAATAAAAAAAAATCTCTAGAAAAACTTCCAAGCTCACGTCTTGAAGATGATTGCTCCTTTTTAAGCTGATGTTGAAGCTTAATGTCTGTGCCGAGTTCCAACCCTACAATATTAATGGTGCTTGCCAAATCACCATATGTTAAACTGCTATAGGGGATGCGACCGTCATTGCGATCCTGTATTTCAGTCCCTACTTTGTCAGCAAAGAGTAGAGGTAGTCCGCTGATGAAGCATTCTTTCCAAAAATCCAGGTGGCAATCTGAACAAATCATTACTTTGCTTAAGAAAGCATGTTTATAATGGATAAAGCTGTCTAGATTTGGACAACTAAGGTTGTTCAGGATTTGAAGATTCCTATCTTGAAATAACTTTGGTTCGCCAATAAAATGTTTAGCGATATTATATAGCAAAGTTCCACAAGCATCTTCTCTAGTGACTTGAGAAGTACTTTGGTTGTTTCTTTCAACCTTTACAATTGTTTCTGTTGTAGTGACATTGATGATGAATTGTTTAGTATCATCATTGGAATAGTTATCCCACCAATGTTTTAACATGCCGGTGAAACCTACAACAATCATAGTAGCTGCTTCCTTATATGTTGATTCTCTCATCTTATAAGCAGTAATGGCAACTCCTATTTCATGGAGTTTATTGTATATCTGATGTTCTGCAAGACCATCAATGTTTCATTTAGTAATGCTTCTTCCTTCATGAGAAGAGGTGGATAAGAAGGCGTTTTTCTCATACTGTAAGTCTGGGAAAGAGGGATGGCTATGATAGTTTTCCCGGTTATGGAATCTATCGTTGGATAATTTTTTGAGATGGATGTCTTTATCCTAAATGATTGAAACAGATTTCTCCTGAAGGGTAGAAACCTTATTTTGGATTTTGTCTTCTTGTTTGGAGACGTTAAATTTGGTAAGTTGTTCATTGATCTTGTCAATAAGGTTATTTCTTGAGATTTCAAAAGTCTCTGAAAGTTTTGGGAATTTTTCTTTTGAAAATTTGGGTAGTTTGAATCCTGGGTTAGGTTCAATATCATGCTTGGATGAAGTAGAAGCCGGGGTTGGTCTTCCACTAAAGATAGGTTTGGTATCTTGTATTTGTTTAGAGATGACATGAGGAATTTGGTTTGAGTAGTTATTTTGTTCTACTACTCGGTCTATATTTACAGTGGTGAGTAAAGTACCACTCTTATCACTTTTCTCTTTGAAAGGAGAAGCTTTAATTACAGTTCCTGCAATGGGAATGTTAAATCCTTCTAAAGGAGGAGTAACAGATTCAACAATATTATTAGAAGTAGTATACCATTTATTAATGATAACCTGTAATGACTCAGTTTGATTTTCAATCTTACCATTCATTTCAAACCATTTGAAGAATTCGATTTCACAACCCATTCTTCGCATATCTTTCATCCAAGAATCTCTGAAGGATTCTCTTTCATTAGGAGTATAGGTAGCTACATACCATTTTCTTTTTGTCTGATTGTCTTGATTAATCCAGATCTTCTGTAGGATATCTGGATCTGGAGTGAAGACTTTCTTCATCTTAAGCATGGTAATCCAACCAGGTTTCTTAGTCTGGGGCGGTTCCATCTCACTAGCAGCGGGACTAGTAGGTTGATCTTGATAGAAGACTTTAGGGATATCTCCTGAAAAGTCAACACCTGTTACTTTACCTTTGTTGTTATCCACAGATTCAGTGATGGAAATCTCTTCTTCTGCTTCCTCTGGGGTTTTTGAAGAAGAAGTTGGCCTAGGAATGGATCTCGAGGGATACGAAATAGAGGAGGACATGAATGACTTTCGATTAGATGAAGATCTCCTAACTGTATTGTCAAGAAATTTGAGTTCTATAGACCCATCGAGAAATTGAATGACTCTTTCAATCTAAGATCTTTCAGAATGAGACGCAAAAGGTTGAGTGATATTACCAAAATGCCAATCATTGTTGGAGAGTATATCTTTCCATTTAAGGAGACGAGGGACAAATATGGAACTATGTTCATGGTTGGCTTTTATAAGCATAGTCTCACCATTAGCACTCTCATTAAAGGCCTTTGGTGCAAGAGTGATTTTCATAAGCCTATAATAAACACAGTAGATAATGGCTATCTCACGAGTATAGATTTTGCTATTCAAGTTTTTGGTTTTGACATTGAGGGTAAAAGAATCTATGACGTTAGGGTCAATAATATCAAGAGAGAAGTTAGGATAACAATTAAAGTAAATTAGCCCATCAACTAGATTACTCTGCAAAACTCTTAACAAAGAATCATCAAATTTCAAAAATCTGCCATCTTGAAGGATGACCCAAACAGGAATACCAAGTCCTTTATGAAATCAAGGCTTAACAGCTACTTGCACTAAACCAATATGCAAATAATTAAAATGAGATTTATAATGATTAATATCAGTTTCTTTAAGTAAATGAATAACTTCTAAAGAGTTATTAATAGCAATAGTAGATTCACAAGTCTTATTATTATGATGAGTAATCCAACTAAAATTATCTATCTGGTAAATCTCTTTGAAAGGTTCTTCTGGTATACTCCAATTTTGTAAATTATTTTCAATTTTAGCAATCTTAGTTGCTTGAGAAGATAGATTGATATTGTTTAAAGTATGTTGATTGATATTTTGAGAAAATACTGTCTAATGGACTTACAATACAAATTATTTCAATAAGTAATATAATAAAATCGACATGCTAGCAAGTATATAGAGAATATTAAAACAAATATCAATGATCCAAATATGATTTTCTATGGAAGGTTCTGTTGGTTTTACATCAATCCATAAGTTCTAAGGTAGGTTCTCTTGGTTTTACATCAATCCATAATTTCTAAGGTAGGTTTCTTTGGTTTTACAGTAGTTCTTTTCTTAGAGTCATCTTAGCTATGGGACCACCATTAACAGGTCTAAACGCCCTCTTGGATACAACGACCATACAAATTCGGCTGACCAACGCACGAACCGGATATTATTCGATATCTTATACTCATAAGAAAGAACAAATACCTCACACCAAGTATAGAAATAAGGAGAATACCTCACACCAAGAATAGAAATCATATATAGGAGCATGATACAAGTAATAATAAACATGTATATACAAACAACGTGTAAAATTTATTAAAATGTTACATCAAGAAATTGAGAGGGTCAATATGTTTGGGATTGCAACTTTAATCACGACAACAACTACAATCGAACAACTATGGCAACAAAGACGATCGGGTTGGACCTTATGTTTCTCCTCAAAATCGAGAATCTGGTAATAGGGAAGCTAGAGGTAATATGTCACGTATTCAGGATATGATAGAGAAAATGATGATGAGGTTTGACTCGACTGATGAGAATGTGATGGAGATGCGAAATGAGCTGTTCGGAATTGCTCAAAAAGTTAATGCTTAGGCAGTGTTGATAAAGCAACTTGAGTAGTAGTTTAGTCAGTTCTCTGCTACTGTGAATACGCGCCAATCAGGCACGTTTCCTAGCAACACCATCCAGAATCGAAAGAGTGATGGGCATTTTATGGCAATCACGACTCGCGGAGGAAAGCAGACTATTAACCCCCCCCCCCCCCCATGCCATCCGATGTAGAAAAAAGTGGTAGAAACAAATGGTGATGAGATTGAAGTTACTGAAGAGACTAAAAATGCCACAGAGAAGGAAATGGAGATAGCTAGAAAGGTTGTTCCTATGCCAAGATTTCCACCTCCTTTCCCACAGAGGTTAGTGCAGGAGACTGAAGAAGGAGCGTTCCGTAGGTTCATAACTATGTGGTAACAACTTTCCATCAATGTCCCTTTGATAGAAGATTTGGAGCAAATACCTAGGTATGCAAAGTTCATGAAGGACTTGGTGATCAAAAAGAGAGTTGTCAGTTTTGAGAATAATGAGAGGTTACAACATTGTAGTGCCATTTCTACGAGGCCCCTGAAGCTTTCACTATTCCATGCACCATCATTAAGATGAACTTTGCAAAAGATTTATTGATTTGGGTGCCAATATTAACTTGATGCCATTGTCGATTTATAAGAATTTGGGTTTAGAAGCTCCAAAACCAATTGCGATGTGCTTACTTATGGCTGATAGAACTGTGAACAAGCCCATTGGAGTGCTTCAAGATGTCCTTGTGAAAGTGGGGCGTTCAATTTTTGGGAGACCATTCCTTACTACTGTGCGTGCCTTAGTTGATATGGAGAAAGGGCAGATAAAGTTCCAACTGAATAAGGAGGAGGTGACCTTCAACGTCTGTAAGTCTATGAAGCAGGAAAGTGATCTTAAATCGGTATCGGGGGTGCGTCACACTTTCGAAAGAGGTGCCGAAGTGTTTACTAAGGAGAAGTTAGGTGCAGCCTTGTACACGGAGAATAAGCGCCATGCTATAAAAAGAAAAGGGGAAAACTATCTCCTGGTGATCTGGTGTTGTTTTATAAATCAAGGTTATGTTGTTTTTTGGGCAAATTCAAGTCCCATTGGACCGGACCATTCAGAGTGACACAAGTTTCCCCATATGGAGTGGTTGAACTCGAGAAAAGGAGTGGGACAAGGTTCAAAGCCGACCAACGGAGGATAAAAAGCTACATGGTAAATTTTTAGAGTGTAAATGCAGTGATAGAGGCCTGGCATCTTGATAAATCTGAGTAATCAAAGGGCTTGCGTTGTACGACGACGTTCAATCAAGCGCTTCTTGGGAGGCAACCCAAGATGTAAAATCTAGCCAAATATAGGTTTTTTTTTTTTTTCGATTTAGGAGTTTTCTTTATTTATTTGAATTTTTTGTAATCCTTTAGATAGGTGTTTTATTTTTGTATTAGTGTTGGCTAGATATAGCATAGGGTCCGTATCTAAAAAGTGTCCAGAAATTGTAAACAAAAAGGCCTAACGGTTACTATATGTGCAGGGATGAAAAGACAAATCTATAGAAAAAGGACTATGCAAAGGTCTAAGAACCCCATCAATGGTTGTGGGTGAATCCATAGACTGTGAATGGTGTCCGTAGATCCCAGGTATGTATCCTAACTTTGTCCAAGTGTTGGTGCCTCTATCAGCATGAGCACTACTGATGGTGTATCGGTAGTTGATGTTGGGACTACTGATAGTGTTGAGATGAAGAGATGACGGCACTACTAAGGGAGACCCAAGTATTGCTCCACCAGGCTCCAAAAAGCTGGACCCACCTATTTGTTGATTGTTCGTCGGTGCTATGCGCCACATGTTTGCTTCACCCAATCCATTACTTTTTACTATTTTTGTGTGCATTGGGGACAATTGCACCTATTATTTTTTTGGGGGGTAAATAGATTATGAGTAATAGGGTGAAGTCTGAGTAACCTAATTCATAATTCTTTCTTAGGGTTTTCTTTCCTATGTTCTTTTCCCCCAAGAGACTGCTTAATTTATGTTGATCCGGCATTGTGTTAGGATTGTATGTTTAGAAGCATGAGACAAAATGAAGCATGATGGCAAAGCTTTTAGAAAAAAATGATACCCGTCTAACATTTTGTGATATGAGCTAAAATTTGTAGGCTAGAATGAGTTAATATGTTGGCTCTGAGTATGACATGATAATAAACCAACTTGATGGCATGACTTAAGCTAAAGCATAAATTGGATAATTTGATAATCTGATAATGAAGCTATGTGCCAAGAGTGTGTGAGAATAGTTGATTGTTCACACAGTTTTTCTGCCAATCTGGAACTTGCTCGATTAGTTCTGCTAAGACAATCTACTCTACAGGCTAGGAAATGATCATAGGCCCTTGTCCTGATAAGTCCACAAATTGCCTAAAAGAATCCAACCAAATGAAATTAACGTTCCCTTTGATCCAAATGCTTTGAGCCGAATTAGACCATTTCTTTCTAAACCCCTAACTCACCTTCCCATACTATGTTGGCCCCGGTCCCTCCTTGGACATGTGCACCTTGACTTAGGCCAAAATCCTAAGTTGAGGGTGGCAAATGCAGGAGTGACCTGAATCTTGGCCCTGATCCGACATCAGGTATTGTGCACCTCAACCAATGGAAAATCCATAATTTGAGGGTGTCTATGAAAAAAAGTAAACCGAAAGAAAAACGGGTATGAAAAGAGTTTGGTGTTGAAAAAAAAAAAGAGAAAAAGAAAAGAGATGAGAGGATGTGACTTTGTGCAAAAGAAGGCGAACAAAAGTGGTGAAAGATAAGGAAAAGAATAAAATGCAAAAAGAAAAAAAAAAGAAGAAAGTGAAAAATAAAGAGCTACAAAGTCTAAAGTCACATCCATGGTTGAAGAGAATCAAGGGAAAGAAGGTAAAACTGTATGATGTCAAAAATAGGGCAAAAAGAGGTAGAAAATCCAATGTAATGTCAAGGAGGGAAGAAAGTCACCAAAGAGTATCCAAATGTACGACACCTGACCCTAAGCCTACGTTACAAGCCAAGAAAGTCCTATAATGATCCTAGAAACTAATTTGGAAAGTCTAAGCACTGAAAATAAGGGCAAGCCTATGGTATTGAGCACTAACTGTACTTGAAGTTACTTCTAAGTGTGAGTGTTGAATGAATCCGTGTACTCAAATTCATATTATTGTGTGAAAAAGGGATTTCGTTTGAAGTAAGGGCACTAGTTACATTATCGAAAAGTTGGTACCTTGGTGATAGTAAATAGTGTATGTTGTGTGTTGGTTCGTTGATCTTTGTCATGTTTTGATCCGCACAAGTTAGCTTGTTGAGTCTGAGAGAAAATATTTGCACCCATAAAGAGAGTCGAAGTAGAGAGCCATGTGATTGCTTGTACTTGAACTGCTTGCTTCTATATAAGTGTCGTTTAGAATCTTAGTGCATCGCTTGAGTACAAACAACGAATTTAAGTTGATGGTGTTGATATACCGTGAGTTTATGGTATTTTTAATACATATCACTTAATAGGTTGTGTGTGTTTAGGGCCATGTTGTTTTGGTTTTTATGCATTTTTATCATTTTTGCAGAAATATGTTCAAACATGGAAACTGAGAGACACAGCTGAAGGAGGTGCAGAAAAGGGCATCTACGGAGGTGATCTACGGACCGTAGGTCCATTCACTCTCTATAGATGATGATCGTAGATGGGCAGGCATTAAAGGAGATCAGGGAATTCTTGACCAAGCGTGGAACCACGGTTGCAATCGACAGACCTAGATTAATCTACGGCTTATACTGTTTCCCCGTCAAATGATTTAGAAAAGGGGTTCCAGTACCTGATTTTGAAAATTCTAA
The DNA here is from genome assembly GCA_037074985.1 of Solanum bulbocastanum. Classification (NCBI taxonomy): domain Eukaryota; kingdom Viridiplantae; phylum Streptophyta; class Magnoliopsida; order Solanales; family Solanaceae; genus Solanum; species Solanum bulbocastanum. The sequence continues at coordinate 18,269,762 of CM073608.1, read as the reverse complement.
GTGTGGAGCTACAGAGTATGATCTACGGACCGTGGATCAAACCACGGCCCGTATTGTTGATCCATCGTTTTCTTCAGAGATGATGTTTTGGAAGCTGAAAATTTGCCTAAGTCCTGAGTCATTGAAGGGACCTACAGACCATAGTCAATCCAAATTTTGTAGGTCAGTGTCATAGATCGAAGATGTGTACTGAAACATTATTTCCATATTTCATTTCCTTCTTAGTTAAGACTTTGTTTTTCTATATATAGGGCATGTAAACCTCGTTTTTTAGGGTTAGACTTGATTACTTTTATTCTAGCTTTTGACTTGGGAGATTAACATGCAACTTTAGCAATTCTTAATTTCCTAAATTGGTTTTGAAGATTTTTACTTTGAAATTTAAGTTGAGATTTTGGGTTTCTTCTTCTCATTACGTAAGTTCATGATTTCTTCATCTAAAAATATGAATTGTGTTCTTGCTATTATGGGTAAGTAAATCCACAACTAGGATTGTGGAAACCATGAGCGATTAACAATGTATCAATAGCTACTGAGTAATTCTTGATTAGTATTATTGCATGCATTGATAATTCTTTCACTTAGAAATCTTTTTAACGGTGGCCAACGTTAGAAATTGCCTCGTTACTACTTGCCGGACCAAGGAGGTAATTAACGAGAAAAGAATTATCCACATAGATTTAGTGTGATACTATCTAATAGTCAACTGTTGATTTGTGTGAGGGTGAAAACTAATCCATACATTGATGTGATGTCTAATATGAGGTAAATGTAAGTGTTAGTAAATTATACACATGTAGCCGGACCAAGGTTCAGGGTGAAATTCTCTAGATGCCGGACCAAGGTTCAGGGTAAAATTCTCTAGATGCCGGACCAAGGATTTAGAAATACCTAACTTATCACTTTGCATGTAATACACTAGGAAAGGATTCCTATTACTAGGATTACCGCATTATGAGCTTATGGGGAACACGTACACCCTAGTTACTCTCTTATCTTGATAACAACTAAAAAATGAATCTTGCTCATTTACATAATTTCCTGAATTTTTTCACAAACCCTCCCCCCCCCCCCCCCCCTTAAGTACTTGTTTTCGCAAATACATTGACTAAATGAATATAATTGTTGGTTAAAGTTAAGTCTAAACCATATTCCTCATGGGATCGACCCCAACCTACTAGTTGGGTTCTTTACTTGATAACGATCACTTATGCTTCTTTAGGGAGGTGTAATTCGAACGTATCATTACTCTCCTATTCAACACTTACACTTGGTCATTACCAACACAACGACACCTCACCATAAATGCCTTTTTAGTTAAAATGTACTCTATCTTATCCTAACTAGTAACTATTCCTCTTCCTTCTTTCAAGAACTCTCTACGACATTATCAATGGTTCAATATATCTCAAGAACTCATTTTTAAGACATAATTTATAAATGATTAGGTACAAGATTGCAATAACATAATCTACCCCATCACTATCTCCTTTACTAAGATTACTGAACCTCTGCATACTTTTCTCTAACTCTGGGTACTTTCACTACTACTGCTCATGATCTCATAACTCATGGTACCTTTTTAGGTGAAAATACTACCCAATCTCTACAACAAACTTTCTCATAAGGATATCATCTGAAACAAGATTTAGAAAAGAGAGAACAACTCGAATTTTAGCTCAAATGCATGATTCATATGAATATGAGTGCATTCCTTTGAAACACAACACGTAAATCACTCATGGGCTTTTCTCAACCCCCTCTAGAGTCTCATGAGTTCCTCAAAACTCTTGCTAAGAACAACTCATTTATAAAGGATTAACTTTTTTTCAACCACATCTAGTATGAAAGGTAGTCAAATGAATCTGAGAAACGCTTGAGTATGAATAAATTTCTATAGCATAGCTCCATTGCATCATTTAGAGTATGAAAGAAAGGAAACTTTTTTTAAATGCCTGGAGTCCCTCATTTATAGAAGTGGGGCCCTCACAACCATAAACAAGATCTTACCGACATAGCTTCATAGACACCCTAGGACACTTGAACTCTGTTCTTTGATACCAAGTTTGTCATGAACCGAGTCTGTACCTTGGACGTAGCCGGCACTCGAGAACCATTGTTGATCCCCAAGCGAACCCTCATCCTGGCTGACTGCAAGTGGAAGACTAACTAAAGCATATGAAAGCTTTAAAACAAAATAAAATTCATTGAAATAAAATAACTAACTCAGAATATATTCGTATATTCAACTAACAAAAAACAGGCACCTCAAGTCTTTAAAACATTTAACAAGATAAATGAAACAGACTTCTCAAACTTTACTGTCTATCTATCTATCTATGAAGCCTCTTAATGAGAAAGATGGAAGTCAGGACAAGACCCACAACATCTTGACAAAATTGAAAGTAAATGGAATCACGTGGAAGCAAGGAGGTTTACCATAGCTAACTCGAACTGAAAGTGGTATCAACAAAGCTTCTATTTACGAACCTGAATACATGCATTTGCATCATGAAACGATACAGGCCAAATGGCGTCAGTACATGGAATGTACGATCATCTAAGGGGAATTCTGAAGCATAAATATAAGCTTGAACTGATTGAAAGAAACATACTTACCTCTTCTCAACTCATTCAACTCAACTCAAATTAAGTCAAATCAACTCAACTCAAAGAAGCATAGTTTAACTCAACTGAGAGAATGTAGGGCTCAACTCAGTGATAAGATATTCAACTCACTAAATAAGACTCAACTCAATAATAGGGTACTCGACTCTATGAAATAAGGCTCAGCTCAATAATGAGATACTTGAATCTGTGAAACATAGTTCAACTCAATTAAGAGAAAATAGGACTCAACTCAATGATAAGATACTCAATGCTGGATACTCAACTCAATAAAAGCAACAATAAAAGATGCAATATATTGAAATCTTTTAAAAATAGTAGATGTCAACTCAATTGTATGTAAAAATACAGTAATAACTCAATTGTAAGTAAAAATACAATAATAACTCAAATGAATATAAGAATACAAAATAAGTCCGTGTGGGAGATTCTTTAATCAACAACCATCACTATGAGCTATTTGATGATACAACATCTAACCCACACTGCCAGAACTTGCCTATACTTTCCCAAGGTAAAGGACCTACTACTAAGTGGATCCACTAGTCTATTGTAAAAAACATTAAGGAATCATTTAAAATGTATGACCCTTTCTACCCACGTTGGCTACATGGTTTATGAGGACTTTGAGTTATCTGAACTCGTCCCAATATCGATGCTCAATACTACTCCCAAAATGTAACTAGGTCATATGTTTAAAAACATAACTTTTTCTGTGGTTTGAAATTATAACTCAAACAAATTTCTCTTTAAAGAGATGGTACTCAAAACAGCTCCAAAATCTTTTGGAAATCGGTGTTTCCTCTGATCTAAAAATGTGAAAACATTTACTCTTAGGAATACTTAGTTCCATCTATCTCTTTGAAGAAAATGAACTCAACTCTACATTTTCTCTAACTCAAATGCTCTAGTCTTAAAACAAGTTCAGGACGATTTGTAAAAAACTTCTCAAAATAAGGTTCACGCAGAATTATGGATGTGAACGACACAATTCAAGGTTTCAATAACCATACATAGCATTTAATAATCAGAACAAAACATCTCTGAACTCAAGAACTTCAATGATGCTACTTATTTCATGAATACTCCTCATAGGATTCATACAGAATTATAGACATGGACAACTCAACTCTAGGACCTCCATGATACTACTCACTCAAGAATGCTCTACTCATATGGTTCATGCAGAATTATGGGCATGAACAACTCAAGGAAAGGAACTTCATGGGTAATATGTAATAGTCCTATGATTAGGAATATAATCTCAAAGGAACTCAATACTCAACACTTAGAAGTTGAAGATACTACTCCTCTCAAAGATACTCAACTTATGGAATTCATGCAGAATTTATGGGAATGAACGACTCGAATAAAGGGTCAAAATAATAATATAGAACTCATGTATACAAAATATTCGAAAGAACACTCATCACTTGACTCTTAACTCTACCTTGAATTTGAATTATGAATTCAAGGTTATGATTATGTTACAAAGGATTTCTAGGTGTTTAGCAACATTTTAGAGTAGTTAGAATCAGATAGGAGTGAAGGAATGCTTTAAAAGAATTCAAATGGAGCAAATGATTAAAAATTGGATGGGAAAGGTAACCCTGGCGCACAAAGTGGCGTGAGGCGCCAACCCCTAAACTACAGAGGGGTAGTTTGGGGGCACTGGCTTGCGTAGGTGTAACACCTCGGATTTGAAAAGAGGCAAAACACCAATTGTAGAAAAATTACAGGTGCCATCTATGAGAGGCCTCCTAAGGGCCCATGGGTTGAATCACGAACTGTAGGTAGGGTCTGTGGTTGGTCCCCCCCAACATAGGCTTAGACTATAGGACCACGGCCTAAATAATGGACCGTCGGTCGACAAAGGTTCGTGGTCTAGGGTCCTTAGGTCAAACCCTTAAAACCTATCTTGAACAACCAAACGACGGCCGTGCAGGATGGTCCTTCATCCTGTCCACGGTCATTTGCTTAGTGGTCTATAGGTCAGCAACAAATATGAAGTTACCAACAGCTGTGTAGGACGAACCGTAGGTCTATTGATGACTATTCAGTGGGGTCCGTTGGTCACTAGTGGCAATTAATTTTTTGGGGCACATAGGTCTTTTTCTATATTAATTAAATCAATGTGGTGTCATTTTTTACTAAGTATAATACACCTATATAAGGATTTTAATCACCAAAAATCCCCTATTCAAGTCATTCTTTTAAAACCCCAAAGAAATCCCAAAACTCTCTCTTAATTATTCTCTCTCTAGAAGGTGAAAGAAGAAGGAAGAGATTGAAGCTACGTCAAGTTCTAGTCTCCCAATCTTCAAGATTTTGTGGGCTTTATGACTAAGGTATGATGAATTTTCATCCATGGGATCCTTTCTCCCATGGAGTCCCTTAAAATTTCCCAATTGTGAAGTCTAAATCCCCAATTTGAGTTAGGGTTTCTTCCATTGTTGTGGGTTATCATGAATGTTGATCCAAATGGTTGGGTCATTATTGTTTATGATTAAATTGATAGGAATAAGTGTTTTAGGATGAAATTACATGTATCCATGCCTATTCAATTTTCTAACCTAGAATTGATATAATTAGGTTGATGCCATGAAGGGAAACTTTATAGGTTAGATACATCCTTATAAGATAGATTTATGAGTAGAATTTCTTGAGAATGAAGCATAAATGATGATCATGAGATGTAGTGCTTTGAGAGTAAAGCCTAGACTATGAATTGTTGATTGTTGATGTTGTAGTGTGGAAGAGATACTTCCCACAATGAATTTCTAGGCATGATTGTATGAATGTGAAAGGTTTGCTGACATGAATGATTCTAGGTTGAAAGAATTTCTCACCTAAAATGAATCTAGACTAAAATGCTAAATAATTGATGAGGCTAAAGGCGACTACCCTTGACCTCCATATGTGAAGGATATATGATGATTTACTATACACATTAGAATTGAACAAGAGAAGACTCCCCATGTTCCTATTTTGATGATTGGACATGGAGGTGAGCACCCATGATCCTTATGAAATGATGTGGAGGCGAGTACCCATGTCATATGACGTGGCTGTGGAGGCGAGTGCCCATAATCTTAAATTAAGTAAGGCAAGAGGCGAATACCTATTAGACTTTATAAGTTAGGCAAAGAGGTGAATCCTCATGCCTTTAAAAGTAAATATGAATAATGTTACTATGCTATAAAGATTATTAGCTCGGAGTGTTGCTTGATATGACTTCAATGATGTAAGCATGACTAGAGGTGGATGACCCAAGTCTTGGCTAAGGATAAGTTGAGGTTACTTAAGGAAGTATTCCTCCTTTATTATGATGTTTTATGTTCTTTGATTATGCTCGTGGTTTATGTCTTATGTTGAATAATGCATATGTTTATGTTGTTTATGCAAGCTATCATATTTAGTACATGTTTTTACTACCACATACTCTTGCCTACATTTCTTATCCAAATGTAGGGTCCAACAATATTGATTCTCACACTTGTGGCTAGGGTCGTAGTAGATCAAGAAGTGAAGATTTTGTGACTCCTCATAGCATTCGAGGATTGGACCACTATTCCTTTATATCTTTATTTTATGTTGGGACAATTGTATGGGTTGTGTTCCAAGATTTTATTGATGTTGTTCGATGGTTTGAGACAATTCTATTATACTTTCGCTCGTTTTATAAAAACTTTGACTATATTGAAAATGTTTTAAATTTTTGCACTATTTTCTATCTTGTAATATGCTAAGTTGCTTGCATGAGGCCTCTTGGGGTCTTATACACCATGTTACATCTATGTGGTACCCCTAGGTCATGACAAACTTGGTAATCAGAGCAAAAGGTTTAGAATGGTTCTAGGATGTCTCAAAACTAGGTCAAGTAGTGTTTTGTTCATACATGTGAAGCACGCCACATTTATGAATGAGAGGCTACTAGATGCCTAAGAATTCTTACTTCTTCATTTCTTTAAGTCGTACCATAGAGTTTAACTCTATAAGATCTTTATCTCAATCCTTACCCATATTTTTCAGGTTATGACTACTAGAAGGGCAGATAGAAAGAATGTGGAAGAAAATTTAGATAAAGAAGCCCAAGCTCCTCCTCCAGCTCCAATTGACCTGTTGGGAAATAATGTAGCAAATGCCTAGTTTAGGTTGGCTTTTCATGTGTTGGATCAAGCTGTGATGGCACAAGCCAATAGAGAAGTGGTAGTCCACGTGAGAACTAATTTGGGTAGGCGGTATCAAGAGTGAGGGACTTTACAAGGATGAACCCTTTGGAATATTATGGCTCCAAGGTTGAGGAAGATATTTATCGACGAGGTCTACAAGGTACTTGCTATTATGGGAGTGACTCCGGTAGAGATGGCGGAATTGGCTGCTTACCAACTCAAAGGTGTTGCATAGATTTGGTTCAATCAATGGAAAGAGGCAGGGTCGGTAAAAGCGGGTCACATAGAATGGGAGGGTTCAAAAGTGCTTTTCTTGATAGATTCTTCCCTCTTGAGATGAGAGAGACCAAGGTGCTTGAGTTCATTAATCATAGGCAAGGAAATATGTGTGTGAGGGAATATGATTTGAGGTTCACTCAATTGTCCAAATATGCTCCTTTTATTGTGGTGGATAGTAGGGTTAAGAAGAGTAAGTTTGTGTCGGATGTGTCCGACATGGTAGTCAAAGAGTGTCGTAACGCTATGCTTGATTATGACATGAACATTTCTTGCCTTATGGTGCATGCCAAACAATTGAAGAGGAAAAGCTTAAGGAAAGGTCTAGGGAGATGGTAATATGTCCAAGGTATAACAATGAGAGGGTGTCTAACCCAAAACCTCAAGGAGATGGTAATATGTCTTTGATGCCTACTTTTTCTAAATATGGGAGAAATCATGAGGGTAAGTGCTTAGCGGGTTCCAACACTTGCTTTGGTTGGGGGAAGATGGATCACAAGATAAGGAATTGCCCTTCGGTTGCTAAGAATCATGGAGATGGTTTACGTAGGGCTGAACCTTATCCTTCATTCGTTCCAAGTAGTTCACGTGCGAATGCTCCTAAACAAAACCGATTCTATGCACTTCAGACTAGTGGTGACCAAGAGTGTTCTCCCGATATGGTTACCGGTACGTTCAAAATTTTCCAACTAGATGTTTATGCTTTACTTGATCTTGGTGCTACTTTGTCTTTTGTGACTCCCTATGTGGCTATGAGATTTGATATGCTTCTCAATGTGTTGTTAGAACCTTTTTCTGTCTCTACCCTTGTTGGTGATTCTGTTGTGGCTAAAAGGGTCCATAGAAGATGTCTCGTTTCCTTATACTATAGAGTCACTCTAGTAGATTTGGTAGAGCTTGATATGATAGACTTCGATGTTATCCTTTGGATGGATTGGGTAAATTCCTATTATGCTTCTATAAATTGTAGAACCTGTGTAGTCAAATTTCAATTTCCAAATAAACCTATCCTAGAGTGGAAGGGAGGAAGTTCTATGCATAAAGGTTAATTTGTCTCTTACCTTTAAGCTAGAAAAATGATTTCAACGGGTTGTATCTATCATATAGTAAGGATAAGGGATGTGGAGTGCGAAATCTCTATTATCGAATCGGTCCCCGTGGTTAATAAGATTCCGTAAGTATTCCCTGATGATTTACCTAGTATTCCTCCCGAAACAGAAATAGACTTTGAAATTGACCTTCTCCTATATACACAACCTATTTCTATTCCTCCTTATAGAATGGCTTTGGTGGGACTGAAGGATTTGAAAGAACAATTAAAGGATTTGTTGGATAAGGGTTTCATCCGACCGATTATCTCTTCATGGGGTGCTGCAGTGTTGTTTGTTAGGAAGTAAGATGGTTCACTCCATATGTGTATTGATTATCGGCAATTGAACAAATTTACCATTAAGAACAAGTATCGTCTTCCAAAAATGGACAACTTGTTTGATCAACTTCATGGGGAAAGTTATTTCTTTAAGATTGATCTTTGATCGAGTTATCATCAATTGAGGGTGAAAGAAGAAGATATTCTGGAAATGGCTTTTAGAACTTATAAGGTCATTATGAGTTTATGGTTATGTCCTTTGGTTTGATTAATGCTCTAACAACATTTATGGATTTGATGAATAGGGTGCTTAGACCATACCTTGATATGTTCGTAATTGTGTTCGTTGATGATATTTTGATATATTCAAGGAGCAAGGATTATCACATTAACCATTTGAGTATTGTGTTGCAAATTCCCAAGGAAAGACAATATTTTGCTAAGTTTAGCAAACGTGAGTTTTGCCTAAGGTCTGTGGCTTTTCTAAGCTACATTGTTTTGAACAAGGGTATTGATGTAGATCCTATTAAGATGGATGCGGTCAAGAGTTGTCCTAGACCTCTATCACTGACAGACATTAGAAGCTTCTTAGGTTTGGCTGGTTACTATAGAAGGAATGCTAAGGGGTTTTCCTCCATTGCTTCTCCTTTGAAGACTTTGATTCAAAAGAAGGCTAAATTCATATGGTTGAAAGGTAGACATACCTCCATTGCGGTTTTGAATTTACCGGAAGGGGCGGATGGCTTTGTTGTTTATTGTGATGCCTCTAGAGTTGGATTGGGATGTGTTCTTATGCAGAATGGTAAGGTTATTGCCTATGCTTCGAGGAAAATCAAAGTTCATTAGAAGAATTATACTACCCACGACCTCGAATTAGCGGCAGTTGTATTTGCCTTAAAGATTTGGAGGCATTATTTGTATGGTGTCCATATGGATATTTTATCGACCACAAGAGTTTGCAATATGTGTTTACCCAAAAAGATCTAAATCTTCACCAAAGAAAGTGGTTAGGGTTATTGAAGGATTATGATATGAGTTTTCTACATTACCCCAATAAAGAAAATGTGGTGGTGGATGCTCTTAGTCAGTTATCCATGGGTAGTGTTAGACATGTTGATGATGATAGAAAAGAGTTAGTTCGAGATGTTCGTAGATTGGCTCGATTGGGAGTTCAACTAGTGGATTCCACCAAGGGTGGTGTTATGGTCTATAATGGTTATGAATCATCTTTTGTGGCTAATGTGAAGGTCGAACAATGTCTTGATCCGATTTTAGTAGAATTGAAAGAAGCAGTGCTCAAGAAGTCCGTTGAGGCTTTCACCCAAGTAGGAGATGGTGTCCTAAGATATCAAGGTCGTTTCTGTGTTCTAAATGTTCATGAACTAAGTGAACAAAGATTTTCAGAAGCCCATAATTCTCGGTATTCTATTCACCCGAGAGTCACCAAGATGTACAGTGATTTGTGGGAGGTCTATTGGTGGAATGGGGTGAATAAGGATATTGCGGGATTTGTGGCCAAGTGTCCAAATTGCCAACAAATGAAGGTTGAGCACCAGAAACTGGGAGGTTTATCCCAAGATATTAGCATTTCTACTTGGAAGTGGAAAGATTTGAATATGGACTTTATAGTGGAGTTTCCATATACTTGGCATCAATACGATTCGATTTAGGTTATAGTAGACCGAATGACAAAGTCGGCCCATTTCATTCCCATCAACGTTTCCTATTCGGTAGAGGATTATGCTAAGTTGTATTTAAGGGAGATTGTAAGGTTGCACAGAGTGCCCTTTTCCATTATCTCTGATAGAGGTACTTAGTTTACTTTACAATTTTGGAAGTCTTTCCAAAAGGGTCTTGGCACTAAAGGTAAGTTTAGCACAACTTTTCACCCCCAAACCGATGGGCAAGTGGAACAAACAATCCAAACATTGGAAGACATGTTGAGGGCTTGCGTGGTTGATTTCAAGGGAAATTCAAATGACCATTTAACTTTGATCGAATTTTCCTATAATAATAGCTACATTCTAGTATTGGTATGGTTCCATTTGAGTCTCTTTATGGTAGGAGGTGTAGATCTCCTATTAGATGGTTCGAGGTTGATGAGATTGCCTTGATAGGACCCGAGCTAGATCATAAGGCTATAGAGAAGGTTCGACTCATTAGAGAGAGGTTGCGAATGGCCTAAAGTCGACAAATTTCTTATGTAGATGTTAGAAGGAGAGACCTTGAATTTGATGTGCTTGATTGGGTTTACTTGAACATCTCACCCATGAAGGGTGTAATGAGGTTTGGTAAGAAAGGGAAACTTATTCCCCATTTTGTAGGCCTATATCAAATTATGAGATGTGTTGGTAAGGTTGAATATGAGCTAGATTTGCCAAATGAGTTGGCGTCAGTGCATTCAATTTTCCATCTCAATATGTTTTAAGAGTGTGTTGGAGATCCTCCATCAATAGTTCCCTTAGAAGGGTTGGGAGTGAAAGAGAATCTTTCTTATGAAGAAGTTTTGATTGAGATCTTAGACCGGCAAGTTAAAAAATTAAGGAACAAAGAGATTGCTTCTGTGAAAGTGTTAGGGAGAAACCATCTTATTGAGGGTGCTACTTGGGAGGCCGAGGCCAATATGATGTCCTGGTATCCTCATATTTTTCCTCCTATTCTAGCTTGAGGTATGAATTCCTCTTGGTTTACTCTTGTTTGAAGTCATGTGTGTTTTATGTATTTCCATGATTTCCAAAAAATGCATGTTTATGAAAAAGCTCAAGTTTTGAAAGAAAATGGCTTTTATGATTTATTTTCACCATGTTACTGTGCATTGAGTATGAGTTGCTTATGGACTTCATGGGATGAATTGTTGAACATGCCTTAGCTTGGAGTGGAGATTTCATCCTTGAATATATGCTGTGTGTATAAATTGCATTTAGGCTCCATGAGATTGTGTTGACCATTGCTTTTATGATTGGAGATGGTAGTTCCTCCTAGAATGTAAGAAATATCAGCATTCATGCATATGGGTTGTTAGATGTAGTTTCTACTTCCATATGGTGCTTTAGGTATGTTTAGCTTGAAGTTGATGTTTCCTCCTCGGTTGTATGCATTTTGATAAGTTTCATGCATGATGGGTTGCTAGTTTTGAGTCTTTTCATCAAGAAATGTAACTAGAATCTCATTCGAGGACAAATGATCCCAAGGGGGAGATAATGTAATAGTCCGGATTCGAAACGATGCAAAACAAAAATTGCAGAAAAAATGTAGGTGCCATCCATGAGAGGCCACCTATAGCCCGTGGGTTGAACCACGGACCATAGGTAGGGTCCCTGGTTTGTCACCCCCAACCTAGACTTCAGGACCATGGCCTGACCAATGGACTGTCGGTCTGACCACAGTCCATAGGTCGAACCATTAAAACCAGTCTCCGACCACCAAACAATGGCCGTGCAGGACGGTTCGTCATCCTGTACACGGTCCATGGCTCAGTGGTCCGTAGGTCAATAGGAAAATCACTGAAGTTACCGACCACCGTGCAGGACAGACCGTAGGTCCATCGACAGTCCATCGGTTATTGCTGGCAGTTAATTTTTAGGGGCACGTAGGTCTTTTTTGGTTTTAAGTAAATTAATGTGGTGTCGTATTGCCTAAGTCTATTACATCTATATAAGGATTTTAACCCCAAATAATCCCCCATTTAAGTCATTCTTTAAAAACCCCAAATATATCCCAAAACTTTCTCTCAATTATTCTCTCTCTAGAAGGTGGAAGAAGAAGGAAGAGATTGAAACTAGGTCAAGTTTAAGTCTCCCAATCTTTAAGCTTTTGTGGGCTTTGTGACTAAGGTATGATGGCTTTTCATCCATGGGATCCTTTCTCCAATGGAGTCCCTTAAGATTCCCCGATTGTGAAGTCTAAATCCCCAATTTGAATTAGGGTTTCTTACATTGTTGTGGGTAATGATGAATGTTGATCCAAATTATTGGGTTATGATTGTTTATGATCGAATTGATAGGATTACATGTTTTTATGATGAAAATACATGTACTCATGCCTATTCAATGTTTCTAACCTAGAATTGATAATTGGGTTGATGCCATGAATGGAAACTTTATGGGTTAGATATATCCTTATAGTATAGATGATTTATGAGTAGAATTACTTGAGAATTAAGCATAAATGATGATTATGAGATGTAGTGCTTTGAGAGTAAAGCCTAGACTATGAATTGTTGATTGTTGATGTTGTAGTGTGGCAGGGATACTTCCCACAATGAATTGCTAATCATGATTGTATGAATGTGAAAGGTTTGCTGACATGAATGATTCTAGGTTGAAAGAATTGCTCACCTAAAATGAATCTAGACTAAAATGCTAAATAATTTATGAGGCTAGAGATGACTACCATTGACCTCCATATGTGAAGGATATGTGTTGATTTCGCATACTTCTTAAAATTGAACAAAAGGCCACTCCCTGCATTCCTATTATGATAATTGGGTATGGAGGTGAGTACCCATAATCCTTATGAAATGATGTGGAGGCAAGTACTCGTTTCATATGACGTGGTTGTGGAGGAGAGAACCCACAATCTTAAAGTAAGGCAAGACGCGAATTTTTGGCCCTTATTTCGCCTAGAATTGAATTGTTTCCCCAACTCACTTAGATTCGTTTACCCAATTTAGTTACATGAAAATCAACTCGAAAACAACCATCAACTCCTAAAATTCATCTCAAGAACTCATCAAATCTCATTAGTCATAGAATGAATCTCCAACTCCAAGAAACTCATCAAGAATTCAATGTAACCACAACTTATGGATGTAAATCATAAAAGAAACTCATGATTGGTGTATGGGTGAATGAAACCAACACTATGAAAACTTACATACCTCTTACGGATCAAACCCTTGGCGAAAATCAGCAATGAAACTCAAGAATATCGACGAACGCTTTGAACCTTCCCTCTTTTCTCCTCTTTTCTTTGCTTTTCTCTTCTTGAACTCTCAACTAAAACCCTAAGCATATTGGGGATGAATAAAACTGATTCTAATCAGTTTAGACCCCTAAATTATTACTAAAAATGATTTAAGCTGAAAGGGTAAGGAAAAGACTAAAATACCCCTCATAATTTCAGGGGACTTTCTTTAACTGGACAGGCTGACTTCAAAAGGGCATATCTCACTTATCCGAACTCAAAACTAAATAAACTAGGTGGTGATAGAAAGATAATTCAAAGACCATTCATTTGATATCTTATGGGCCACATAAATCATCATGTACTGACAATTATGGTCATTTAAATTTGACCCAAAACTTATGGACTAATGAATAACTTGAATGAATTCTCTTTAGTTCTTCTTGGAAGTCAAGGTGCTACATCTAGTGACCTTAACACTTAATAAATTTTAAATACCTCGGTAAAATCCTACTATAAACGAAGGATAGTTCGAGTCTTAGCTCAAAAAATTTCTCAGGTGTTACACTCGCTTCATGGAGTTTATCACGTGAATCATTTATCCTTGGAATAGGACACTTATTCTTTCTGGTAAAATTATTAAATTATCGATAGTGTATACACATTTGGAGACAACCATCTTTCTTTTGAACAAACAACATCAGAGCACCCCTATGGTGAGATATCGGCGAAATAAAACCCTTATCCAACAAATCCTTTAATTTATCCTTTAACTTCTTAAGATATTCCACGAACATATGATAAGGAGGAACATAAATGGACTACATATCTAGGAGAGAGCCCATGCCAAAGTCTATTTCTCTATCGGCAGGAATACCAGAAAAATCATTGGTAAGCACTTCCAAAAACTCATTCACAATCGAGACTAACTCAAGAGCAAGAGTTTTAGAATCTAAAACCCTAATTTGAACAAGATGATAAATTCAACTCTTAGAAATAATTTTCCTAGCCTTTAGGCAAGATATAAACTGACCCTTAAGAACATAAATTCCCCTTCCCATGACTTGATAGGTTCGTTCAACTTTGAATGTGACCAATCAGGTCTTACAATTAATGGAAGAATAGCATGCATCCATGAATGACATCAAAATCTAACATATCAAGGTCTGAAAGATCAACATGATTGACTATATGAAAAATGGAAATAGGGAAATTTTTATCAATTATCTTAGCAATAATAGTATCACCAACAGAAGTGAAGATATGAAGGAGATTAGAAAGGATTTCGGGACCAACATAAATTCTCATAGCCACATAAGGAGTATCAAAAGATAAGGCAGCATCCGGATCAACAAAAGCATATATATTAAGATGAAATATTTTCAACATACCGACAACCACCTCTAGAGAATTCTCATGATCTTGTCGAGTCTGAAGAACATATAATATATTTTGCTTTAGAGCACGAGAACCAAAACCACTAGGCTGAAATTGTCTACAATCTCTTCCCTTAGTAGCAAGCAATGGGAAATCTCTCATCTTGTGACCATTCTTTCCACAATTAAAGCAACCATCATATGAGGATGAAAGGCCATACTAAGATTTACACAACTACCAAGAACGTTTTAGAAAGACTTTCAAAATTGAGAAGTGAATTTGGTACCACGATCGGAGATAATGGATTTGGGCACTCCATGCAACCTAACCATCTCCCTAAGATACAACTTAGCATAGTCTTTCTCCGAATAAGAAACCTTGACAAAAATGAAATGAGCCAACTTCATTATATAGTATACTATAACCTAAATCGAGTCATGTTGCCTCCAGGTCTGGGGTAAACCAACAATAAAGTCCATGTCCAAATTTTCCCACTTCCAAGTAGGAACACTATTATCTTGGGATAAACCTCTCAGATTTTGATGCCCAACTTTCACTTGTTAACAATTAGGACACTTAGCCATAAATTCTACAATATATTTCTTCATCCTATTCCACCAATAGACATTCCGAAAGTCGCAGTACATCTTGTTGGCTCCCGAGTGAATGGAATATCGAGAACTATAGGCTTCTGATAAGGTTTGCTCTCTCAAGTCATCTACTTTTGGGATACACAAACGTCCTTGATATCGAAGCACTCCATCTCCCCCTTGGGAGAAAGCCTCAATGGACTTTTTAAGTACTGCTTTCTTTAACTAAATCAGAATTTGATCAAGATCGTGCTTTGCTTTTACAATCAACACAAAAGAGGATTCTGAACCATTATGAACCTTAACACCACCATTGGTGGATTCAACCAATCGAACACTAAGAGATGATTAACCAGGTTCTCATTTATCTAGTTTGTCATTCGATCAGTACGAAGAACCCCTAGCGTTCTCTACACCAGCACCTCAAGTTCATAAAGTACAACATGCAATATCTCTAGCTCACCGCATGGATGCATCATTAAAAATGAGCACATATCCTTGATTAACTACAGGGCCTATAATGAATAGTGAAGACCATGATCTATTTATTAAGTTCTTTAAGTTGAACCTCATGTCTTCAAGGGTACTTAATCTAAAGATGCTTATGATTTCCTTGTTGGTTGTCATGAGCTGCTTCATTTGATGGATATAGTGGAGCGATTTTGTAATGAATTTTTTATATACTAGTTCCAGGGAGATACTAAATTTTGGTGGCGGTCTCATGTTGAGTGCAGACCAATAAAGGCACTACCTATGACTTGGGCAACATTTTCTAGCTTTTTCATGGAGAAGTATATACCCCCAGACTTTGAGGGACAAGAGGAGAGATGAGTTATTGAATATAGAGTAGGGGAATATTTCTGTTACAGCTTGTGAGGCCAAAATTTTCCTTTTATCCAAGTATGCCACTTAGATTTGCTTATGTCCGCAAGAGCGGATTCACCTTATTGTCAAGGGATTGAGGTAAGATTTTCAAATTCCAACTTTACATGTGACTGCTTCTGAAAACTCATTTCAGAAAGTGGTTGATTTTATGATAGAGGTAGAGGTGCTGAAGACAGATGACTTTGCCAAGCTGTCAATGTTTAATAAGTTCCATAAGGGAGATGAGTTTAGTGGTTCTTAATCATGAGGGAAAGGTTCTAAAGTTTATCCTTCCCATCCAATCCAGTTTTTATTCCAGGTTTCAGCTGAGGGTCCGTCACAAACAATCAACCTTTTTTTGAGTTTTGGTGATAACTTTAATCCTCTTCGTCTCCATAGAGACCTACTCTCGTCTCCAGGACTTCTTATGGATATGATATGTTTGGGCATATCAGGAAATATTGTTCGAGGAAAATTCAAGCATGGTATGATCACGGTTACATATCCCCAGTAGTTTGATTTAGAGGTTATTATGGTAGAGGTCGTCATTTTGGAGGATGTGGTGGCCAAGGTAATGGTGGTCACCAGTCCAACCTGGGGTGGGAGGTAGGTTGAAACTAGTGGAGCACTGCTCGGCAGGGGCCATGGTCAAATAGGCAACAGAGCCCATTGTTATGATTTCCCTGGGAGGCCAGATGCAGAGGCATACAATAATGTTATCACAAGTATTCTTCTAGTCTTCAATCGCATGGCTTCTGTATTATTTTATCCTAGATCCACCTTTTATATATATCTTCCTCACTAGCTAATAGACTTGAATTTCATTATGACTTACTTTCCATGCCTATTCATGTTTCTATTCCTATTTGTCAGTCTTTGCTATTTGAGAAGGTGTATAGGTCTTTCCTTGTGACTTTTGTGGTGAGAAAAACTTATTTAGATTTTATTATTCTGGAGATTGTTGATTTTGATGTAATTCTCTATATGAATTAGCTTTCTCCAAATTTTTCTATCTTCAAATGCAATGCTAACATTGTGACCTTGGCTAAGCTTGGGATTGATCCGCTAATGTGGGAGGGTGACTATAATCCTTCCCCAGTTCTGTTTCTCTCTTTTCTTCATGATAAGAGGTTGGTGAGTAAGGGTTGTTCAGCTTTTTTGGCACATCTTAGGGATGATATTTCCAAATTGCTTTTGATTGACTTTATTTTGATAGTGTGTGTATGTTATTCGTATAAACCTCCATGGTATGCCAGCATATAGGATATATTGATTCCTGTATTAACCTGGAGTTGGGAAGTTTCCCCATTCCTATTCCACCTTACAAAATAGCCCAGGCTGAGTTGAGTGAGTTGAAGACCCAACTTTAAGAGTTGTTAAGTAAAGGTTTCATTAGATTGAGTGCCTCTCCTTGGGGTGCTCCAGTTTTTTTTTTTTCAAAAGAAGTAGTACAACAGTTTTTGGATGTTCATAGACTACATGCAACTAAATAAGGTGACTATTCAGAATAAGTACCCCATTCCTCGCATTGATGGATTGTTTGATCATTGACATGGTGCTTCTGTCTTCTCAAAAATTGATTTGAGATTTGGTTATCATGCGGGTAGTGGATATGCCAAAGACTACTTTTGGAACAATGTATGGACATTATGAGTTCTTAGTTAGTCTTTTGGGTTTACGAATGCCCCTAATGCTTTCATTAACCTGAGGAATGGAATTTTTAAGACATATCTAGATCTCTTCATTATTGTATGTATTGATGATATATTGATCTACTCCAAGGGCATGAAAGAACATGAAAAGAATTTGAGAATTGTATTGAGATTATTAAGGAATAAAATACTTTATGCCAAATTCTTAAAATATGAGTTTTGGCTCGATTCAGTGTCCTTTTTGGGACACGTGGTTTCTAAGGATTGAGTGATTATGGATCCTCCAAAGATTGAAGCAGTGAAGAGTTGGGAAAGGCCCACTAATTTTTATGAGGTAAGGAGCTTTGTTGGTCTAGCTAGCTACTGTTAGTTATTTAAGGGATTTTCTTTCATTATTTCATAATTGAACAATTTTACCAAATAGAATATTCTATTTGTATGGTGTGATGAGTGTGAAGAGAGTTTTATGAAACTCAACACCTTGTTGACTACTACACCGATTTGTAGCTTGCCTGTGGAGGGTAAAAATTTCATTGTTTATTGTGATGCATCTTATTTTGGTTTAACTGCAGTATTAATGTAGGAGTGGAATGTAATTGCCTATGCTTCAAGGTAATTGAAAGTGCATGAACGTAACTACCCCACTCATGATTTGTAGTTTACTGAGGTTGTATTTGCATTGAAGAAGTGGAGGCATTATCTATATGCGCTCAAGTGTGAAGTATATGCAGATCATTACAGTTTACAAAATGTGTTCACTTAGAATGACCTATGTTTGAGGCAGAAGAGCTGGACGGAGTTGTTGGAGGACTATGATGTTACTATCCTTTATCACCTAGTAAAGGCTAATGTTGTTGTTGATGCCCTGAGTAGAAAAGTAGGGAGCACGGGAGTTTAGCCCATTTACATGTTTCTAGATGCCCATTGGCTAGAGAAGTTCAAACTCTAGCTAATCATCATATCTATCTATATACTACCTTAAAAGCATGAACTCCCAAACTTGAATGTTGAATTACTATAATACCCTCAATTAAAAATACTCAATTTATTTTATTTATTAATTTAATTATTTGTATTATATTAAAAATAGATACCTTTTCACATTAAAGGGTTGTAATATTTTCAAAGAGTTGTGACTTTTTCAAGAGGTTGCGACGTTTCTGATGGGTTGTGACATTTTTGATGAGTTGTGACTTTCCGAAGGGTTGTGATTTTTCCAAAGGGTTATGACTTTTCCAAAGGGTTGTGCCGTTTTCAATGAGTTGTGACTTTTCCAAAAGGTTGTGACTTTTCCGATGAGTAGTGACTTTTTCGAAAGGTTGTAACTTTTCTGATATGACACAATTACCACCTATTCATACAACTATTTGTTATCTATAAATAGAGGAGTTTCCTCTCACTTTTAAACTACAATTTTTTTATGTTTTTTACTCTTATTCTTTTTAAAAAATCTCAACGGTTATTTCAAATAGTTGATTAAGTTCAAAACTCAACGAAATTCGAGGTATCACATGAGAAAGAATTGGTGAACAAATTATATCAAATCATTCAACAATTCACACTCATATTATTTCTTACGATTTCTATGAGTTAACAGTGACGAAAAGTTGTGGGAAAGACAATAATAATAAACAATATGAAAAAAGTCACATAATTTGGGTAAGATATTTCTTCTTTGTTTTTTTTTTTTTTCATTATTTATTCTCTTACCCTCCTCACAAAGGAGTTTCTGTCTAATTTTGCTAAAACAACGAGCATTAACATAGTCCATTGAATTATTAGTTTGGATATTAAATCCACTATTTCAAAAATAGATTTTAACTTTTACTTATAATATGATAATATTGTCATGATACTAATTTTTTTAATAGATATGTAAGTAAAAATGAATGGATCAAATAATATTTTGGTGGCAAGAGATTTCAATCAAATGGAACACTATAGTGAATATAACATGAACATATATTTTGTCTTCCTTTTTCGTTGGTTATGTATTGTTCCATATATTTTTTTCCTTATTTATATTTATATTGACTATGGAATTTTTTTTAGTATGAATTTCCTCTTATTTTGTGTATGAATATTTAAGAGAAAAATTGTACTTAAGGAAAGACTATTGGTGACATTTTTTGTATTGATATTTTTTTAAAAAATTTGTCGGTTAGATTTGTTTAAAAAATTGAGTAAAGTAAAAATACTACTAAAGAAATGTCACTTTCTCTCCACATTTAAATTTGAATGTAGTTTGAAATGTTTCAATGATATCTGGTCATTTTGATCTCAAAATACAAGTAGCTCTATGACAATTTGTATTAATTACTTAAAAACACTTGTCCTATGTTCTTTCAATTATAATTAATTACTAAAACACTTTAATTTAGTAATATTAATTATATTTTATAGCATTGTATACTATATATACAATATACACGAGCAACACACGTGCCGTGAAACTAGTATTACTAAAAGTGGGAAGAATCTAAGTCAAATGTTGGATTACAAAAATACCCCTTATCTATTCATTTATTTGCTTAAAATCATTTTTGAAAAAAAAAATATTTTTTTCATTCATAATCAACTCCATAACTACACCTCTTCATTTTCATAACTTATATTCTAATAATATTCATTAATCTTGTGGCTTTAACTCATACATTTTCAAGAATCTAAGTTAAAAGTTGAATTAGAAAAATACCCCTTATCTATTAATTTATTTTCTTAAAATCATTTTTTTTAAAAAAAAAAAAATTCGTTTAAAATCAACTCTATAACTACACCTATTCATCTAAATAACTTATTCTAATAATATTCATTAATCTTGTGGCTGTAACTCAAGCATTATTATCTTCATATCCCTTATTTTTAATAATTTATGTTATATTGATGTCTTTTAAAATTCATATCCAAAATAATATATGATAATATTATTAAATCTCTTAAATTCAATAGATAATATATGTAATATTCATTATTTAAGACTAAACGGATTGAAGTTCAATACATTAAAATTCTTTTTTCAAAAAATATTCGCATGCCTTGTGTTATACATTTGTTATTTATTAGTTTTTGTATTATGAAATTTATACCCTTTCATTTTTTTTTTTTTTATTATTATTATTATTATTATTATTATCATCATCATCATCATCCACATCTCTTATTAAATTGCCTATTCAATTGTTACTTCTAAATCTATAAATTTATACTTTTATATTCATAACCTTCATATATTTAATTTAAAATTTAAAGATATCTTTTAGTAGTCCCCCATTTTTATCTATATAAATCAATCATTTTTGTTTCATGTGATTTCTACCCAAGGTTATCATTTTCATTTTATAGTTAGAGTGGTGAGGTGTTTATATCATTAGTATACTTCATGCTTTATTTTGGCTCTATGAAGAAGGCTATATGGGAGGAGTGACAAGAACTTGATAAATGTTGTACTGACTCTATTTTTTTCATCAATATTGTTATGATTATAACCCTAAGAAGAATGTGAACATTGCATTTTTTGTATTTGTTTTTTTTTCTTTGTATTTCCTCCCTATAAGACTTCTTTAATTTGTATTTTGCTTTGGGCTCAAATTAATATTTTATTACTTATTACATGTTTGTTTCCATAGAAATTTATTGTTCTAACAAATTCATAAAAATTTACATGGAATACACGTGATTACTAAAAGTTGAAGCAATAAAAGTTGAAAGTTGAAATATCATTTTACCCCAACACTAAATTAAAATGTTACATATATTTAGTTAATTACATGTCTAAATATTAGTGATACTCAATTACTACATTGAGTAAATGGAGAGGATCACTTGCTCAAAGAAGGATTGTCTACTCTTCTTGCATATATTTAGTATTCTCAAAGTTGTTCTCTTTATCTTTTGGCCCTTTGAAATTCTAATTTTAGCGGTGTTTCACTTAAATTTTATTTCCACTTCTTTTTCTTATCCACATTTTAAAATTAATTTTCTACTTTATTTGTTTTAAATATTTTCCTTCATAACTAATATCTAGTTACATTATAAGGCTGGAAGTAACTGAGAAAGGAGGATTCTTTGGCCTGTGTAAAGGCAAGATCTTGACAAGATTAAAGGAAAGCAGTTTGACTATGAGAAGCTGAGCCGAATCGTGATATGGTAATGCGAGGAGAGGCTAAGGAGGATGTGATTGATGAGGAAGGCGTCTTCATGATTAAGAGGAGGGTATTTGTGCCCTTTGTTGAAAATTTGACTATGACTATTCTTGCAAAGGCTCATAGTTCGAGGTATTTTATACATCTTGCTGCATCTGAGACAACATTATTGGTAGAGTAGAATGAAGCGTGACACTGTCAATTTTGTTGCCCAATTTCCGAACTGTCAATAGGTAAAGTATGAACATCATAGGCTTGGAGGGATACTTCAGAGAATGCCCATTCCAGAATAGAAGTGGGAAAGGATTGCAATGTCCTTCGTGGTTCGTCTTCCAAAGACATTTGGTAAGTTTGATCCGATATGAGTGATTGTTGATAGGTTGACTAAGTCTTCACACTTAATGCCGGTTAAGGTGACTTATAGTGTAGAGAAGTTAACCAACTTATATATCTGTGAGATTGTTCAATTGCATGGAGTTTTGATTTCCAACATATTAGATAGAGGTATGCAACTTACTTCTAACTTTTGGAGGACCTTGCCGGCTGAGTTAGGTACTAGATTGGATCTTAGTACCGTATTGCACCCTCAGTAGTCTTGTAATGAGACTTGCATGTTACCTCTCATTGAGAACTTTTCTAGACATCCTTGTTTAATTAATTGTGTTAATGATTTACTTGAGTACAAGCAAAAGTTTAAGGCCTGTTTAGTTCAATAATTAGTATCCTCAATGTCAAATTATGTCATATTCTAATAATATTTTGATGATTTGCTTCTATGACAGCTAAGGGACAAGACAAGGATGACTATTTGAAGAAAGGCCCAAAACATAGAAAGAACTGTAAACTCCACATTGTTGATTGCCTAAAAAGAAGGGTGGATCAACCAATTGGATCGACCTCGCCCAAGGTGACATTGATCAACACTTAAATTAATTGAGGTGGGTCGATGAACTTAAAGAGGAAAGGAGACTCATGCAATGCAAAGGGCGAACATGCTGAGCATCTCCAAAAGTGACAAGACTAGAAGGAAAATCACAAGCTTGAAAGACAAACAAAGGTGGTACTCGGTGATTTGCCGATTGTGAATGGCAGACTTGAGAGAGCTCTTTGACTGAGGTTCAAATGCCTAAATCCTTAAGCAAGAAAAAGGAAAGCTAAGAAGCAAATCGTGATCCATCGAATTAGCTTGCAAGCCCAATTAACCTTGGCGAAGTGGTCACGTAGTGACGTTTTGGCCAAATTTTGGGAAACTATATATAGCCCAAAGGATAGTGAAAAGAATACTTTAGGAGACTTTTGAGTATTTAGACAAAAATATTTTACCTTGTGAAGAACATCTCTAGTTTAGAGGTTTTCAATGTTCCTCTTGAAATTAAAGTGGGTGTTGCTTATAATTTTATAATTCCATCTTACCCATGGTTGCTTCCATGAAAGGTATAATTTCTTTACATATTGTGATGGGTGGCTAAACCCCCAAAGTCTAGGAGTGTAATTATGGGGTTGGATGTTGATTTAATGTAGTGGGTATTGAGTTTTTCTCTATTTTATTGGTGTTCATCTATCGATTAGTGCGAAATAGCATGGGGTGAACTTATGAGTTAAGGTTGCAAAATTAATCCTATTTCGTATCTCCAATTGATGCTCGAAAGAGATTGATTTGAGTGAGTAATTGGTTTGATACTTGCTATTTAGGTTTGATGTTTGTAGTTTGCTTGAAAAAGAGATTCTAGGTTAGACTCTATTTTCCCTAATTCTGCTCGAAAGAGAGAATAGTGTAAGGTATAGGGTTGTTTAGTTTTGCACATATATGAGAGTGAAAGGAGATTATATGAATTGATGCTATGAGTTCGAATGAAGATTAGTGCCATTGAAGATGACCCAGCCTATCCATAAATTTTAGTTCTATTGAGCAACACAATTACCCCTATGTGACATCGATTTCTAATCCCCACACCCCTAGATTACTTGTTACTTGATTGAATTTCTGAAATGTTAACTTAATTGTGGCTATTAATACCAAAATCCTTTTCATGAATTTGGTGGAATCAACCACCCAGTGTTCTTTATTACTGCAAATGAATTGATTTACATTCTAAATTTCTTGATAAAATTCCTAGCACTATATCACTCTCTGTGGAATTCGACGCCGACTCTTAGTTGGGTATTTTTTTATTGACGGTAACCGCTTACTCTTTGAATTTGTTTAGAGAGTAGTTTGAGTGTTATCAAATACTCATTGCATACATATTTTCATAGAATTTTAATCTTTGTAATGGATCTATAAACTCTATGTGGGACACATGTTCTATGTATGTGTTCATAAACTAGTAATGATTATTAAAAATATGTTATAGGCAAGAATCATTAAAGCAATGATGAGTTGAATTTGGACATCAAATCAAGTTTTAAATTATTTATAGTAAGTAAGCGAAGGTGAACTAAAATTAGACATCAAATCAAATTATAAAATATTTATCGTAAGTTATTACTACCATTAATAAGCAAGTTATTACTATTATTCACTAGTATACGTACATGTGCGTGTCAAAAATATTTTTAATTGTAATAATATTTTAATTTAAAAGTAACTAATTTGAATTATTTTTTAGTAACAGAAATACATGTAGTCTCATATATCGTGTTTTGATTTATATTAAAACTTAATGTTGTTGAAATTTTACCCTAATCTAAATGTAAAGTGACGATATGTCTTCAAAGGCACCAAACATTATTCTAACAACTTTATCCTTCTTTAGTATAATGAAGATTAATAATATATGTGGTGTCTGATGTATTGGTATCTGTGCTAAATTCATAGATCAAATTTGAATGTATTATTAAAAATACTGACTCTACTTTTTACTAAAATCTATATATAATTTGCAAAGTATATTGCAACATCTTTAGATTAATTAAATATAATTTCATAAAAAAAGGATGCACAAAAAAATGATTTCCAGATAATTGTTTTAAAATTAAAATAAAAATTCAAACTAAAAATTTTAAAATTATATGGTGATGAAATGTTTTGGTCAATCAAATTTCTATTTCGTTCTTTCCATATATGTCATTTATTATATAGTAATATTAGAAATTATAACATTAACACTATAAGAGAGTTGTCGGTTGTTGTTTATAATATCAAGTCATTCAAGAAATGACTTAGTATTCATGATAACATCACTTTTAATCTATGAGATGAATCAAATGTGTTTAGATTTTTGACAGGCCCTGATAATATGTGAGAAGTCCTTCGCACTAAAGTCACATCGTTCGTACATATATGACTCAATTATTTTTACAAAGTAAATCAAAGCTCGTTTGATATGAGTCTATAATGTATGACAAGTCATACAAAATATTTAAGCTTTTAAGGAATAAAGAGCTTTCAGATATTACTCCATATTCTGTCATGTGGGCATTGATGTCGCACCATAAAAAAACCTTATATGTCGATTTATTAGTTAGTCTTCTAATACATGTTTCACTGTAAGTGTTTTTGTCGAGAAAAGTAACATTTTAGAGATAAACTGCAGTTTAGTTAAGACATTCAAAAAATGAAGGTGCAAATGAAATGTATATATTCTTCATTCACCAACACATCTGAAATGTTAAGTGATATGTGTTGGGTTATGAAGGTGATTAGGGCGTCATGCGGAAGCTTACAATTTACAAATCATATAGTTGATAAATCAGATAACAAAAAAAAAAAAACTTATACTAAAAATCAAAAAACAAATATAAAGAAAAGCATTGAAACTTTAGAGAGAATAAATCTCCCCATAAACAAAACTTTTAAATGACTACATTGTGGATATTATTGTTCTTGTGTTAGAAGAAACAAACCTATATTTATAGAGTCCTAAAACCTTTTCTTATTAGAAAAGGACTCTAGTTATTCCAAAACCTTCTCCTAAAAGGAAAGAATAAACTAAATATGAAAGAATATTATATTTTCCTTTCAGGAAAAGTAAAAACATTTATGGTAATGTTTTGTCTTTTCTTTAAGGAAAAATAAATCTTAAATTATGGTAAGAAAATCAGGGCAAAACCCTAACAATATGTTAACTGGGTCAATGGAAACAAAATTTTTATCAATAAATCCTCCATAAGCCTATTTGGTCCTCAACGTATAATCCTAAACATCTTTAAGGTTAGATCAAATCACATGAATCGATCAATCCAAAAGGGTCAATTTTACATCTTTTTTATAGTCATTGTTAGTTTCAAGGTAATTGGACCAAAGGTGCTTCACTAGACACTACAAAGATAAAAATACTTGAGCTTAAGCGAGATATTACTTTTAATTTTTACAATATGATTAACTACGTTTTAATTATACATTTTTTTGTGACTAAAATTTGATTTCTATCTCAAAAACTAGAGTTTTAAGCCAAAATTGTCCCATTAATCTACTAGACCTTCAAATACCATTCCGAGCATCTTTAATTTTTTATTTTCAATCAAATCGATCGAGTTGGATGGTTTTGTCATGTTTTTATGTAGTCATTATTGGTTTTAGGTCGATTCTATTAGTTTATCAAAGGTGGGGGACTAAATATGAATATGATTATATTGAAAAGATTTAAATAAACATATCATTTGAATACTGGATAATTTTGACTAAAAAACTATTGTAAAGGGACCATCCTAGTAATTTTTTCAATTATAAAACCCTATTGAACCTACCATAGCCTCATTCATTTGATCGGTGCCGTTTGCACAACTACCATGAAAGAAAATGAAAATTTTGTCGCTTCCCATAAATCATCACCTCGATAATATTGCAATTCGATTTTGTTGCAATTCAGGTTTATTTCAAAATAATGATTCAGTTCAATCCTTTTTTAGCTAGGGTTTGGTACTTAAAAAAAAAGGTTGATGGTGCTTCGACACGATCTATTGGTTCTACTAGTTAGTCGCTAAATCTTATTGAAGACGATCTTAATTTCAATCCTGCCCGCAAATCATGGCCCCTTGTCACCACAAAGGAAAGTTTAAACAATAACTTGCCTAGGGTTCCATGTCTATCATGAGGGTTGATTGGATTTCTCAAATGTGTAGATGATGATGATGACAAAATGTGCACATATTGCACAAAAACTTTTCTAGTTTTCTAAATCTATTTAGCTAGTTGTATATACACCAACTAAGGAGTTAGGAGACCAAGCATTTCTTTTGGGGTGCTAATGCTTCTCTTTCACAATTTGCGGACTTGGTTCAACAGCTGAAGATAAGGCAAGTAAAAAGGCTAGAAGTCTACACTCGTTCTGCCTTTTCTATATCAACATTTCACTATGACGACCAAATGTTTTTTGGAGATTTTTTTTTATATTTTGTTTTCTTGTACCAATATTTCATTATAGTAGAAACTTTGTTGTTGTCGTAAATAAGAGTTAATTATGTATTTGGATTAGGAAATATAAGAAATTGATAGAAATTGCATTAAGTCTGATTTGCTATAAAATTATTGTTATTTTCAATGTGTGTGCTAAGTTTCATGATGAATATAAAATTATTATTATTTTTAATTTGTTTGATAATTTACATGATGACTATATAATTTCGTTAATTACAATGTGCATGATGAGTACATGATGAATATAAAATTGTTGTTATTTTCAATGTACTTCATGAGTTATACGTGATGAATATAAATTTCCGTAATTTTCAATGTGTATGATGAGTCACATGAATGTAAATTTTTTGTTAGTTTCAGTGTGTTTGCGTATGCACAAAATTAAATCACTTTCTAACATTTTTTCCTTTTTTTACTTCTTCGGTAAATTAATTGCCAACTCTTTGTTACTCTAACACACATAATGATGAAAGAACAAAAGGTTTGAATGAGACACGAGACTGGAAAGCAAAGCTGCAATTCATAAGGATGGAGATAATTACCATGTCCGAGGGAAAAAAAGGACTTGGAATAAATCTTGTTAGATAAGACTATTAATTTGAATTGGAGAATGTTCAAATAATCTGATATTTATTATTTTCAATAAGACACA
Organism: Solanum bulbocastanum; assembly: GCA_037074985.1. Lineage (NCBI taxonomy): Eukaryota > Viridiplantae > Streptophyta > Magnoliopsida > Solanales > Solanaceae > Solanum > Solanum bulbocastanum. Next base: position 18,241,776 of record CM073608.1, on the reverse strand, counting down.
AATGTACTTTACTAATTATTGAAGCTTGCAATGTCAACAAACTTTTGAACTTCACTATGTATGCATATGCCCAAAAGAATAATTTCCAGTTAATTAGATTTGATGTTTGCTGCATGCTATTGAAGGCCATGGCATGTGCCACATTTTTGTTCTATAAATTTTTACTTGTCATGTGAAAAATCATTGGTGTGCTTTTTTAACTTGTTTGGCATTCTTCAACTTTCAGAAAGTCTACGCTTATTTGTATATGAGTAATCTAAACTAAGACTACATAGATTGGCGATGAAGCTTGATAAATCTGTAATGGATGTTTATTGAATGCAAGAGCATATCTTAGACGTCTCGACAAGTGCTAATTGCATTTGTCATTCTTATTTGGTGTTTAATAGCATATCTCATTGTATCTGTTAGATTTTAGTATAAGAGTGATATAAAGCTTGAATAAATGTTGATCTGATTTATTACATTTTGAAATTTCTTTTATAAATTAGAATCCCCCTTTGAGGTTGTTTATGCTATAAGGGTTCATTTGGTAAAGAGTATAAAAATAATGCTAAATAGAGTGTATTAGTAATGCTTGCATTAGCAATGCATGTATTAGTTATGCTTGCACTAATTATAAATAGATTATTTTTATGCACTGTTTTATTTGATGCATTAAAAATAGAATGCATTGCATTGAAAAAATTATTTACAAAGATATTCCTTACTACTATAGTGGAAAAGATATAAAGAGGCATTGAGGGCCAATTGTGTCTTTAGTTGAGTTAATGCATGCATTAAAACCATTGCATTGTGAATACCAGAAATCTATGATATTAGAAATGCACACCTTAACAAACAATAGAGTGTATAAGTAATGCAAGCATTAGTTATACATAGGTTGGAAATGAGTACCAAACAAGGTACTAGTAATACACAAGGCTAATACATGCATTATTTTTTCTAGTACACTCTACCAAACGACCCCTTAATGTCTATGATGACGTGTTGGATAACATTTGTAACATATTATCATTTTTTTATAAGCCATCATTTCGGGTTGTGATTTCTTTTGTGTGTGGGTTAGTCTTGACCCCTACCATGTCGATTAATCCAAAAATTTATAGTTGTTATAGTTTAACACCCCAGTCTTAGAAAGGGTTAATTTTATAAAGAACTAAATTAGAAATAGCCAATTTGGGAATTGTGCAAGTTAGTCTTCAATTGTGAGTTTTGGGTCAACCTCAAATAACCATAACATTCAGTGCAGGATGAGTTAGGTGGCCCATGAGATATCAAATTGAAGGTCGTTGAGTCCTCTTTACAACACCACCAAGTTTGCTAAATTTCAAGTTCGAGTGAAGGAGATATACCCGTTTGAGTGCAATCTGTCTAGTGAAGGCAATGCATCAATTTTAAGGAGGGGTATTTTGATCTTTTCGTTACCCCCACAAGCCCCACACATTTTTTCACCCAAATTAGGGGTCAAAGCTGATTAAAATCAGTTTACGCTAAAGTCTAGAAACTTTTGGAAGGTTAGGGCAAAGTTCAACCGGGGAAAAGGGAGAAAAGCTTCAAGAGTTCAAGATTTCTTGCGAGCTTTGAGGAATTTTGCCAAAGATTTGATCCTTTCGAGGTATGTATGTTTTCATAGTGATGGTTTAGTTCACTCTCACGCCAATCATGAGTTTCTTTATCAAATTCTTCCATGAAATACGTGTAATGAGGTTCTTGATGAGTTTTCTTGAGGTTTTGTTTTTCACTTGTTATTAATGAAATTTGATGGGTTCTTGAGGCGAGGGTTTTGAGTTTGAGGGTTTTTCTTGAGAAATTTTAGTAGATTTTCATTTTCTTATGTTGGTTTTATAAATCGAAGTAATTTTGGAAGAACTCAATCGATTCCAAGTGAATTAGGGCCAAATATCGAGAAGAAAAATTCATCAGGATGTTTTGGAAAAGGTTTGGGGTGCCGTGCCCCTGATGCACCAGAAGACCTGGCGTGGGGTGCCATTAGTGCGCCATAAAGGGTCCCCAAAAATTGGAGGCCTGGCGCGATGCGCCACCTTTGCTCCCGAAGCGTCAAGCCACTTTTCTTCTTCATTCTCGTTCCGCAATTGTTCCTCAGAGTCGAGATTTCATTCTCTTCTTAATCCTAACTATTTAAACCTTTATTAATCATCGAGATTTCGTATATATCATGAATAATAAATGTTAAATTCACATCAAATTCAAGATAGATTTAAGAGTAAAGTTCGAGGAAGTCCTTTCGAGTCATTTTGAGAAGTCTTTTACAAACTTTTAAAACTTATTTTAAGACTTGAGTACTTGAGTATGAGGATGAGGAGAGTTGACTTCATGTTTTCAAAATAAATATGAGGGAACTAAGTTTCCCAAGTGAAAATGTTATACTTTTAAAAACGAGAGGAAACCTTGATTTCCAAATGAGTTCTTAAGGAGTTTTTTAGCATTATTTCTTTTAAGAGAACCTTTTGAGTAATTATCTCAAATTTTGAGAATGAGGAAATATTTTTAAACATATGATCATGAGTCATATTATTGGGAGTATTATTGAGCACCAATATAGGGATGAGTTCAGACAACTCAAAATCCTCATATACCATGTATGTCAACATATGTAAAGGGTCAAACTTTTTAGATGATACCTTATTGATTTTTTAAGCATAACTTAGTGGATCCACTGAGTTGAGGATATCTTATACTCCGGCAAGGTGTAAGATAGTTTTGGCAGCATGGGCGAGACGTTATATCATCACATAGCTCATAGTGATGGTTGTCGGTTTGAGAATCTCCCAAATAAGAGTAAAAGAGTTACTTATTGTAATTTTAAATCCATTGAGTTATTACTTAGTGTTTTAAAAGCTTTCTTTATACTGCATATTTATTATTGCTTTTATATGGAATCGAGTTGAGTGTTATTGAGTTGAGTTGAGTTGAGATGAGATGAAGTGAGTATGTTCTTCTTTTTTATCAGTTAAAACTTATGTCTATGCTTTAGAGTTCCCCTTACATGCTTGTACATTCAATGTACTGACTCCATTTGGCTTGCATCTTTTTTATGATGAAGATACATGTATTAAGGGTCATCAACCTACACTTTGTTGATCCAATCGCATTCCAGTTAGTTTAATGAGCCCCCCTTACTTTCCGAAGGGCTTCATATTTATGAATTTTGTTTTGTTAAGATGTCTTGAGTCTTGTCCTAACTTCCATCATAGTTACTAGAGACTTCATAGACAGTAATATTTTGAGAAGTCTTCTTCATTTTCAATTGTTAATGTTCAAGCCTTGAGTTGCCTCTTTTGGCCAGATGAATGCTTTTATAAATAGTCTGAGTTATTTACTTTGAGACTTTTGAGAAACCTTTACTTTTGAGTTCATATATTGTTGAGTAAGTCTTCCTCTAAGTATTGAGCCAGGGCAATGATTTTCTTAGGGACCAGCAATGGTTCTCGAGTGCCAGTTACATCCAGGGTGAAGGCTCAGGAATGAAAAACATGGTATCAGAGTACAGAGTTCAAGAGTCATAGGGTGTCTATCAAAGCCATGTCAGTAGAGTCCTGGTTATTGGTGTGAAGCGCTCCACATCTATAATTAAGAGGCTACAACATTTAGGAAATGTCTCACTTCTTTCATACTCTTTTCCTGTGATAGAGTTTAACTATATGAAAGTTTCTTTCTAATTCTTGCTTGCACGTATCTTTCAGATCATGCCTCCACGAAGAGCTAGTTGAGGTCGTCCTGGTATGAGAAATGTTGATCCCCAGGATCAAGGGGTCCCTAATGCACCAAAAATTCATCCACAAGGAGAGGTCACTAATGCTAAGTTTGGGGATGTTATCCAGATGTTAAGTCAAGTTGTGACTAACCAAAAGGGTCAACATAAAGGGGTTCGACAGGATGTTGCTCATACATCCAGAATCCATGAGTTCTTGAGGATGAATCCTTCAGACTTCACCGGTTTAATGTTACCGAGGATATGGAAAACATTGTGTAGGAGTTGCAGAAAGTGTTTCAGGTGATAGACGTTGAAGATGTTGAGTGTGTTGAGCTAGTCGCATACCAACTCAATGGTGTTGCTAGGATATAGTACAACCAATTGAAGAAGAGTATAGATGAAGAGTCACTAATTGTGAGTTGGGTTGAGTTCAAAGTTCCTTCATGTGGCGTTTCTTTCCTTGTGAACTAAGAGAGGCAAAGGTAAGAGAATTTGTCACTCTTAAGCAAGAATCCATGAGTTTGCATGAGTATAGCCTTAAGTTCACTCAATTGTCCTGCTATGCTTCGGATTTGGTGTCTGACATTAGGAGCAGGCTGAGTCTAGTTGTGTCTGTACTGTCTCTTTTATCAAGAAAAGAGGGTAAGGCTATGATGTTGATAGGAGATATGTACATAGCAAGACTTATGATCCATGTGCAGCAGGTTGAGGAAGACAAGTTGAGAGATAAGGAAGAGTTCCGCAGCAAGAAGGCTAAGACCACAGGTAATGAGTCTAGAAAGTAGAAGACCAAAAATGCAAACTGGTCATCTTTTCAGTAGAGGCCAACTGGACCTGCACCATCATCTGCTAGTGCACCTGCACCAAAGAACAAAGGTGAGTTCAGGATTATGAATTCATAGAACTTCAGAGCCATACCTACTCAATCTCAGGGTAGTATGGAACAAGGGGCCAAATTGACCCCTACACGTGCTAAGTGTGGTAGGAACCACCCAGGAGCATGTCATGATGGGTCCACTAGTTGCTTCAAATGTGGTCAGACATGTCAGTTTATGAGAGAGTGTCTTGAGAACAGGCATAGTAGTGGTAATGGGGGCAATAGAGCCCAATCTTCTTCAACAGCTCCGCAAGATAGAGCTACACCAAGAGGAGCTTATTCTAGGACATGCAGAGGAGAAAAATATCTAAATGTTATTACCAGTCACCAAGAGCAAGAGAATTCACCTGATATTGTCACTGGTATGATCAAAGACTTTACTTTTGATGTATATGCATTGTTTGACCCATGCGTATATCTTTTGTGACTTTGTAAATTGCTATGAGTTTTGATATCCTTCCTGAGTACCTTCTTGAGCCCTTCAGTGTTGCCATGCCTTTTGGTGAGTCTATTATAGCTGAGAGAGTTTATCATGATTGTACCATTTCTGCTAATCATAAGGATGCCATAGATGACTTAATCAAGCTAGATATGGTTGACTTCGATGTGATTCAATGTATGGGCTAGCTTCATGCTTTTTATGCCTCAGTTGGTTGTAAAACTCGAGTAGTTAAGCTCATGTTTCCTAATGAGCCAGTTATATAGTGGAGGAGTAGTTTAGTACTGCCTAAGGGTCATTTTATTTCGTAACTTAAGTCTAGAACGTTAGTTTCCAAGAGGTGCATCTATCACTTAGTCCTAGTTTATGACTAGTGTTGAGACACCAGCTATTCCATCATTTCCAGTTGTGAATGAGTTTCCAGAGGTTTTTCCAAAATATGTCCCCGATGTCCTTCGTAACAAAGAAATAGACTTCGTTATAGATATTCTTCCTGATACTCGACCTATTTCTATTCCGCCATACATAAAGGCTCCTACTAAGTTGAAAGAGTTAAAAGAGCAATTGAAAGACATTTTTTTATAAAAGTTTCATTCGACCCAGTTTCTAGCCTTGGGGCGCCTTGATCTTACTTGTGCGGAAGAAAGATAGTTCTCTTAGGATGTCTATTGATTACCGCCAATTGAACAAGGTCATTATAAATAATAAGTATCCACTTCAGAGAATTGATGATCTGTTTGATCAACTTAAGTGTGCCACTTGTTTTTCTAAGACAAACCTTAGATCTGGCTATCATTAGTTGAGAGTAAGGGAAAATGACATCCCGAAGACAACATTGATGATCCCTTTTGGTGACTAATGCTCCTGCAATGTTCATGCACCTTATGAACAAAGTGTTTAAACCATATCTTGATATGTTTTCCATCACATTTATTGATGACTTCCTGGTTTATTCGAGGAATGAGGAGGAACATGCTAGTAATCTCAATGTAGTTCTTCAAGCTCTCAAAGATAGAGAGTTGTATGCCAAATTTTCCAAGTGCAAGTTTGGCTTGAGTTAATGGCGTTCGTAGGCCATATTTTTTTCTAGTGAAGGGATTTGAGTTGACAATTAAAAGATTAAGGCAGTTTAGAACTTTCCCAGACCCATATCTCCAACTAATATTAGGAGTTTCTTTGGATTGGATGGTTGTTATAGGAGGTTTGTCGAGGGATTTTCATATATTTCATCCCTATTGATAAAGTAGACTTAGAAGACAACAAAGTTTCAATGGTCTAAAGCTTGTGAGAAAAGCATTTAGGAATTGAAAACCCTGTTAACTACTGCCCCAGTGTTGACCTTACCGGAGGGCATATAAGGTTTTGTTGTGTATTGTGATGCGCCCAGAGTTGAATTGGATTGTGTATTCATACATAATGGAAATATTACAGCTTAGGCCTCGAGACAACTTAAGATTCATGAGAAGAATTACCCAACCCATGATCTAGAGTTGGCTGATGTAGTATCAATAATCTAACCAGACATACCTAGAACCCTCATTCTCCAAAAAACATCCAAGTTAGAACAAAACAAGAGTAAGCGGAGCCAGTTTCTTTCAAGAACAAGCAATGGTGTTCTTTAAAGTTCAGCCCCAAAATCCAAAGGATTCTCCATATATTTTGTCACCAAGTATGTGGGATTTCACTAGTGGGTTCCTTTCACCACTAGGTCTCTAGAATTCAGTCAATTCCTTGATTCCACATAACTTGTTTAGACTTAGGGTTTGTAAAATATTAGGAATTCTGGTGATTTCAGTTGCTATATTATCCATATCTACATAACATGTTTTCTTGGAAACATTGCATAAATCCTTCTATAAAACTTAGAACCCTAGTTTGTGTAAATTCTAGTTCATGAATTATACTTTCTAGATCAGTTACATAGAAAATAATGCTTAATATTTCGAATGTCACATTTTTAGTATATATAAATTTTGCATGCTCAGTTAGCATGTTAGTATTCATGTACTCAATACGTAGTGCATTTTAGCTTCATATAGATTCATTTAGGAGTATACTTAGCACCGAGTTGGACTAGGTTTCACCATACCCTCAAAGTCTCAAAACTACATGGCAACGTCAGTTTAGAAGTCCCCTCTATTGGGCATTAGCTTTTAGTGATCATGCCACAGTCATGCCTTTATACTCTTGGCAAGGTATAGTGTGCCCTCTCGATGAGGCTTATACATCGGACTCCATGTTTAACTCATGTGTTTTATGTCGGTTAATAGTAGCTCCCACAGTCAAAATCTTAGTGCATTGACAAGGTTTTCAGTCGTTAATTCAATATACAGTTCAACATGTTATCTTAAGAATTAGTACTTGGTCATGACATTCATATTATATTTTAGTTATACTTCAGTACATATCTTTATCCTTGTTTAGATTTTATCATTGCTCAGTTATGCATTGTTCAGCTTATATACCGTGTTCAACTTAGTATATCTATATCTTGCATGCTCAGTATATACTGACGCATACTCTATGCTACATCCTTTAATGATGGAGGTTCGGGTACTTAGCATCGAGATCACACTTAGATCAATTCTCAGTATGACTTCAGCAACTTCAGTAGTGATTCCTCATACTTCGAGGACAACATACATACTTTCTATTTCAGTCATTCTTTGCAGTTTTCAGTCTTGTTAGAGTTAGCTGGGGGCATTTCCTAGCAACTCAACATAGTTAGAGACTTTTCAAACATAGTAGTTGATTCAGCTTTAGTTGTTAAGTGATTGCTCCAGTCATCACTAAACTCTTTTTATATAATCAATATTTAGACTAGTTGGGTTTTGTCCCCTCTTCAGATATCTATTGATTTAGCTTCCTTATAATTCATGCTTTACTTAGTTATTTTTCACTACACTTATTATATGCTAGACTAAGGGTCATCTTTGGGTCACTGGTGATCCCAGGTGCTGTGTTTTGTCAAACGGGTAGCATCAGGGCGTGACACCTATTGACACCCAATTTTGGACCTCCACAATATAAATTAATCATCGAGCTTCTTAAAATTCCAAACTATTTGAAATAATGACTTTATAAAATTCAAAATATTTTTCAAGTTAGTTTTATGTAATTTTTTCACTTTTTGGGAATTTATATATATATATATATATATATATATATATATATATATATATATATTATAATTAGCATATTCTATAAATATTCAAAAATCATCTCAAAAAGATTTTATTTTAATTAAATATTTGGTTAATTAGTCTAGTTATATAATAGTTTATATTTTTAAATTATTCGATATATAATTAAGTTAATTATTTCATTTCGTTAAGTTTAAGAAGCTCCTTAATTATTCTTATTTAATTTCATATTAGAGTTTAGCCGAATTTGCAAATTAAATTCAATTAGGCTATATTGTGAATTTTGTATGGCCATAATTGCAATCCATTTAGCCATTTTATATTTGCAAATCTAACCCTTTCTATTACAAATTTTCACTACCATTTTTCCCCACCCTAAACCATTTGGGACAAGACCATTCTTGGGCCATTTTCTCCCAGCAACCAGCAACCCTTTATTCTTAATTACTATTTCAATAACCTAGGATTATTCCCAATACAAATGACCCATCAAACACAACAATACAATACATCATTAACAACTACACATTACAACCAGATGCGTACAACGCGTACAAAACTAGCGACCCCACCTCGTTTTTTTTCTTCTTCACACCAACGAAGTAGAAACCCAAATCATTGACCCAGCCGGATTCGACCCGAATCCAGTAGCAAAAAGCGGTGTGACGACAAAATTAGCAAATGCAAAGGGCGACCAACGACGTCATTATTTCCATGAAGATATACGGAAAGCAATAACTCTTACGCGTCTTCTTCCTTTTTCTACCTCCCAGTACGAATTCGTACGAAGAGTAGTGCAAGGTGGAAATATCTCAAGGATCACTCGTCCTTGCCTCGAGATCGAGTGGCTCCCTTTGTTTGTTTGTTGCAATTTGTTGAAGAATGTTGAGGAATTCGTACAGTGAGCTCTAATCCTTTAAGAATTTGATTTGGAATTCAAATTTCTCTTGTTCTTATCTGATTACTCACCCCTTTTTCCCCCCAAAACCGAACCCTATCTTCCCTCTATATAAACTCCCTTCTTTTTTCAGTATTAAGGGTTGGTGATTTCTTAGTTTTGGCTTCCTAAAGAAATGATACATAAAAGAAATAGTGAGAAAAGTAAAAATAGAACAAAGTTATAGAACGTAGGTAGACAAAAGAAAAATTTAAGAAGATAATATCCCTATAGCTAAAGTTTCTGGGTCTGGTGGTTTGAAAATTTATTTTTTTGTCGAAATCTCTCCTTAGGGTGGTGGAATCGCTCTCAAGTTCGTCCGTTACAGTTTCGCTACCCAGAAAAAGGTAATATCTCCTCATTCCATTATCAAGTCTTATTTGGTAGTTAAGTTTAGTTTATTGTTTAATTGTTGATTTTGCTTAATGCTTTGTTGCTGGTATTAGTGTGCTTCTATTGGTTTTTAAGGGTTGTTTATTTTTGGTTCAAAGGTTGTATTTCATGTTGTCAAATGTCAAGATTATATTTTCTTAGTTGAATGTTTTGTCCTTGCTAAGTTCATATTCTTTTTTCCGAATGTCATTATTTTGAGTGTTGTCTCTTGCTCATGTGTGTGTTAGATGGATATGAAGCTTGTATAAGATAGATTCGTCGAGCTTTCTATTTTAGTTTAAGTCCAAGTCTTCTCATGATTCACCAAATTTCTGTTTTCGTATATCTCTATTAAGCTTTACTTTTTTGGTTCATTTTCTTGTCTTCTCTTACTAATCAAGTTTTATTTTAGAAAGATCGCACTTTATAGTTTGGGACTCCAAATGTCTTTTTGTGTTCAACTAGATGTTCTCTTTGAGATTAGCTGAATAAATCAATGTGAACATCTCTGTTTCTAAAAGCTCTCTGGAGGCAACACTTTGTCTTTACATGACAATGTGTTTGTTTGGGTTAAAACGTGATTTTTGAGTTAGATTGTAGTCATTTTAATGTGGAGCTCTTAACCTTTTAGTAGTAAGATCTTCTTTTTATCTGATACATTTGATTCCTATTTTAAATTAGCATATTAGTATTATTCTGTTGGGTTCCATTTGTTTATCAAAAAAATAATATATATATATATATATATATATATATATATATATAAAGATGTCTTGTTTTAGTAGTTGTTATATTAATTCATATATTCATATGTGTCATGTATTATGCGTTGTTGCTGCATATATTGAAGTTTGATGAATTCATTTCTGCTCACTGCCTCTTTATTGACATAATTGTTTAATGATAACATTGAATTATTCATGTTAACTCTTCACTTTCACTTCTTTACATGTGATGCTCTATACGAGTTCATTTCGGACTCCCTCTTTTCATATCCTCGAGTTTAAGTTTGAGTCTACCTCATCCAACAAAGTTGAAAAGGAAGCTAAAATACAGGTGAAGAGTGCCTGAAATCGAGCTATATACATCAGCATACATGGAATATACAGCAGATATAGTTATATACATGGTATACAATGACTGTGTCCACGATGTTTGCATAATCAAGACATAATTTGCAATGCAAATGTTTACGATCGTACAATAGTAAAGTAACCCAACCAAAGATTGGGGTCGAGTCCCAAGGGAGTGGGCTTGCGAATTAGTAGAAAAATAAAATTAAGTTCTAATCAATCATATCTAAAAGAATTTTCTAATAAAAACATGCTAAATCTAAGGGGTGACGCAAGCGTCAATTAACAATGGGGGTTTTGTCACAAGTAAGCAAAGATGCAAAAAGTACTAAACAAGGAGATGAGTTTCTTGGGATGTGATAGGAATATAGGAAAAACTAAACTATTGGGTACATGCTTTTGACAATAAATCTGTTGAATATTTGTGACTAGGCTAGACTATAGAGGGGGTAAATTCTCTCTTGAGCAACTTACCGCGAATAATATGGGTTCCTCTCAGATACCCATTTACAGCATGAAAAGCAACCTCCGCCTTAGCCCACTCACTCTCTCGAGCTGAGTGTGTGCGAATGAGACAAGGGTTCACTCTCTCGAGCTAAACCTCATGTCGACCCAATCCCACCGACCATCAATTTAGTAGTCTTAGTTTTACGACCTCTCTCTAGAGCAAGTAGAAAACATAAAGGTGAAATCGTATTTGCAACTACAATTTCATTAAGTTACACCACAACTACTAAACGAAATCACATCTAAACAACAAATAAATCATCAACAAGCAAGACCCAACAATTAATCTAACCCATATTCACAAAATCACACACCAAGAATTGGGGTTTTAGCTACACATGTAAAATAGATAGAAATTTATACCAATATGAGTTTGGATTCAAATGGGTATGAAGATTTAAGTCTTAAAACAAGCAAAGAGTGAAGAATCCAAGAGACCCAAACCCAAAATCTTGGAGTTGAAACCCTTTGAACCTTCAAATTCTTCAAAATCCTCTCCAAACATAGAACTCAAAAACATAAGCAAATTCTAAAAAAATTACTGTTCAAAACTAAAATTTTGATACGAGAATAATAATTCTCAATGAGTATTTATAGTTTTCAAAAATCTGTGTTGTAGTGGATCATTCGGCGTCGTTAGTCGAGATTGCTGATCAGCTCGGTGATCCGCCCTTTGGTAGGTTTCATCTCTGTCTTGCTCTATCCTTCAGCTTCATTGAGTTTTGATCATTGGGCGACATGGTACAGCTTTACGGAATAGCTCCGTGATATGTCAACTACTCCTTTTCAGCGCCGATTTTATCCTTTCATTTAGGGCTCAGCACACTGCAACAAAAGGTGAGGATAAGACCTTTTGGCGACACGCCGAGTGGGTTTGGCGATTCTCAGATTTTCATTTCTTCAATCTTTCAGCTACTTTTGTTCCTTTTTGCTAAGTAGTGTCCATGTTTTTCCTCAAACTTCAAATACCTGAAACTTAAGGGTTTTAATAAGATATTGAGACAAAATATGCATTTAAGGGCACTAATTCTATCAAAATATAGCCCTAAATGAGTCCAATTTGTGGACTCATCAACACCCCTAACTTAAAATTTTACTTGTCCTCAAGTAAACTCAAGTTCAGCCATTCAAAAAGGGTGTCTCGAATAGTGCTACACAAGACTCAATCATGAATGCACACAACATGACTCAATTTACTTATACAAAGATCAAATGTGCACTCAAAGATTCAAGTTGTGACTCACCGATATCAAAGAACCTAATGCTCATAATACTTTCTTACAATGCAGGTTCAAGCTCAACCAAAGTGTTCAAATGCCCTCACACAAGGAATGATTCCAATTTCACACACAAAGGTTTAATCATTCGAAGCTCCGAAATCAAATGCAACACTCACTCTCACAAGGAAGAACACAATGCAGGCTTTCACCTATAGTTTTGTCCGTATTTTCCAATCAACATTTTTGTTTCAGCTGACCCTAGATCAAAAAGGTCTTTTCAATGTCTGTAATGGGGCTGAGTGTAAATGTAGGGTTATTTAGGCTCAGTAACTTTCATCCTCATGAAATGTGGTGCTCACAACACTTCCTTTCCTTTTCCTTCACCATTCTCTTTAGTGCTCATAAGTCATCCTATTATTCACTTTCCATGGATTGTTTGATAACCCAATTTCTTTTATACTTTATTCCACAACTTTCTTTTTCATTCTCTTTTCTCTTTTTTTTTTTTATATGGAAGGGTTTCCATTTTTCTTAAAACCATGGATAAGAGGAGACTTTCCTTGCACTTCTTGACTTGCCCTTATCTTTTCACCACACCCCCAACTTAGGCTTTTGGCCTAAGTTGGCTATTCCACTAACCACAACTTCATGAGGATTATGGGTAATAGATAAAGAAAAGTCTAGTTTTCATCAAGTTTCTTCCAAAGAAAGGTAAGGTTCAAGGGGTATTCAAAAGCAGTTCACACACTCACAAAGTAGGTCACAAAAGAGGTATATTTTAAATTGGCTCACACTCTTAGAAGTTGCTTAATATCATATTAAAAGATAACATCACTTAGTTGATCGGACCAACGGGGCAAATTCTAGGATCTATCATCTGTGGTTCAATTCATCACACTAGGCATTGACACTACAGTCAAACAAGACTCCACACTTTCGTTAGTGTGCAATGATCATCATAAGAGACTCAATACGATACTAGGCTAGTCATAAAGAGATGCAAAGAGTTCAGATATTGTCTATGCAACTTCATTTGGCCTCATTGTAGCGCGCATTCATGTTCGTTCGATTGAGGGTACTATTTAAGTCATCGGTACTGATTAGAATCGAGACTTAAATTTTGCAAAAGAATAGCCACATTCAACACACGAGAGGTGGAAATTTTTTTTCGAACGGGTCAAAATCATTTTGCAATTTAAAACAAAAGGAGCCATAAGCTCAAACATCCACAAAAATAGTGTAAACACAATTTAAGCATAAAACCCAAATATAAATAAGACACGAACATCAATAGCACAAAAAGGTGGGCCTCACCCTACCACAAATAAAAACATTTGTCCTCAAATGCAAATAACACAAAATCCAAAATGTAAAATGAACAAAGACAGAGATGGAGGTAAAAAGGTTATCTTGCATAATCTGTTGCGCATCTGCCCAGGCTTCAGTGCCCGAAATGACTTCAGAAGGGCTAGCTCCACCGAATCCAGCAACAGGTGCTAAGGAATCCTACACGATAGTATCTATCATAATTGCTTCCATCTCGGTCAAGTCTTCATCTGTAGCTCCCTCAGTCTCCTCATGCATTTCTTCATCAGTCTCTGTATCTGACTCAGGATCGCCTGTCTGCTCCATTCTATCCCCGTGTCCAGTAGTCGTCTGAGGCATGTTAGGCACGTCTGGAATTTTCATTGTTCCAATAATCATGGATATATCGGTGGACTTCAGGTGGTTTACATCTTTCCACAGCTCAGTAGTAGCAGCTTTTAAAGTTATCACCTCCTTTATGGCCCCTTGGTTGTGCTCACACACCATTATCCTAGCAGCCAGGGAATCAATAATAGTGTTCAGAGGTGTCACAACATCAGCTAGGTCTATCTAGATCATGCTTGGAACAGAGGCCTCTAGACTGGCAGCCCGACGATCAGTAGAAGGGATAACTGTCCTATCCGGAGTAGGGAAGCCTAAATGAGTAGAGGTCGGGAGATAGTAGGAGAAGGTCTAGGAGGTATTTCAGCAGCATAAGAACCTACAGTATCAAAAGAAATAGCAATAAGGATACTTGAAGGCCTAGAGGCTGGAGTAGGCAAAAATGCCTCTACAGGTGCTGATTTTGTGTCTACCGGGACTGCCTTCTTCTTTTCCTCCTGATCTTTAAGGTACTCAGCTTCGATCCTCCAGATATTAGTGGAGGATATCGAAATCACTTCCACATCTTTCTTTGCATCTCTTGGTACCCAAGCCCTTCTACATAACTCGGTGATCAGTCCCGGGAAAGGAAGAGAGGTTCGGGTCTGCTTTGCATGCATATGAATCTTTGAAGCCATGATCATCCCCCAAATTTATTCTAGTCTTCTCCATGACGCAATCCAAATAGGCTGCTTTAGCAAGGCAAAGAATCAACTCATTCTGGGATGGCATAATTATATTGTTGAGAAAACCGAACCAGTATCTTATAGCTACATTTAAGTCTTTCTTTTCAATTGGAGCCCCTTCTGCCAACCACTTCGGCAAGCAGTCTGAAATTAGTGGGGCTAACCACTTTTTCTTTGTGTTCAGCTTTTCTGTTATGATCAAGTGCTGGCAGTGATACTCAATATTCGTGGACATGCCCAAGATTGTGTTTATGGCCTCGCTGTCATAAATTACCTTCCTTCCTCTAACAACCACATAGTCGACTTCTCTGAATGTTGATATTAACTTCTAACTCTAGGGCACCAATGCACTATATGCACTGTAAAATTCTCTGACCCAACTTGGTATATAAGAGACACGGGGTTTTGTGAAGATTTGGAACTTGTGGTGCTACAGGCATTTCATTATCTCTGGGTACCTGTCAATAACCCCATCTATTGACAGACACTTTTCCTCCAGGATTGTCCTCAACCCCTCAACCTTTAATCTATTCATTGACTTGGGCAGATGACCTTGTACAAGAGGTGCCAACACTATTTCTTGTTTTGGATCTTGAAGTGTAGGAGTGGTAGACTTGGGACTCCGGATTCTAGATGGATCATTTAGCCTCTTAGATAGTAATTCAGCTATTTGTGACATTATGAGCTCATCCTCATTAGATTCGATAGTCTGAGGCTCTTGATGTTCCTCCTCACTATCAGATGGACTATGGTAAAAAGCATAATATCTCTCACTGTTGGAGATTGCATCTGATAACTCAGATGCTTTGCTTTTGCTTTTGTTTTTTCTATCAGATGTGGACAATTTTGGGATCTTGTCTATTGATACCGCTGCGCCTTCGTTGATTTTAATCCCATTCACCTTATTGTGTGGTGGCATGTCTCTACCTGGATCCTTTGGTATACGCATGTCTTCAATGTACTAAAAAAATTTAGAAATGATACAATTGATGATCTCAGACAATCTATTGCAAACAGACTTGCCGATCCAGTCGGCAAATCGCCAAACCACTTGGCGAGCTAGCTTGGGCACGCCGAAGGGATTGGCTGACAAGTTAAAGCAAGTTGGCAATGAGAAGGCCTTTTCAGTGTCTTCCTGACTACTTTCAACGAACAACGGTTTGTCCACCAAAAGTTACAGCGCAACAAAAGATCGGGGAAGTAGAAAAAGGGCGAATTAGATCGCTTTTGGCAAGTCGCCGAGTGCTCTTGGCGACCTTAGGCTTCTTGCCCAAAGCTACAGAATCTCAAGTCAAATTTTCACATGAAATTAAAGGAGAGATGGGTATTTTTTAGGCGAAGCACTGAGTAATTTGGCTAGCTCGACTTATCCCACCAAATGGCCCAACGTGCTAATAATCGACCCAACATCTCGAATTCAGCCCTGCAATCCCTAAAAATAAAATTAACACTTGTGTTAGATAAATTAAACTAAGACCCTAACTCCCATCATCCCAGGATACTCAGACTTTTCCTGGTTTTGCCAAGCTAGATATCACACAAGAACAACCACATGATTTGACTCATTTCAACGCACAAGCATATGGAATTTCAAAAATCAAGATACAACAGGTAAGATTCTAGACTTAAGATATGCATTCAAACATTTTAATCTTACCAGATAGGCCCAACATACAACAACATGATATGAGTATTGCAAATGAGCAAAAGATTCTTAAAAAAATAAACTCGGGGTTCGGAAACTAACCTTAGATGACGATTAATACAAATTGAAATGCTAGATAGTAAAGTAATCCAACTCTGAGCACAAACCATCGACTAAAATACTTACAAAGATGCAAAACTATAAATGTGATTTTGTGAGTTTAAAAAGCGAGGGAAAATGAGATTTCAAACCCTTTGACCCGATATACCATCTAGTTCATGCCATTCGGCGATGTTAGTCATGTTCGCCTACGTACTTGGCGACATGCCCATTAGTTATTTACCTTTCCATTTATAGGCCCAAATTACTATGATTTTGAGCCAAACGGTGGTCAATCAGGCACGCCGACCCTTCTGGCGATACAACAACTAGGTCATTCTTTCGCCGATCTTCACTTTACGAACGCTTTCCCACTTAAACCTACACAATCAACACACCATTATTTATAAACTCAAAATAAGAACAAGGGTTTTGCGTTGCCTCCTAAACAACGCCTTAGTTAATGTCGTGGCACAACGCAAGCACTCAAACTCCATTTTTGGGGTTAGCCATTGTATCACTAGGCAACCCCCTGTTTTGTTGTGGGTGGAGATCGGGCAACGCATAACCTATGAGGTTCTCCAGCAGCTGGACAGCTTTGGAATGAATCTTTTCTTCATATCTTCCTCAACTTCTCAAGTAGCTTCCCTAAAAAACTAGTTCCTCCAAAGAACTTTGACTAATGCTACCTCTTTTGTTCTCAACTTACGAACCTAGCAATCAAGAATCTGAACAAGAATCTCTTCATAAGATAAGATATCTTTGATCCCAATATATTCGATTGGTATAATCAATGAAGGATCACCCATGCCCTTCTTCAACATGGAGACGTGAAATACCAGATGAACTGCTACTAACTATTGTGGTATCTCTAACTCATAAGCTACATTACCTACCCTTTTTGATATACTATAAGGCCAATATTCCAGGGACTAAGCTTCCCCTTCTTACTAAACATCATAACGCCCTTCATGGGTGAAACCTCTAACTACTTCAAACTCTAACTCCCTTCTCTTACATTAGTGTAGGATTTCTGACGACTCTGCATTGTTCTAAAACTCTCTTGAATAAATTTCACTTTCTCCATAGCTTATTGAACTAAGTGTGGTCCTATCAACCCTGCTTCACCAACTTCAACCCATCCAATAAGAGATCTACATTTTCTCCCATAAAGAGCCTCATATGGAGCCATTTGGATGCTAGCATGGCAACTATTGTTGTAGGCAAACTCAAAGAGAGGTAGGTGATGATCCCAATTACCCTTGAAATCAATCACACAATCTACCTTGATACCTCAAAACACTATCTCTCCCTTGTTCTAAAAGCCATCACTTTTTGCTAATGAACACTTGCCTTTATTCAAGCACTAAAGGACCTTGGTCTTGCTCGCCTTTTACTTCTAACACTAATGATTATTAAGCCCCATTCATCACCACTATTCCTCCTTCTGTAAAATCTATTAATCACACTCCTAATCATGCAAATCTATGCACATTTTTTTTGCTAACTCTTTCTTACCTTCTTCAAAATGGGCGGTACTACCCATAAATAACCTGATCAAGGAATCATCAACAACATTAGTCTTACCTGGGTGGTAAAGAATACTCATTTCATAGTCCTTGAGCAATTCTAACAACCTCCTCTGTCTAAGATTAAGCTATTTCTGACTAAACACATACTGAAGACTCTTGTGATCGGTGAACATATCCACATGAACACCATAAAGGCTATGGCGCCATATTTTCAAACCAAATACTATGGCAACAAATTCTAAATCATGGGTTGGGTAATTCTTCTCATGAACTTTCAATTGTCTGGAGGCATAAGTTATAACCTTGTCATTCTACATTAACACACAACCCAAACCAAATCTAGATGTATCACAATACACCACAAAACCTTGAGTACCGTCTGGTAACTTCAACATTGGGGTAGTAGTCAACCTCTCTTTCAATTCTTGAAAGCTTTTTTCACAAGCTTCAAGCCATTGAAACTTCACTGTATTATAATTTAACTTGGTCAAATGAGATGAAATAGATAAAAATCCTTCGACAAACCCTCTATAATATTCAGCCAAACCCAAAAAGCTACTAATATTGGTTGGAGATGTGGGTCTAGGCCAATTCTGCACTGCCTCAATTTTTTTTTAGAATCAACTTTAATTCTCTCTCCAGACACAACATGGCCTAAGAATGCCATAGACTCAAGCCAAAACTAACATTTAGAGAACTTGGAGTACAACTCTCTATCTTTTAAAATCTGAAGAACTATTCTGATATAGATAGGATGATCTTTTTCATTCCTTGAATAGATTAGTATGTCATCAATGAAGACAATAACAAACATGTCTAAATAAGGTTTTTAGAGAACTCTATTTATAAAGTCCATGAATGTTGCAGGTGCATTGGTCAAACCCAAGGACATGACCAGAAACTCATAATGACCAAACAAGTTCTAAAAGTTGTCTTTGGAATATCACATTCCCTTACTCTCAACTGATGGTAACCCGATCTGAGGTCTATCTTCAAGAAACATGAAGCACCTAGAAGCTGATCGAAAAGATCATCAATCCTTGGAAGAGGATACTTGTTCTTAATGGTAGCCTTGTTCAACTGACGTTAATCTATATATATCCTAAGGGAACCATCTTTCTTTCTCACGAACAAGACCAGAGCACCCTAAGGAGAGACACTTAATCGAATAAAGCCCTTATCTAAGAGATCCTTTAACTGCTCCTTAAGCTATTTCAACTCTGTTGGTGCCATTCTATTTGGTGGAATAGATATAGGATGAGTATCTGGAAGAATGTCTATACCGAAGTCTATTTCTCTCTCAAGAGAGACTCCGGATAGATCATCTAGAAAAACTTTTGGAAACTCTTCTACTACTAGAACTGACTGAATAGGATGTATCTCAACACTAGAGTCATTAACTCAGACTAGGTGATAGACACACTCCTTAGAAACTATCTTCCTTACCTTAAGATATGAAATGAAACGACTCTTAGGCAATGCTGAGCTGCTTTCCCACTCTAAGACTGGCTCGTTTGGAAACTAAAACTTGACAAAACAAGTTCTATAATAAACTAAGGCATAACAAGCATGAAGCCAGTCCATACCAAGAATGACATCAAACTCTACCATGTCTAACTCAATTAAATTAGCCATTAGACTCTTTTGATTGACGAAAATGGGACACTCATGATAGACTCTCTCTGCTAGAATAGACTCGCCAACAGGTGTAGAAACACTAAATGGTTCACTAAGTTGCTCAGGAATAACATCAAAATTCATAAAAACATAAGGAGTTACAATGGACAAACTTGCTCATGGATCTAGCAAAGCATAAATAATAAAGTCAAAGACTTTGATCATACCAGTGACAACATTTGGAGAGTTCTCTTGCTCTTGGTGATTAGTGATCACATAAAGATGATTTCCTTCTCCGTCTGCCCTTGAAGTAGCTCATTTAGATACAACTCTATCTGGTGGAGCAACTAAGGAAGACTGGGCTCTATTGCCCCAATTACCATTACTCTGTCTTCTCTTAGGACACTCTCTCATAAAATAACCGTTTTGGCCGCACTTGAAGCAACCAGTGGAGCCATCAAGACATATCCCTGAGTGGTTCCTACCATACTTAGCACATGCAGTAGTCTTAGTACACCTTTGTGCCTTACTACCTTGCAAATGTGTTGGTCTAGCTCTGAAGTTCTGAGAATTTTGACTACTATACTCACTTTTGTTCCTTGCTGCAGTTGCACTAGTAGATGATGGAGCAAGTCCTTTATGCTTTTGTTGGAAGGTAGACCGATTTGCATTACTCTTTCGCTACTTGGATTTATTCCCTGATGTCTTACCTCTCTTGTTCTTAAACTCTTCTCTATCCTTAAGCTTGTCCTCCTCAACTTGTTGCACATGGATCATTATTATTGCTATGCCCAGGTAACCTATTAGCATGACTGCCTTACTTTCCTTTCTTGACAAACGAGTCAACCCAACAACGAATAAAAACCATCCTTCTCCTCATGT
The DNA here is from genome assembly GCA_037074985.1 of Solanum bulbocastanum. Classification (NCBI taxonomy): domain Eukaryota; kingdom Viridiplantae; phylum Streptophyta; class Magnoliopsida; order Solanales; family Solanaceae; genus Solanum; species Solanum bulbocastanum. The sequence continues at coordinate 18,221,343 of CM073608.1, read as the reverse complement.
CGTCAACCATCTCTTTGCTTCTCATAGATCATGGGGAAAGAAATGCCCCATGAAAGCACTCTCAAAATAGTCTAACTCACAAATGGTTACGCGTAAGCACAACTTAGAAAGAAACTTTTATAGAGATACACTCTATCTCATGAAGTGAGTATGAAAGAAGTGAGGAATTTCCTAAACGTTACAGCCTCCTAATTATAGATGTGACGCACTTCATACCATTAACTAGGACTCTATAGAAACGGATTCATAGACTTCCTAGGACTCTTGAACTCTGTGCTCTGATACCAAGTTTTTCACGCCCCGAGCCTACACCCAGGGCGAGACTGGCACTCAAGAACCATTGTTAGCCCTAAGCAAACCCTTCGCCTGGCTTACTTACTCAGCGGAAGACTTAGAATAAGAAAGAGAATCTAAATACAAGATAACTCAATAGATATCAAACTGAACTCATAATGTTTTAAAAATAAACATTTAACTTAGCCAAAAATGGCAACTAAAATCTGAACATAAGCCAATAACAAAATGATGAAGAATGAACTAACATCTGACTGACTATCTATGATGCCTCTAAAAATCCTGAGATGGATGTCGGGACAGGCCCACGACATCCTATTGAACTAAAATGATAAAGTAGTAAAAAGGGGGATCCTCCTAAAGCAAGGATGCTCACCAACAACGCTGAAGCTCAACTAGATCACCGATGTGATGGATGTTGATCCTGGTTACCTACGTCTGCATCATAAGAAGATGCAGGCCAACTGGCATCAGTACATTGAATATACGAGTATGAGAGTTGGAAAGCTAAACACAACTTAAGCTTGAAACGAATCTGAAAGGAACTGAAGAACTTACCTAGCTCAACGCAACTCAACATAACCGGACTCATTTCAATATAAACCAATTTAAAAACAAGTGAAATATAAAGAAAAATTATTTAAAACATGATGTCAACTCTTTCTGTATGAAAAGATACATATAACTCTGAGATGTATGTAAAAATAAAATTAAACTGATGAATATAAAAATACAAAATACTGTTGTGGGAGTTTCTTTAATCGACAACAATCACTTAAGAGCTATAGTGATGATATAATACTTTACCTCGCGCTGCCAAGGACCATCCTATACCTTGCTGGGGGTATAGGACCTAACTCACTAAGTGGATCCACTAGCCTATGCTAAAAAGCATTAAAGGATTCATCTTAAAAGTATGACCCTTTTCTACCCATGATAGTTACATGGTTTATGGGGGCTGTGGGTTCTCTGAATGCTCCCCCATATCGGTGCTCAATACTATTCCCAAAATATGATACTAGCTCTTTATGGTTAAAAACATATTTCTTTCTGTGATTTGAGATGATTGGTCAAAAACTTAGCTCAAAGGTTATCATGAAAATCAAAGTTTTCCCTCTTGCTTAATTATGAAAGCATTTACTCTTTTCTGAAAACTAGCCCGAAGGCTCTTTGGAAATCAAGGTTTCCTTTCTTGTTTAAATGTAAAAACATTTTAAACTCTTTGGGAATACATAGTCCCCATATACTTTTGAAGAAATGAACTTCAAGCTTTAATCTTTACTCAACTTGAACTTAAAGTCTTAAAACAACGTTAAAAGCATTTGCAAAAGACTTCTTAAAAAGACTCTAAGAACTTCCTAGACTTGGCTCTTGACTTTCCTTGAATTTGAATTTATGGATTCAAGTTTATGATTTATGTTTCTATATGATTTCTAGATGTTTAGAGGTCATTTAGAGTAGTTAGAATCAATGGAAAGTGTTAGTACACTTCAGAAGGACTTAAATAGGCTAAACGACGAAAATTGGTGAAAAACAACGATTAGGGTGTATCCCTGGCACGCCGTGGCAGTCCCAACTTACTGGGGCTCTAATCTAGCGTGCTGCCCCAGTATTTCTGGCGCTATGGGGGCGCATCACGCCACCTTTTCCCTAGGCAAAAATTTGTCGATTTTTTGGTCTCGCTTTCTGATCTTAGATTGATTTTAATCGATTCTTTTTATCAAATTCACTTTAGAATCAGTTACCCAAGGCATATAAACAAAATTGAACTCATACACTCAAGGAAACAACACTTTAACATCAAGAAACTCCTTAATCCCAATTCATATTCAAGAACTAAATCAATTCAAGAACAAATGTCAAGAACTTCAAATTGTCAATATTTTTAGGACGAAACTACGCTGAATTAAACATGCTTCGTGCATGGGTGAACTAACCCTATGCTATGTGATCTCACATGCCTTGTAGGGATCACCCCCGACGAAATCCACAAGCTAAACTCGACGAACTTGACCATTTCCTTGCTTCTCCTTCTCCCTTCTACTCTTCTTTCCTCTTCTCTAAAACCCTTACTGTATTTCAAAAGCGTGAAACCGACTAAGCTCATTTAGACCCTTAATTAATTCACTAAAACAAATTCAATTAATTGGATAAGGAAAAGACTGAAATACCCTTCAAAAATTTTGATTGGACATTTACTTGTTTGAACAACCCAACTTCCAATAGGCATATCTCACTCATACGAAATCGGATTTGTGCAAACTTGGCGAAGTTAGAAAGATCGTTCCAAGAGCTTTCCAACCATACCTGGAAGTACACCTAAATCATCCTGATCTAGGAGTTATGTCTGTTTGAAGTTGACCGAAAATTCACTATTTCCTAACTTAAGTAAATTTCCAGATTTTTCCTTCTTTCCAAAAATGACTATTTCCAATTATTGGCATCTTCCAATCTATTTCAAATTGCGAGATGTTACAATATCTCCCCCTTGGGAACATTCTTCCTCGAATGAGATTACTCTTAATAGTCTAAGGGTGTAACATGCAACATTCAGTTCAAGCACCCACAAGCAAATGCAAAACAACATGCCAACTTGCAAAATAAATACTAAGAAAGGATTAGTACCTTGATCTGGAATTTCTCAGGGTTCGATGAGATGTGGATATCTCTTCTTCATATCTTCCTCAGCTTCTCAAGTAGCTTCCCTAATAAACTGGTTCCTCTAAAGAACTTTGACTAATGCTACCTCTTTGTTCTCTACTTGCGAACTTGGAAATCTAGAATCTGAACATGAATCTCTTCATAAGATAAGCTATCTTTGATCCCAATATATTCGATTGGTATAATTAATGAAGGATCGCCCATGCACTTCTTCAACATGGAGACATGAAATACCAGATGAACCGCTGGTAACTCTTGCTGTAGCTCCAACTCATAAGCTATATTACCTACCCTTTTTTATATTCTGTAAGGCAAATATTCCATGGACTAAGCTTCCCCTTCTTACCAAAACTCATAACATCCTTCAGGGGTGAAACCTGTAATTACTTCAAACTCTAACTCCCTTCTCTTACATCAGTGTAGGATTTCTGACGACTCTGCGTTGTTCTCAAACTCTCCTGAATAAATTTCACTTTCTCCATAGCTTAATGAACTAAGTGTGGTCCTATCAACCCTACTTGAACAACTTCAACCCATCCAATAAGAGATCTGCATCTTCTCCCTTAAAGAGCCTCATATGGAGCCATTTGGATGCTAGGTTGGCAGATATTGTTGTAGGCAAACTCAAAGAGAAGTAGGTGATGATCCCAGTTACCCTTAAAATCAATCACACATTCTACCTTGATACCTTAAAACACTATCTCCCCCTTGTTCAAAAAGCCATCACTTTTTGTTTATGAATACTTGCCTTTATTCAAGCAATAAAGGACATTGGTATTGCTCGCCTTTTACTTCAGACACTAATGATGATTCAGCCCCATTCATCACCACTATTCCTCCTTCTGTGGAATCCATTAATCGGACACCTAATCATGCAAGTCTATGCACATTTTTTTTCCTAACTCTTTCTTACCTTCTTCAAAATGGGAGGTATTACCCATAGATTACCTACTCAAGGCATCATCAATAACATTACCCTTACCTGGGTGGTAAATAATACTCATTGCATAATCCTTGAACAACTCTAACCACCTCCTCTGTCTGAGATTAAGCTATTTCTGACTAAACACATACTGAAGACTCTTGTGATCAGTGAACATATCCACATGAACACCATAAAGACTATGGCGCCATATTTTCAAACCAAATACTATGGCAACAAATTCTAAATCATGGGTTGGGTAATTCTTCTCATGCACTTTCAATTGTCTGGAGGCATAAGTTATAGCCTTGCCATTCTGCATTAACACACAATCCAAACCAACCCTAGACGTATCATAATACAACACGAAACCTTGAGTACCATCTGGTAAGCTTAACACTGGGGCAATAGTCAACCTCTCTCTCAATTCCTAAAAGCTTTTATCACAAGCTTCAAACCATTGAAACTTCATTGTCTTCTAAGTTAACTTGGTCAAATGAGATGAAATAGATAAAAATCCCTCGACAAACCCTCTATAATATTCAGCCAAACCCAAGAAACTCCTAATATTGATTGGAGATGTGGGCTTAGACTAATTTTGCACTGCCTCAATATTTTTTGAGTATCAACTTTAATTCCTTCTCCAGACACAATGTGGCCTAAGAATGCCACAAACTCAAGACAAAACTCACATTTAGAAAACATGGCGTACAACTCTCCATCTTTTAAAGTCTAAAGAACTATTCTGAGATTGCTAAGATGATTTTCTTTATTCCTTGAATAGATTAGTATGTCATCAATGAAGACGATAACAAACATGTCTAAATAAGGTTTTGAGAACTCTATTTATAAGGTCCATGAACGTTGTAGGTGCATTGGTCAAACCCAAGGACATGACCATAACGAGTTCTAGAAGTTGTCTTTGCAATAGCACATTCCCTTGCTCTCAACTGATGGTAACCTGATCTGAGGTCTATCTTCGAGAAACACGAAGCACCTTGAAGCAAATCGAAAATATCATCAATCCTTGGAAGAGGATACTTGTTCTTGATGGTAACATTGTTGAAATGATGGTAATCTATACACATCCTAAGGGAACCATCTTTCTTTCTCACAAACAAGGCCGGAGTACCCTAAGGAGAGACACTTGGTTGAATAAAGCCCTTATCTAAGAGATCCTGTAATTGCTCCTTAAGCTCTTTCAACTCTGCTGACACCATTCTATATGGTGGAATAGATATAGGATGAGTATCTGAAAGAATGCCTATACCAAAGTCTATTTCTCTTTCAGGAGGCACTCCGGGTAAATCATCTAAAAAGACTTCTGGAAACTCTTCTACTACTGGAACTGATTGAGTAGGAGGTATCTCAACACTAAAGTCATTAACTCAGACTAAGTGATAGACACACCCCTTAGCAACTAACCTCCTAACCTTAAGGTACGAAATGAAACGACCTTTAGGCACTGCTAAACTGCTTTCCCACTCTAAGACTGGCTCATTTGGAAAGTAAAACTTGACAACACAAATTCTACAATCAACTGAGGCATAACAGGCATGAAGCCAGTCCATACCAAGAATGACATCAAAATCTATCATGTCTAACTCAATTAAATCAGCCATGGTACTATTATGATTGAGGGAAATGGGACAATCACGATAGACTCACTATGCTAGAATAGACTCACCAACAGGTGTAGAAACACTGTATTGTTCACTAAGTTGCTCAAGAATAACATCAAAATTTATTGCAACATAAGGAGTTACAAAGGACAAATTCGCTCCTGGATCTAGCAAAGCATAAATAATAACATCAAAGACTTGAATCATACAAGTGACAACATCTGGAGAGTTCTCTTGCTCTTGGTGATTAGTGATCACATAAAGATAGTTTTCTTCTCTGTCTGCCCTTGAAGTAGCTCATCTAGATACAACTCTATATGGTGGAGCAATTGAAGAACACTAGCTCTATTTCCCTAATTACCATTACTCTGTCTCCTCTTAGGACACTCTCTCATAAAATAACCGTTCTGGCTGCAGTTGAATCAACCAGTGGAGTCATCAAGACATATCCTTGAGTGGTTCCTACCACACTTAGCACATGCAAGAGTCTTAGTATCCCTTTGTGCCTTACTACCTTGCGAATGCATTGGTCTAGCTTTGAAGTTTTGAGAATTCTGACTATTATACTCACTTTTGTTCCTTGTAGCAGGTGCACTAACAGATGATGGAGCAGGTCCTTTCTGCTTTTGTTGGAAGGAAGACCAATTTGTATAACTCTTTTAGTGCCCGAATTTATTCCATGATGTCTTAGCCCTCTAGTTCTTAAACTCTTCTCTATCCTTTAGCTTGTCCTTATTAACTTGTTGCACATGGATCATTGTTATTGCTATGTCCATGTAACCTATTAGCATGGCTGCCGTACTTTCCTTACCTAACAAACGAGTCAACCTAACAACCAATAATATCATTCTTCTCCTCATGCCATCAACCATCTCTTTCCTTCTCTTAGATCACGAGGAAAGAAATACCCCATGAAAGCACTCACAAACGGTTACGAGTAAGCATGAATTAAAAAGAAACTTCTATAGAGATACACTCTATCGCACGAACTAAGTATGAAAGAAGTGAGGAATTTCCTAAATGTTGCAGCCTCCTAATTATAGATGTGGCACACTTCATACCAATAACTAGGACTCTACAGACAAGAATTCATAGAATCCCTAGGACTCTTGAAATCTGTGCTCTGATAACATGTTTTTCACGCCCTAAGCCTACACCCTAGGTGAGACTGGCACTCAAGAACCATTGTTGTCCCCAAGCGAACCCTTGGCCTGGCTTACTTACTTAGTGAAAGACTTAGACATAAGAAAGAGAATTCAAATACAATATAACTCAACATGTCTCAAACTGAATTCATAATGTTTTGAAAATAAACATTTAACTTTGCCAAAATGGCAACTCAAATATGAACATAAGCCAATAAAAAAATGATGACGAATGAACTAATATCTCATTGACTATCTATGAAGACTCTAAAACAACTGAGATGGATGTCGGGACAAGCCTGCGACATCCTTATGAACAAAAATGATAAAGTAGTAAAAAGGGGGATCCTCCGAAAGCAAGGAGGTTCACCAACAACTCTGAAGCTCAACTGGATCAATGATGCGTTGGATTCTGATCCAGGTTACTTGTGCCTACATCATAAGATAATGCAGGTCAACTAGCATCAGTACATTGAATGTACAAGTATGCAAGTTGGGAAGCTAAACAAAACTTAAGCTTGAAAAGAATCTGAAAGGAACTGAAAAGCTTACCTTGCTCAATGCAAATCAACATAACTGGACTCATTTCAATATAAAGTAGTTTAAAAAAAAGTTCAAAATAAAGAAAAACTGTTTAAAACATGATGTCAACAAGGTGTATATGCAAAGATACATATAAATATGAGATTTATGTAAAAATACAAATAAACTAATGTATATAAATATACAAAATACTACTGTGGGAGTTTCTCTAACCGAAAACCATCACTTAAGAACTATAGTGATGATACAACACTTCATCTCGCGCTGCCAAGGATCATCCTATACGTTGTCAGGGGTATAGGACCTAACTCACTAAGTGGATTCACTAGTCTACGCTAAAAAGCATTAAAGGATTCCTCTCTAAAGTATGACCCTTTTCTACCCATGATGGCTACATGGTTTATGGGGGCTGTGGGTTCTCTGAACGCTCCCCCATATCGGTGCTCAATATTACTCCTAAAATATGATACTAGCTCTTTATATTTAAAAACATATTTCTTTCTGTGATTTGAGATAATTGCTCAAATACTTAGTTGAAAGGCTATCTTGGAAATCAAAGTTTCCCCTTTTGCTTAATTATGAAAGCATTTACTCTTTTCTGAAAACTAGCCCGGAGGTTCTTTAGAAATTGAGGCTTCCTTTCTTGATTAAATGTGAAAACATTTTAAACTCTTTGGGAATACATAGTCTTCATATACTTTTGACGAAATGAACTTTAAGCTTTAATGTTTACTCTTTACTCAACTTGAACTTTAAGTCTTAAAGCAAAGTTAAAAGCATTTGCAAATGACTTCTTGAAAAGACTCTAAGAACATCCTAGACTTGGCTCTTGACTTTCCTTGAATTTGAATTTATGGATTCAAGGTTATGATTTATGTTTCTGGATGATTTTTAGATGTTTAAAAGTCATTTAGAATAGTTAGAATCAATGGAAAGTGTTAGTACACTTTAGAAACACTTAAATAGGCAAAACGACGAAAACTGGTGAAAAACAACAATTACGGCGCATCCAAGGCGCACCGCGCCAGCCCTAACTTACTGGGGCTCTAATCTGGCGCACTGTTGTTGCGCCGCCCCAGCCTTCCTGGCGCTATGTGGGCGCGTCGCACCACCTGTTCCTTAGGCAAAAATTTGTCAAACTTTTGGTCTTGTTTTCTGATGTTAAATCAATTTTAATCGATTCTTTTTCTCACACTTTAGAATCAGATACCCTAGGTACATACACAAAATCTAACTCATACAAATCAAGAAAACAACACTTTAACATCAAGAAACTCCTTAATCCCACCTCATATTTAAGAACGAAATCAATTCAAGAACAACTATCAAGAACATCAAATTCTCAATCTTTTAAGGACGAAAATACGCTGAATTAAATATGTTTGGCGTGTGGGTGAAATAACCCAATGCTATGTGATCTCACATACCTTGTCGGGATCACCCCCGATGAAATGCACAAGCTAAACTCGACAAACTTGACTGCTTCGCCTATTATTTTCTCCTCTTCTTTCCTCTTCTCTAAAACCCTAACTCTTTTCCAAAAGCTTAAAACTGACCAAGTTCAGTTTAGACCCTAATTAATTCACTAAAACAAATTTAGTTAATTGGATAAGGAAAAGACTGAAATACCCTTCAAAAATCTGGATTGGACATTCCTTATTTGAACAGCTCAATTTCCAATGGGTGTATCTCACTCATACGAACTCGGATTCGTGCAAACCTAGCGGGGTTGGAAAGATCGTTCCAAGAGCTTTCCAACCATACCTAGAAGTACACCTAAATCATCTTGATCTAGGAGTTATGTACGTTTGAAGTTGATCAAAAACTCTTTATTTCCTAACTTGAGTAAATTTCCAGATTTTTCCTTCTTTCAAAAAATGACTATTTCCAATTATTGGCTTCTTCCTATCTATTTCAAATTGCGAGATGTTACATGATGAATGTCTCAAAGAAGCATGAATCAATGTCTATCTGATGGAAGTTCAGAAAAGAAAGCTCATAAGTTTTCTTGGACGATATATCAATACATTTGTTTAATGACATGTTGTAGTTGAGCATAGACATACATCTTAAGTTTTCAATCGATGCAGATGCTATCAAGAGCTATTATATTTGAAGATTTAGAGTTCCTTTTATTTATTTCCTTATAATTTTTCTATTTGCTTGTAATGGCTTTGTTTAGAATTTGATCCCTCTATAATGAACTACCTATGACCTGAATTGTCAAGAATGAGAAAAGTAGGTGGCCTATGTTGGCCTCAGTCGGTTCCTTGTTTAATTTGTCTTATTTTTGTAAATCCTTGAGCAGGGACTACTTTTGACCTGATTCCTGCCTTAACGGGATACATAGGCACCACAACGGCTCGGTCATATCTCCCATAAGACCTCTATTTTTCTTTATAGTAGAAATTGGGACAGATTTTTTGAGAGGGACTCTAAAATTCCAAAGAAGAAGATCTCTCTAACAAGTCAAGACTGAAGTTACATTTAAAATCATAATTGGGACAAAATTTTTGAGAAGATCTCAAAAAATCCATGATTCGTTCATCAACGGTTCAAGATACGCAAGATTGTTAATTGGGACAGAAATTTTTAAGGATGACCTCAAAAATTTTATTATGGCTTCATTAGAGATTTAAGACAACTGTGAATAACTCCAGCATGACCAGAAGTTTAGAAGTAACTCCAAGTGATCCCCAACATTATTTTAGGATCAGAAGTCAAATTCAACAATATTTGACATTTCAGAGTTAGATCGCTCAAACTTCAACAGTCTTTAGAATCTTTCCAACAAATTGCTTGAATGCGTTCATCAAGCTTGACGTGACATGATACTTGACAATGAACTGATTTTTTCAATTACAAATTTTTGAAAACCTTTTTCTTAAATGTGTATGTTTCAATTATTTTTGCATAAAATGGTTTGTCTTGTCTATCAAAAAGCAAGAGGTTGGAGTGATCAACCGAAGATAGCAAGACAAGGAGAGTGTGATTGAAGAACTCAACACATATCAGTTTGTTTTAAAAACTAACAATTTTTCTCTAGATGCGGGTCTATAAGTTTGCCTCAAGATTACCATATTCCTCTATTCAATGAATATGGAGAAGTCAAAAGGGCAAGGAACTCCCCAAAATTGACAACTTGTCAGTGGATGCAGGAAAGTCATTGAAGTTTTTCAGAAAGAAAAAACTGTTCAGAATATGACCAACAACACCTTGGTCAAATTCCCGGCAAAGTAGGAGTCACAATGAATACAAATGTTCAAATATAACAAGTGAAAGCATCACTCTCAACATATACAAGCATCTACAATGACATCAAATTACATTTTTTAGCATCAAGAATATTTGAAGAATATTCACAAATCGCGTCAATATCAGACACTGTAATGTGAAAACTCCCCGAGGGACATTTCTACAGTATCATCAGATGAGATAATACCACTATCCAATGGGACATATTTGTAGTATTATCAAATGAGATAGTACCACCACCGAGAAGGACATCATCATCATTTTATCGATGGAATATCAACATGATCCTACCAATGGATCAACAATGAAGAATCATCATCCTATCAATGGAGCATCAACATCATCACCCAGAGTGACATCAACATAATCCTACCAATGGATCATAAATAAAGAATCATCATCTTACTAATGGATCATCAATGAAGAATCATCATCCCATCTATGGAGCATCAATATCATCCTACCAATGGAGCATCATCATCCTATCAATGAAACATCATCATCAACATAAAACTGAACGAGAAAGTCATCATCATTATAGCATCATATCAAGTCATCATCTACTGCATCAAAATCGATGGAGACTAATGTCAGAACATATATAGAAAATAACATTTACTAAATATGGTAAAACGTATCACTTCTCCATTTAAATTATAATTTCTGCTAACAAGTTTATTTTATTCCTTGTTGAGAGCATCAAAGAGGATGAAATTCTCAAATCAAACCACATGTGCAGATGACATCAGAAAAGATGTAGCACAACATGGAACATTTTCTTAACGCGAGCTGAGAAGTGAATATCATCGAGCCTTCCACCTCATTACAATTGGACTATTATCAAGTCATCCACCTCGTTACAGTTGGATAATCATTCAACCATCTATCTCATTGTAGAGATCACCAGAGTTTACCATGTAGATAACAAGCAATGAAATCTCCAAATCCTCAGCAAATCATTAGTTGTAATGGACCTATTGTGTTCGAAAGTGGTATTGATTATCTTTTACTCTCAATACTCCTTTATTTTATCATCTAGTTGAAAAAAATGTTTGTGCTTATCCATTCAGATACAGTCATTTGTCATATGAATGATCATTCTTTATTTTCTGACTCAACTGCTAGCTAAAGCGGCACTATGTCTACTAATTATTTACTTTGAGTGTGCATACATATACTGAACATAGTTATGTGACATCTTTCACATCAAGAGTAACTGAAAAGCATCGTAAGAGATGCTACCACTTTTTCCAATTACAGTTCTACTAACAAGTTTATTTATGTCTTTGTCGAGATCATCCAAGAGGATGAATTCTCAAACAAACCACAGGTGCGGACGACAATAATACGGATGTAGCACAACGTGGAACTTTTTCTTAGCAGCGAACTGGGACATAGTCTGAAGAGGAGTATCAAACTTTTAGGACGCAAGCTGAGGAGTGACTTCCACCACAATCAAACCACACCCCTATCAGAAGGGATGTGGATTTTTCTTTAGGTTTATCAGTTTCAGTCCAAAAAATTTTGGTTTTCACCGGAGACAACTTTCCAATCTGATTGACAATACACCAAGAGCTTTGGAAATTAGTCTGTGTAAGTTCTTACTTATAGATATAAAGAGCTCCACATTTATGGCTAAGAGGTTGCAAGCTTTTTTTTCATACTCAACTTATTTGTCACTCTTTGAGAACCAAAGTTTATCTTGCATAATAGATTTCCTTTTCAACCGATCGAGTTGAACTACAAACAGCCTGATTCCTAAGGTTTAGGGGAAATGTAGGTGGGCTCAACATTGAAAACTCGGTTGTATTCCGATATGCGCTCTAAATTGCTATTCTCGAGCACTCCGGTCTTTTCATAATTCGATTTCGGGATAACTTTTGAATTCTTTCGTCAAATCAATCATATCGAACTATAGGTGGCCTGAATTCTCATATAGCCTGAGATATGTAGGAAACCCATGTCTAGGGTTCGACCATAATTTCGAAAGTCCGTACAAAAAATCCTTTTCTAAAGATGAAGATGTGGTCGGTCAAAATTGGATTTGTTAATTTCATTTACCTCGGATTTCTTTCATCAATCCAAGACAAACGAGGGATAGTTCTTGACACTCAAGTTTGGACCTCCACAATACAAATTAATCATCAAGCTTCTTAAAATGCCAAACTATTTTAAATAATTGACTTTATAAAATTAAAAATATTTTTCAAGTTAGTTTTATGTAATTTTGTCAGTTTTTGGAATTTTTAAACAATAAACATATATATATATATATATATATATATATTATATAATTAGAATATTTTATAAATATTCAAAAATTATCTCAAAAAGATTTTGTTTTAATTAAATATTTAGTTAATTAGTTTAGTTCTATAATAGTTTATATTTTTAAATCATTCGGTGTATAATTAAGTTAATTATTTCATTTCGTTAAGTTTAAGAAGCTCCTTAATTAATCTTATTTAATTTCATCTTAGATTTTAGCTGAATTTGCAAATCAAATTCAATTTGGCTATATTCTGAATTTTATATGGCTATAATTGCAATCCATTTAGCAATTTTATATTTGCAAATCTAACCCTTTCTATTACAAATTTTCACTAACATTTTGCCCCACCCTAAACCAATTGGGACAAGGCCATTCTTGGGCCATTTTCTCCCAGTAACTAGCAACCCTTTATTCTTAATTACAATTTCAATAACCCAGGCCCATTCCCAATAAAAAAGACCCATCCAATACAACAATACAATACATCAGCAGCAACTATACATTATAAACAAACGCGTACAATGCATAGAAAACCAACAACCCCACCAGCGAAGTAGAAACCTAAATCGTTGACCCAGCCGGAACCGACCCAAATCCAGCAGCAAAGAAGCGGCTTGAACGAGAACAATAGAAAATGCAAACGGTGACCAACGGTGTCATTATTTCCATGAAGATATACAGAAAAGAATAGCTCTCCCGCGTCTTCTTCCTTTTTCTTCCTCCCAATACAAATTCATACGAAGAGTAGTGCAAGCTGGCAAAATCTCAACACTTCACTCATCCTTGCCTCGAGATCGAGCGGCTCCCTTTGTTTGTCCATTGCAATTTGTTAAAGAATGTGGAGGAATTCGTACAGTGAGCTCTTATCCTTTAAGAATTTGATTTGGAATTCAAATTTTTCTGGTTCTTATCCGATTACTCACCCCTTTTCTACCCAAAACTGAACCCTAGCTTTCCTCTATATAAACTCTCTTTTTTCTCAGTATTAGAGGTTGGTGATTTCTTAGTTTTGGCTTCCTAAAGAAACGATACATAAAAGAAACAATGAGAAAAGTAAAAATAGAATAAAGTTACAGAACATAGGCATACAAAAGAAAATTTTAGGAAGATAATATCCCTATAGCTAAAGTTTTTGGGTCTGCTGGTTTGGAAATTGATTTTTTTTGCCGAAATCTCTCCCTGGGATGGTGGAATCGCTCTCAAGCTCGTTCGTTCCAGTTTCGCTACCTAGAAAAATGTAATCCCTCTTCATTCTGTTATCAAGTATTATTCGATAGTTAAGTTTAGTTTATTGTTTAATTATTGATTTAGCTCAATGCTATGTTGCTGGTATTAGTGTGCCTGTATTTGTTTTGAAGGGTTGTTTATTTTTGGTTCGGAGGTTGTATTTCATTTTTTCAAATTTCAAGATTATATTTTCTTAGTTGAATGTCTTGTCCTTGCTAAGTTCATATTCTTTTGTCGAAATGTCATTATTTTGAGTGTTGTCTCTTGCTCATGTGTGTCTTAGATGTATATGAAGCTTGTATAAGATATATTAGTCGAGCTTTTTGTTTTGGTTTAAGTCTGAGTTTTCTCATGATTCACCAAATTTCTATTTTCGTATATCTCGATTAAACTTGCTCATTTGGTTCATTTTCTTGTCTTCTCTTATTAATCAAGTTTAATTTTAGAAAGATCGTGGTTTATAGTTTGGGACTCCAAATATCTTTTTGTGTTCAACTATATGTTCACTTTAAGAATAGCTAAAAAAATCAATGTGAACATCTCTATTTCTAAAAGTTATTTGGACGCAGCACTTTGTCTTTACATGGCAATGTGTTTGTTTGGGTTAAAACGTGATTTTTGAGTTCGATTGTAGTCATTTTGATGTGGGGCTCTTAACCATCTAGTGGTATGATCTTCACTTTATCTGATACATTTGATTCCTATTTTAAACTAGCATATTAGTATTATTCTATTGGGTTCCATTTGTTTATCAATTATATATATATATATATATATATATATATATATATATATATATATATATAAGATGTCTTGTTCTAGTAGTTGTTAGATTAATTCATATCTTCATATGTGTCAAGTATTATGTCATGTTGCTGCATATGTTGAAGTTTGATGAATTCATTTCTGCTCACTGCCTCTTTATTGGAAAAATTGCTTAATGATAACATTGAATTATTCATGTTAAATCTTTCATTCGCTTCTTTACATGTGATGCTCCATCCGAGTTCATTTTGGACTCCCTCTTTGCATATCCTGAAGTTTAAGTTCGAGTCTGCCTCGTCCAACAAAGTTGAAAAGGAAGCTGAAATACAGGGGAAGAGAGCCTGAAATCGAGCTATATACATCAGTATACATGGAATATACAACAGATATAGTTATATACATGGTATACAATGACTGTGTACATTGTGTATACTAATCTTGAATGGGCCAAGAAGCCCCAAATTCTAGCAGTCTGTTCTTTTGATGTAGTTGGGCTAGAAGCCCATATATTTGTGTAGAGTTTTGATAGTTTTAGGATAGGGAAATTGGGCCAAAGGCCCATCAATTTTTGGCCTCCTTATTGTTAGTTTAGGATAGGTTAAATGGGCCAAAAACCCCATATATTTTGATAGATATTTAGTGTTAGGGCAGGTAGAAGTGGGTCAAAGCCCAAAAATCATAAATTAGGCCCAAGTGCTGGCCTAGGTAGACAGATCCCAAATCTTCTTTCTCTATGGAATACATGGACTATACATCAGTATACATGGAATATACAGCAGATACAGTTATATACATGGTATTCAATGACTATGTACATTGTGTATACTAATCTTGAATGGGCCAAGAAGCCCCAAATTCTAGCAGTCTGTTCATTTGATGTAGTTGGGCTAGAAACCCATATATTTGTGTAGAGTTTTGATAGTTTTAGGAAAGGGAAATTGGGCCAAAGGCCCATCAATTTTTGGCCTCCTTACTATTAGTTTAGGACAGGTGAAATGGGCCAAAAGCCCCATATATTTTGATAGATATTTAGTGTTAGGACAGGTAGAAGTGGGTCAAAGCCCAAAAATCATAAATTAGGCCAAAGTGTTGGCCCAGGTGGACAGATCCCAAATCTTCTTTCTTTATCTACTTAATTGTCTTTATGTGTTTATTTAATTTTTAAGGTTTTCCTAATCAATGCCCCAAAAGATAGTGGCTATTTTGAATTAACTATTTAAACCTAAATGAATTTTTTTACTTTCTCTTATTCAAGTATGTGTATTTTTTTTAAAACTGTTTAGACAAATAGTTAATTACCGGATAACTGCGTGTTAGCGGTCATTTTTGATGCTTTAAGACCCTACCCGAAATGCTAATATGAACCCCGAACCCCCATAAATATTTTCATTAGATTTTTTGTTTTCAATCTTTTGAAAAATTTGTTTTCTTAATTTCCCTTTAAAATTAAGTAGGGACTCTTAAAACTAGCCATTTTTTCTTTTTAATATAAAACAACGCCTATGGTTCTCGTCTACGACCCAAATAATCTTCTACGATCCATAGATAGGACCCGTACAACTAGAATTCAGTCCAAAAATATATTTTCTTCCTTTGCCAAATTTCGAGGTGTTACAAATGATATTAGTACATTTGAATGTATGAGTGTTCAATATAACCAAGGTGAAATAACTGAATGAAATAACTATAAAAGATAATAATATACTCAAGTTGAATGTAAAGAAATAAAGGAGTTAAATCATTTAAAGCTTTACAAAATACTTAATTATCTCTGAACTTAACATAATAAGTGATATATTAAAAAACATTTTAACTGTATTAGGAGATTTTCTAATTGACAACCATCACTATGAGCTACGTGATAATACATCATCTCGCCCATGTTACCAGAACTGTCTTATCCCATTACCAGGGTATATAACCTCTTAAATAAGTGTATCCACTAAGCTCTGCTGAAGAACTATGGATTCATCTAAAAAGTATGATCATGTACCCATGTTGGCAAGACATGATTTATTAGGATTTTGAGTTGTCTGAACTCATCCTCATATTAGTGTTCAATACTATTCCCAATATATATATATCTTGAATGTTAAATTACTATAATACCCCAACTTAAAACACCCATTTTAATAATTATGTTGTATTTTAATATTATTTTTTTGTTCTATATCATATTAAAGCTGACACCTTTTAATATTGATGGGTAGGGACTTTTTTGAAGTGTTGTAACGTTTTGATATAGTTCTGACTTTTTTGATGAGTTATGACATTTCTAAAAAGTTGTAACTTTTTTGAAGGATTGTGACTTATCTGATACGGTACAATAAGTACCTTTTCATACTATCCTTTGTTGTGTATAAATATGGGGGTTTGCTCACACTTTGAATTGTACGTTTTCTATTCTTCTTCTTAACACAAGGAAGATTGTGATAGTAGTTCAATTATGCAATTACAATATTTTATGTGGAAAAAATAAATAGATCAACAAAAATTTATGCAACAAGGAGAATGGAATAACTCAACTTCAAACGAGAAGCTATCTATATAACTAATATGTACTCATTTTCATAGCCATAAATATAGTTTTGCAACAACTTCAACTTAACAAGAAGTTCAATGATTTTCTGGTGCACAAACTACAACTTGGTGTTCAAGTTGTGAAAAGTCTCAAAATGTTGGAGAAAAAGGATTTGATCAAACACTTGTTTAAAGAGTCCAAATATGTACTCATTTTCCTTGCCATAAACATATTTTTGCAACAACTTCTACTTGACAAAAAGTTCAAAAATTTTCTGTTGCACAAACTACAACTTGGTGTTCAAGCTGTGAAAAGTCTAAAACTATTGGAGAAAAAAATTTGATCAAAAACTTGTTTCAAGTGTCTAAACTAGATTTAATAAGTATTCCTCCATTTCCAATTTATTTGTTGTACTTTTATTTATATTCAGCTTAATATGAATGTTCTTTTTTCTTGGTTGTTGGGTGAATCTTTAAGACCACAAAATTAAAAGACATTTTTATATATTATACAAATCCTCAAATTAAAAGTCTTTTTTATTAGTTAAAATTTCATATCAAAATTTAAATTAGACAAATTTGTATCTATCTTTTTTATCTTCTATACTAATTGAAAAGAATGAACTACATAACTTAAATGATAAATTATTATAATGCAACTAACTTAAAACACCAAATATAGTATATATTATATAAAAATATATTTTATTTTATTATTTATATTATATTATATTATATTATATTAGAAACAGACACCTTTTAACATTGAAGGGTTGTGACATTTCCAAAGAGTTATAACTTTTTCGATGAGTTGTGACATTTTCGAAGGGTTGTGACTTTTCTCGAGGGTTGCGACTTTTTTGAAGAGTTGTGACTTTACTAAAGGGTTGTAACATTTCCGAACATTTATGACTTTTTTGATGAGTTGTAACCTTTTTGAAGGGTTGTGACTTTTCTAAAAGTTTGTGGCACTTTTTTGATAACAATAAAAAAAAAAATTATGCACTACCCTTTGTTGGCTATAAAAAGAGGGGTTTCCTCAAATTTTTAAACTATAATTTTTTGAATTTTTCATTGTTCTTCTTCTTCTTAAAACATCAAATTTAGTATCTTCTATATTTTATATATTTACTTAAGTTATATTATATATATTAAAAGAAGACACCATTTCACATTGAATGGTTACGACTTTTCCAAAGAGTTTGACTTTTCCGATGAGTTGTGACATTTCCAAATGGTTGTGACTTTTATGATAGAAATAATATGCACATTCTCATACTACCCTTTTTTAAATATATATGAAGGGGTTTCTTCACATTTTTAAACTACGATTTTTTTATGTTTTCTATTCTTCTATTCTAAAAAACTCACGTTTGATTTTCACACGTTGACAATCTCAAAATTCAAGCGATGTTTATTTTGTTGTATTATTCTATACTTCACTCAATTTCGTAAACAATTATAACCAACAAAATTTTAATAAAATATCAATACAAAAAATTTCACCACTACTCTTTCCTCTTGAGGTTATGAACAGAAATGATGGACACCATTATTATAAAAATTTTCTCTTAAATATTCACACTTCAAATTTAGTATGTGCATCACACTGATAAGGATTACCATAAATATGTCAATATTTTATCTTTATACATAATCTATCTTTTACCAATTAATATTTGAGTAAGACTATCATAGAGAGGTAGTTCTACAAAAAAAAAGGGTACTTTATTGTTATAACGAATGATGGTTAAATTGAGGTTTGAGTGTATGTCAAATATTTAGCTTGACCAATTCTTTGTTTTAGATATACGTGTGTGTGTGTGTGTATATATATATATATATATATATTTCAGTAGCATAATTTAATTTTAATATATGAGCAGCATCACCTTTGATGAAAAAAAATATTTCTTTTCTTTAACCTTCTACCTTATCTTTGTAGAATTGTAGTCTTCTTCTTTTTCCTGCCGCATACATATAATATAGTT
Source organism: Solanum bulbocastanum (assembly GCA_037074985.1). Classification (NCBI taxonomy): domain Eukaryota; kingdom Viridiplantae; phylum Streptophyta; class Magnoliopsida; order Solanales; family Solanaceae; genus Solanum; species Solanum bulbocastanum. Next base: position 18,202,126 of record CM073608.1, on the reverse strand, counting down.
GTTGTCTAATGAAAGTATCTAGTATCTTATAGAAGTTGTATCGTGATATAAAATATTAAACTTTTTCAATAATTAAAATTAATAGAAGAAAAAATTTTAAAGTATTGTTTATATAATATTTAATTTGATTTAAGATTATTTTATGATCAATCATTATTTTCTCATCTATTTTTATATAGATAAAAAAGTAGTGTATCTTGTGAAATAAAAATTTCTCAAATTAAAATGAAGACAAAATAATAGGGAAAAAAATATATGGAACGATACATAGCCTATGAAGAAGGAAGAAGAAAATATAATGTTCATGTTATATTCACTATAGAGTTCCATTTGATTAAAATCTCTTGTCATCATTTACTTCATTGTTCATTTTTACTTACATATCTATTAAAAATAATTATTACCATGTCTATATTATCATATTATAAGTAAAAGTGAAAATCTATTTTTGATATAGTGGATTTAACATCAAAACTAATGATCCAATGGACTACGTTCATGCCCGTTGTTTTACCAAAATCAGAAAGAAACTGCTTTATTTGATGGTAAAAAAATAAAAAATAAAAAACCAAAGAAGAAATATCTTACCCAAATCATGTGACTTTATTCATATTTGTTTATTATTATTGTCTTTTCCAAAATATTTCATCATTGTTAACTCATGGAAATTGTAAGAATAAATACGAGTCTGAATTTATGAATAATTTGCTACAATTTGTAAGCAACTCTTTCTTATGTGGTACTTCAAATTTTGTTGAATTTTGAACTTAATCAACTATTGCAAATAATCCTGAGATTTTTTAAGAAGAAGAAGAGTAGAAAACTTTAAAAAATAGTAGTTTAAAAGTGAGAGAAAACCCTCTATTTATAACTAACATATAATGCATTAATACGTGCTAATTGTTCCTTATCAGAAAAGTTACAACCTTTTGAAAAAGTAAATGCTCATCGGAAAAATCACAACATTTTGCAAAAAGTCACAACTCATTGGAAAAGGCACAACCCTTCGGCAAATTCACAACCCTTTGGCAAATTCACAACCCTTTGAAAAAATCACAATCCTTCCGAAAAGTCACAACTCATTGAAAATGTCAAAACCCGTCAAAAAAGTCACAACCCTTTGGAAAAGTCATATTTTTTTAAGAAAATCACAACCCTTTAATATGAAAGGGTATCTAAATTTAATATGAAACAAATAATTAAATTAATAACTAAAATAAATTGAATATTTTAAATTGGGGATATTAGAGTAATTCAACATTCAGTTTAGGAGTTCATGCTTTTAAGATAGTATAGATTATATTATATTAAAAGTAAGAACTCTAACAATACAATAATAACAAATTAATGCACAATGGGGAGGGAGGAGAAAGTATATTTAAGAGGATGTGTAACTAAAATAATTTCAAAGTAACTAACTTTCAATAGTAATTATAAGAAAGCTTACATCCACTATTCATATGAACTTATACTTTATCATCCATTTTATAATTGTTTACTTAATTTTTAATTTAATAAAATTCACATCAATTATTAATGTAATACATGGTTTGATATTCATGTGCAACGTACGTGTATCAAAACTAGTATATATATATATATATATATATAGATAGATAGATAGATAGATAGATATACACACACACACATACGTAATCGTGCTCAAATGTATAAAACATGCTCTTTCTCTAGTTTGAGATAATTGATCAAACCATCCTCTTAAAAGAGATAACTGCTTTGCAATGTCTTTGAACTCATAGCACATTTATAAAGCAAGGTTTCTTTTTGCTCATTGTAAAAGTATTTTCTCTAGGTTGAGATAATTACTCAAAAGGCCTCCTTAAGAGATAACTTATCCGTACTCAATATTTTTGAAAACTCTTTTACTTTACTCAAATAATACTCCCTTTCTTCATAAAAAAATGAAACATTTGGGAAATACTTAGCTCCCTTATACTCTTTCTGAAACTCCTCTTTACTTCCTCAAAAACTCTGTTTAAACAATTATGTTTTGCTTAAAAGATTCTCAATAAGAATTTAGTAAATACTCAGGAGTAAGGTTCATGCTAAAAAATAGACATGAACAATCAACTCGGTATTTTCAATACCAATATACGACAATTCAATAATTATAAATAGGAATTCAATAATCAGCAACTCAAAAACTCAGAACTCAATATCAACTTATCTCAATAATACTGAAATCTAAGGATAGAATCGTACATTGCTCTTTTACTAATTTGAAAGTAGAAGTAGGGCGTTAGGACGAACTACTCCAACACTATGATTGTAATGACCCTTCCAAAATAACATAAGCTAATATCTCATGACATTTTTATGCATATATCATCCTCACACTAGTAAAAATGATATAAAAAGAATATTACCAACTTTTCGAGTACTCAAAACAAGTAGTAAATTTAATATATTACAAGACTTGGGCTTACACACCCCAAATGAACAAAACATGTAGCCATACTTATATTACAACCCATGGTGACATGATCCGATTAGCCCTCAAAAATACATGCAAATATACAACACATAGATCATGTATAAGTCTCATAGTTTATACAAAATATAGATACCTATATACACATGTGATCTTCCTTAAGGCTCTCAAAATTTCCATCTCCAATGTCCAACTTCATGCCTCCTCTCGATCAATCCCTACGATAGAAACAACTATCGCTAAGCATATAGCTTGGTGGTGTAAAAACTATAGGTTCGGAGCTCTCAAAATTCACCAAGCTACCTTTCTCAAGTCATGAGCCGCACAATTGAAACATAATAAATAAATCAAGTAACAATATATAAAGAGTATCAAGTTCGATATTTAAAGATCCAAATGTCAAGAAAGCTCATAACACCATTTTCCAAGAGATTCAATAACAAGGCTCGCTCAATATATACATCATGTCATCACACCAAGCACAAGCAAGTATCAAGAAAGGCTGACGCCCTGTATCAAGAAGGGTCAAAGCTCAATAATCAAGATAACCAAGAACCATATTAAAAATGGGTTTCTAGTTCGTACTTAAAATGGAAAACTTTCATTCTTAAGAGGGACCAAAAATTCAAAGTCAAGATGACAAATGATCTGAATCAAGAGGCATACCAATAGTGACAAAGTCACAGCCACAAGAAAGACAAAGTCCCAACAAGAGTGTCAAGTGATCAAACAATCCGTACAAGTGGGAAAGTTACACAAGCATCATACCAACACGACAATGCAAAGTGACAAGAGGTAACCAAGGTACCAAGATCAATACCTTATCGTAGAAACAGTTCAACACAACTTTGCGAGTTTAAACCGTAGACTAACTAATGTATCAAGGTCCTCAACTTGTTCATGAGTATATACAACCAAAGAGGAGTGTGTGTCTTGAATTCCAGCCAAAAGGACCAAGTTTTTCTTTTGTGATTTTGAAGAACAAATGGTTAGATAATGCTCTAAGGTTCTTAGACTTCAAGGGAAATGAAATTCACTAGAGGAGGGGTCAAAATATAGTCTCAAGAGTGGTTTTTATCCCAAGTGCATAGCTGTCCCTCAAGGGCTGCCCAAATTGTTTTATGTTCTGCTAAAAGTACATATATATACCCTTGTTTTATGTTCTGCTAAAAGTACATATATATACCCTTATATGCATATCCTTCACCTCCTTCTAAAATTATACATAATTCTAATTAAACTATTACATAAATACCCCAATAAAATTCCATAAATTACGATATAATTTATGTTAAGCAAGCTAGCAATTATCACAGAATTTCAAGTTCCCAAAATGAGAGTAAAACATATTGTAGTAATTAAGCAATGGTAAAATAGACATGTGAGTCTTGTTAGCATTTAGGGGTGTTACAATGATAGGCTTAAATACTTGGAAGAATGAAGTTCTTAGCCAAATTGACACAACTCAAAGAATGCTCGAAATCCTAGCTTTTCTTCTCTCGAAACCTTGCTCTAATTACTTGAAGTGTTAATGAACGTAAAATAACTGATTAACAATTTTTAAGCCCATCACTAGGCGTAAAATTTCATAGTTTAGGCTTAGAATAGTGATTAAAATGACGTAGTTTAGGTACAAATACTTTGGGGAAAGACCAAAATGCCCCCAACATAAAAACTGATGGAGTGCCTTAAGAGGAATGTTTCAAGGATAGTTTAGGGCTCCACGGTCTCTGAAACACTTCATCGTCCATATACGCATCTGTTAAACATCGACTGTTTGACATGGCCTTAATAAAATGGGCATAACTTTTTTACTTCGAACTTGAAATGATGCAAGCTTGGTGGGGGTTGAAAGAGTTTAATTTGATAGTTAATTGGCCACCTAATTCATTATGCTCTGAGAGATATTTTCATTTGAAGTTGACCTTAACTTAAAAACTAACGAAGTTACCTAAAATAACGGTTCGACGGTCTGTACAAGGCCTCACAGACCGTATAAGGAACCATCTAGGAGATCCCTTGCCTAGCAACTCTGGATGGCTGGGAAAACTCCCCTAAATGTGCCATCCATGTCTTCACAAACCGTTTAGGAGTCCGTCCAGGTGAACTCCTCTCATGGCAGTTGTTAAACGGTTGAGCCACTTCCCTAAATATATTGTGGTCCCTTTCATAAGCCATTTAGGCTTTAGTTAAGGGTCCATGATCTTTTTTAGGGTTGTGGACATGCCTATTAAGCATTGTTAACCTTTTTTCGATTCCAAAGTGCTACACTAATGATTCAAATTTTAAGAGTAGAGTGGTGAGGTGTTATAGAATTATTTGGGTCTTATCATAGAAATTCTTGAGGTGTTACATGAATGAACTACTTGACATTGAGATTGACTTGCATGATTCATTTGATTGTTGATTGTGACTATTGAATTGTGGATATTGAGCCTTCTGAGTTGTATATTGTAGAATTGCTAGTTTGGGCTAATTTTATGTAGGATGTACTTTGAGGAGGTTCGGTTACAGTGTAAGGGGTATTCCATTTCTTGCTAGCTGCCTTGTTTATTAGGATGATTTTTGGGTACAGTCTTGTTGGTACTCACCCTTTGCTTCTACACGTGTGTAGGTTCCGAGCCCGGACCCCTCTAATATTTTTTTTCTTCTCTTGACATTCGAGGCTCATCGAAGGACTTGAGAGATAGTTGTTTGTCATCCTAGCGGTCCCTCTTTTTCTTTTACCCTAAAGCTTTATTGTATTTGAGAAACAAAGATTGAGACTTTTATTTATTCCTTAAAATCCACATTTTAGTGGCTTGTACATGATGAGCCCATAAATTGGACTCATTTAGGGCAATATTTTGATAGAATTAATGTCCTCAAATGCATATTTTGTCTTAATATCTGATGAAAACCCTTAAGTTTCAGGTATTTGGAGTTTCAGGGAAAGCATGGACACTACTTAGCAAAAAGAAACAAAGGCAGCTGAAAGAACGAAGAAATGAAGATCTGAGATTCGCCGAACGGGTTCTGCGAGTCGCCAAAAGGTCTTACCCTCACCTTTTGTTCCAGGGCACTAGGCCCTGAAGGAAAGGATCAAATCGGCAGTGAAAAGGAGCAGTCGGCATGTCGTCGAGCAGTTTCGCGAAGCAGTACTATGTCGCCTAATGATCAAAAGTACGACAATGTTGAAGACTAACACAAGACGGTGATGAACAAGATGAAAGGGCGGATTACCGAGTTGATTGGCAATTCCGACTAACTTCTCCAGTGATCCTTCGCAGCACAGATTTTTGAAAACTATAAATACTTGTTGAGAATTATTATTCTAGGATCGAATTTTTAGCTTAGAACAGTAATTTTCAGACTTTGCTTCTATTTTTGAGTTCTAAGTTTGGAGGGGTTTCGAATAACTTGAAGGCTCAAAAGGTTTCAACTCCAAGATTTTGGACTTTGGTCTTGTTGATTCATCACTCTTGACTTGTTTTGAGACTTAAATCTTCATACACATTTGAATGAAAACTCATATTGGTATAAATTTCTATCTCTTATACATGTCTAGCTAAAACCCCAATTCTTAGGGTGTGATTTTGTGAATATGAGTTAAGTTATTTGTTGGGTCTTGCTTGTTGATAGTTTAATCGTTGTTTAAATGTGATTTCATTTAGTAGTTGTGTTGGAACTTAATAAAATTGTAGTTGCAAATACGATTTCACCCTTGTGTTTTCGGCTTGCACGAGAGAGAGGTCGTAAAACTAAGACTACTAAATTGATGGCCGATGGGTTTGGGTCGACGTGAGGTTCAGCTCAAGAGAGTGAACCCTAGTCCTTCTACCACACACTCAACTCGAGAGAGTGAGTGGGCTAAGATGGAGGTTGTTCTTCATGCGGCAACACAGTGTTCGAGGGAAACCGAGTTGATTCGAGGTAAGTTGCTCAAGAGAGAATTTACCCCCACTATGGTCTAGCCTAGTCACAAATATTCAAGGAATTTGCTATCAAAATCATGTACCCAATGATCTATTTTAACTAGTATTCCTATCACATCCCAAGAAACTCATCTCCTTGATTAGTACTCTTTGCATTTTCACTGTTTTTTGCGTACTTGTTACAAACCCCCATTGTTAATTGACTCTTTCATGTCATCCCTTAGATTTAGTATGTTTGTATTCGACAATATTTATAGCTATGAATAATTAGAACTTAATTTTATTTTTCTATTAATTCTCAAGCCCACTCCCTTGGGACTCAACCCCAACCCTTGGTTGGGTTACTTTACTATTGTACGATCATAGATGCTTACTTTGGAAGTTGTGTCTTGATTACGTAAACATAAAACTGGTGTCGCTGCTGGGGAGTGGTGTCACTTGAAAATTCTTAGTTTAGTAAAATTTTTTGTTCTTCTTTGTTGTAGTTTACTTACTTAATTTGTAGTTTTGTTTTTCTTGGTTGTATTGAAGCAGAGGGAGTGAGTATGGCGAGCAGCACTTGGGAGCTAATGGAGTTTCCTCCATTAGAGGTAATGATATTTTGGGTCGTATCCTCACCTTCAAGCAATTGGAAGGTGAACGGATCCACAAGTCATGGGCAAGTTTTAATGAACTAATCACTCAATACCCAACTCATGACATTCCCAACATAATCCTTCTTGACTGTTTCTACAGAAATCTTGGTCCCGAAAAAAACAGGTTGGTCAACCAATTCATTTCGAGAGGCATTGCGAAACAACCATAAATGATAGCAACGCAATTGCTTAATCAAATGGCTAAAATGAACCAAGATGTAGAAAAAGACTTCATGTTGGCCTCCCTAATGACTCAAATGGATGAGTTGGCCAAAAAGATGATGAAGATCGAAGTCCAATGCAAGAGGAAGGATAAATATATCCCTCCTCATGACCATAAGCATCTAATTATCTCATAATGCTAATTGTGTGTCGTTTTGTGTAAATGCGTGTATGAGTCTTGGCTTGGTTTTAACCTCAAGATTAGTTTATTTGCATTATAGTTTGAATCGTTCAACGCTTTAATATTGCTATAATATCACTCCTCTTTCGGATGATAATTACATGTTCTTATATGAAACAATATTAACATGTAGTTGTTAATTGTGGTCAGCGAGCGATATCTTGTTTTCCTTTGATTATGCTTGTATATCTGAACTTATTTGCTCTAGTTGGCCATGTATGGTGAGCATTCACCTACTTGATTTTGTCTGTTTATATCTTGAGCATGATAATATTCTAATTTGATTCCATCCTTTATTTTTGAGTAATAGCTTAATTGTGGCATAATTTGAACCTAATTAACTGATTTTAGAATTTGCTTATGGTAAGTATATTATCATCTATTATGAGGGATTTTTTTATGATATGCAAAGTATTTTAGGTGGTGAATATTTGTGTTAGGTTGTAATTTTATTTTATTCTAAATAATTATGGTTGTTTGCTTGATTGTATCAATCTAGGATTGTCTTAAATTATTCTTTCCTTGTGTGTTTTATAATAATTGATTTCCTGTATCTTATTTATATGTAAGCAGATTTCTTACTTGTTTATATTTGGTAAAATCAAATTAAATCTAATTTTGGCTCTTCTTTATTTAAGTGAAAAATGATTTAATTGATCCTAAATTAATTCTTTTCCTTACATCATGCCCTCTCCTCTACTATAAAAGAAAAATCTTTATTTCATGCCTGACTCATGTTTTTTTTACTTGAACATTCCAACACTTTCACTCATACACTGATCCAATCTTAACAATCATTAAAATACTTTTAGACTCTCATATATTAATTTTTATGCTTACAAATTTCCTTGCTTGGGTTTGCCGTTTAAAGTACAATATTGATTCAAGTTTATTTGATGAGCATATACTTTACTGCTTAACTGATTAGTTTTTGATGCTTAACTTTGTGTTTTACAATAAAATATTGCGTAAATTTGCATAAAGTTGGTAAGGTTGAAATAAAAAGGGAAGCATAAGAGCCAATCTACTTCTCCTCTTGATGTATGGTGTTATGTTTATTGCTTCTAGTAATTGCTTAAGCTTATATGTGTGACTTTACTTATAATATGTTATATTACTCTTTGATTTAGACATGATAACCATATAACATGTGCATAAGTATTTTGTAGTATTGTGCCCATTATTGTTTAGCAGGTTGAAGAGTCGCTAGGGGAAGGGATGTCGGATTGAAGCTTTACCTTATTTTGTCTTAATATTCATATTGGGATTATTGATTCGGTTTTGTAACAACTTGTATAAACTCTAACTCTCTCTCTCTATATATAATATATTTGGGGAATCATCTAAAGGGGGGAGGGAAATAATTGCTACTTGTTACTTTATTAGAAAGCACGCCTATAGGAGTGTGGCTATGTACTATTCTTACTTGGTGATTTCTTATTACAGAGCCATTCTAAAAAATTGTATTTGCTTACATCAATTTATCGATCATTTTTGCTTATCTTAATTACATAATAAAATAAAGCTCTAATCTACCCAATAATCCAGTACATTATAATAAATTAATGTATAACCTTTTGCATGCTTATCACTTTGTGTTATTTGTATCATTAATTTTCCTTTTTTATTATAAAATAAGTGGTTGGTTAAATAACGTATTTTCAACATCAGAAATGACTTAGATATCATGCTTATAGGATCTAAATGAATCTGGATATATTTGAAAGTAGAAATCGCCTATAGGTTTCATTTTTCGAATAATATTATAATTTTAGTATGCTCATACTTAGAAATCATGCCTTTGGATTAGTTTTATCTTATCTGTTATTTGGAATTTAGAAGATCATACCTATAGGAATTATACAGTATGTTTGACCTTTCAGTCACCTAGATATCATGTCTATAAATACTGTTAAATAATGTTCAACATGCTTTTAAAGATTAATGATAAATCTGCAAATATTTTGTTCACTATTAAGCCATTTCATCATTGCAATTATGTTTCTGAGATTTGAAATAAATTAGCTAACTACTTCTAGCATGTTATAATCAATTCAATCATTTATGCATGACCTTTCTGTATTTAACATCTTTTACTGCAATATCACTATATCTGCTACTTAGCATAAATTTAGTGAATCTGCTACAACATGTTTAATCTTAAAATCTATCCTTGATAAAATCAGTACTGTTCTAAAAATAATTTTCTGCATTTGCTATGTGTTTATCCTAATTAAATTGGCTACCAGTTATTTTTCTGCATTTGAATACTACTTGCAACTAAAAACAAATTTCACATAATAAACTAATCTGCTACCACATTAATATGTTATTTTCCGCATAATCTTTTTTGATGTCTTAGTTAAATTCTGCCTGAAATATTTTAGTTTTTTCTGCATAGTGACTGATAGTCTCGCCACTTTAAAAAAATTAATAAATTTTTCTAGCATGCTTTATTAATAAAGTAACTAAATTTCACTATGTCTTTGTGCCCTTTTATTAATATTATTGTACTGCTTGCTTTATTGTTTGTATGCCGCACACACATTGCATGCGACCTTTTCACTTTATTTCTATTTGCCAACATGTTTAATTAAAAGTTAGTAGGCCAATATGAGACTTTATGTGCTAAACGTTGTCCAATGTGTTTTGTTTTGGTGTCTAGGCGGGCCAATGAGGATTTTATTTTGTCTAAAATCAGCCCAATAGTAGTCCAATGCCTCTTGGACATTAAGTCGGGATGCTAGGCACTTTTTTTAAAACGAAATGCCTGTGGAAGGTGGGGTAGGGGTAGTTTAGGCCCTACGGACATGATGACATCAACTCAGGCTTAAAACGACAAACCTTGGTTCTGTATGACCCTATAAAGAAGCCTATCGAAAATAAAAGTCGAGTACTGATCTGTAAAGTCATTCAGAGTCTCTCTTCCCTTTTATCCCTTTATTTGTTTATAATTACAACTCTTTGGGGTAGCTTATTTAATTGTACAACTTATGTCTTCTCGCTTCTCTTTATTAATTGTTTAATAATTGTTTAAGTGCTTATTTATCGTTGGTTATATCACCTAGATATGCATGCCTAACTAATAAATTAAAACAACTAAAATAATATTAATTGTTTATGTATTGTTATCACCTAGCAAGCATGTCTAAATTAAATAATAGATAATGAAGTGACCTTAACTACTATTTGTAACCCCCACATAAATTGCATGAGATACGGTCGGGACCCATATTTGTGGACTTCGAGGGATGCCTAACACTTTTCCCTCGAGGTAATTTGAACCCTTACCCGATATCTGGTTCGTTGACCTGTAGTTAGATTAGTTAGGTTAGATAGGTGCCCTAACGCGCCTTAATTCGTTAGGTGGCGACTTTTCAATTTTCCCAAAGCCCAAAAGAGTTATTAGGTCATGCACCAAAACCTGTTTTGCAAGAAAATGGGGTGCGACAGTATAAATACTCCTTCTTTCTGCTCAAAGCTGCCAAGAACTTAGTTTTAATGTGTCATACATTATCTTGAGCTTCCTTCACCAAATCTCCACTCAAAAGCTTCACATCACAAGGTTTAAACTGCCCTATGGGAGATCTATATCCCCTCTCATAAAGTTCCTTGAATGATGTCATATCTGAGTGATAACTATTGATAGGAGGCAATTTCGATGTCAGGCACATGTGCATTCAACATATGCTATAGAACCTAAATCATCCTATCAGACTGACCATCCATATGGGGTGAAAGGTTATTCTAAAAGTGAGTGGAGTATTTAATGCTTATATAACTTAACCAAGAACATAGAAGTAAATTGACTGACCCTGTTTGAGATTATAAAAATCACCCCATCAAGCCTTACTATCTCTTCGACATATATCCTAGAAAATTGCTGAGAGTTATAATCCAACTTAAACCTAGATGGAATCATACCTTCCCAAAGTTTTGGGAAGACCCACAACGAAGACCACAAATAATGTTTCCCTTTTAAATTCAAGAAAGAACATCCTTTGTTGCGAACATGTATGCCTCTAGTGCCATACTTCACTGGTGCTTCTTGGTTGATTGATTTTATGGGTAGTGTTAATCATAAGCAAATTGAGATCGACTTAATTATCCACCAGCACTAGAGAACAAGTGAAAATTGTTTGTAGTGATGATCAAATATTTTGCATGTTCTTGGAAATTTCCTTCAATTATAAAGTTTAAAAGTTGTTAAACTAATGTATTACCCCTTTTAATTTTGAGTAATTAGGATAGAGTTCAAAGAAAAAAAAGGAAGATAAGAGAAACAATAGTAGTCTAATAATGGAGAAGAACGATGACGATTTGCTCATCCATATATCTCACCATCTTATTTAAATGTCTAAAAAATCTTATATTTATGAATTATATTTTCAAAATTATATTTAATAGAATTTTAGTGAACTTTTGATAAAAAAAATTAACATTTTAATAAATTTAGTGCTACATTCACTTGTATAAGTGTAGATTATCTATGTTTTATCTTTTGAGCATGTTTTTTTTTTTTTTGAGTTTACATGAACTAAGAATGAATTGCTGATGGGGAGTTGAAAGAGGAGGAAGATACAGTTGCGGTGGAAGGCTAAAGTTATTATTGTTATATTTTAATGAAATCTGTATAGTACATTTACTTGTATTGAAGTAGGTTAGCTTATGAGTGTGTGCTTTTTCTTTTCCAAATCTTAAGTGAATGTGAATTCATAACGATAAGCAGAGTAATTGATGAAGAAAAATGTGGTAGTGGGGATAAGACAAGAAAGAAAATGAAATAGATAATTTTCCACGTGTAGGTTAGTGATAATAGTAATTATGATGGATAATTTCATAGTTACTCTTATGTTTGACTTGCAAAGAGAAATTAATATCATTATTTACCATTATGTACCGTGTTGACACATCCACTATCTCTCTAATGATTTAATCTACCTAGTTTTGTTTACATCTACGTTATGAATTTGTTTTAATTTAGTTATTAAAAGGTTCTTTGGTTTGATGGACAACAAAAAAGGAATTCTGGGATAATTTTAGTACCCCTAAATTCTTTGTTTGGTTAGGAATATTGGGATAAGTTATCCCTGAATTAATGATCATGATTGGGATAATTTATCGCTTCTTGTGTGCGGAATACTAATTCCAGGATAACATATCCTAGTATAAAAATGTAAAATAACAACACTACACCGTTAATCCTCTTTTATACGTCCTTTTTACATACAAATATATTCAACAATTTTATGGTCTTATTTGGAAAGCGGATTGAAATGAAAAAACTTAATCGTCTTGGTATTACTACCTCCGTTTTAAAAAAAAGTGTTTGACCTAAAATACAGAGGACAACCATTAACATTTATAAATATTTGTGATACTAATATAACTCAAACAAAAGATTGTAAAAAATTAAAATACCACGCGACATGTGGCCCCCACAACTACTTGAGTAAAGTCAAACACTACATTAACTTTTTTTTGGTTGCTTCCTGTACCACTTTTCTATATAAGCAGTTGTTCTCCCTTATCATTTTCTCTTAGCCTAATACATTTTTCTGATATCCTTCAACTATATTTCTATACGTAGTAACAAAAGAATTTCCCCAAAGGCAAAACGTACGACAGTGGCGAAGACAACCAAGATGGTGCTCAAAGGGAACAGAGGGGTTGAAAAGAATGTGCATTATCGAGGAGTTCAAAAGAAAGATTCAGGGAGATACTCCTGACAAATTAAAGACCCGCAGAGAAAAAGTTGTGTTTGGCAGGTACGTTTGATATGGCAAGGGAAGCAGTGAAAGCATATGATGCAGGTGTTATTAAGTTTTGCGGGATGAAAGCGAAGATGAATTTTCCATTTCCCACACCACTGGTCAATTTTCCTCCAAGGTAGAATAGTTCTGTTGAGTCGGCAAATGGGATGTTGGCGGTTGAATCACCACTTCTTTGGATCTAAGCTTCGAAACGAGCTACTCATCCTCCTCTATTGGTATCTCCAACAATGATAAAGGTAACTTTATGTTTCAAAATACTAAAATTATGTCTTTCTCCATCTGCTTCAGGTTTTCTGCCACTGATTCAATGCTGTTGTAAGGAGAAGGAAGTGTTTATTCAGGGAGGTGGTTGTGGTGGTTCCACTGTTCCCATCACCGGTACTTCTTCTTTGATTGATTTTATAAGAAGTGGGAAGCGTAAGCACATTGATATCGACCTTAATTATTCACCAGCACCGAAGGACATGTGAAAATTTCTTACATTGATGATAGAAGATTTTCATGTCTTGGAAGTGTCCTTTAATTTAAAAGTTTTAATGTTGTTAAATAAATGTAATAACCTATTTAATTTTTAGTAATTAGGAAGAGTGAAAAGGAGTAAAAACGAAGAAAAGAGAAACAATATTAGTCTGATAATGGCGAAGAATGATGATAATTTACTCATCTATATATGTTCACCGTCTTATTTAAATGTGACAAAGAATCTTATCTTTATGAATTATTACTTCAAACATATATTTATAGAAATTTTAGCGAACTTCGAATAAAAAAATTAATGTTTTCATCAATTTAGTGCTACATTCACTTGTATAAGTGTAAATTATCAATATTATATCTTTTGAACGTGTTTTGTTTTTCTGAATTTTACATTGAGTCATAATGATTAGCTGATGGGGAATTGACAGGGGAGGAAGTTACAGTGTGGTGACAGGCTAAAATTATTATTGTTATTTTAATGAACTTTTTATACTACATTTACTTGTGTTGAGGTAGGTTAGCTTATGAGTGTTTTTTTCTTTGTTGAATCTTAAGTGAAGGTGGATGTAGAACTATTAGCTGAGTAACTGATGAAGAAAAAACTTATAGTGGTTATTGATAATAATTATTACTGTGGATAATTGCATATTAACTCTTACCTTTGACTTACAAGAAATATTTAATAATCTGTTTTGACATTTATTGACCATGTTGCCACATTGACTATCCCTCCACTAATTTATTCCACCTAGTTTTTCTTACATCTATGTTAAGAACTTGTTTGAATTAAGTTATTCAAAGGTTGTTTGGGTTGATGGATAACAGAAAAATAATTCTTGGATAATTCTTTAGTGCCCCTCAATTCTTTGTTTGGTTACAATTTGTGGGATAAGTTATCCATGAATTAATGATCATGTCTGGGATAAGTTATCCTACTTGTCGGTGGAATACTAATTCAAGGATAACTTATCTTGGAATAATATAGAATAACAATACCACACCCTTAAATCCTCTTTTATACATAATTTATACATACATATATATTCAAAAAAGTTATGGTATTTGGAAAGTGGATTGGAATGAAAAATATATCATGGTTTCGTTATTACTCCCTCCGTTTAAAAAGAAGTGAATTACTCGTTCTTACTCAGCAATACCTTAATCATAGTTTTATTGGTGGCTTGTTTAAGGCCACGTGATTAAAGGACATTTTTATATATATGACATATCTTTCATTAGCTGAAGACCACAAAATTAAAAAGTCTTCTTTATTTTTTTTTAACCACCATGTCAAATCAAACTAGGTAATTCTTATTTAAAATAAAGAAGTATAAAATTTTCTAGTAAATACATTATGCAAGAATGATATATTATAAAGTAATAAACTCAAGAGAAGAAATTTTTTATGGAGCTATCTTAGGCAAAGTTATCAAGTAATTTTAACAGTAAGAAACTTTAATGCTTAAGTTATAAACTTGAGTGTATTAATGAAGTTTTAAAAAAAATATGATGAGGTATAGATAATAAGGAAGTGATACATTTATAGTTTAAAATTTGACTAACATTTTGCATGATTTTCATATGATCATATCAGCATGTTTGTGTAGTTAGCACGATAAAACAGTTCTAAATTTTGCGAGAATGCTACAATTGATCGTTTTAAGTCGTTGTGGATGTGCTCCCAATTTCTCTATTAATGAGTTGATAGGCGGGTGGAGAAATTAAACCAACCTGCCAAATCCTTTTTAGTTTAGGCAAATTACCCATTCATGAGTTCAGCCCATATTATCAAACCCATTTCAATTCATTAAAAGTTATTGGCTCATGAGAAATCTTATAAAAAAAACTTCAATTTGATATATTAAATATAGCCATAATAAAGAAAAATAATAATTCTATTAGGTACTAAATAATTTTAAAAGATCAAGTAAAACAATCAAGCTGAGTAACAATTGTGTTGTATTGAATCTTGACATGCTATATAACTTACTATCTAACCCAATTTGACCCAACCTGCTTTCACCGAAGAAAATTTGGGTTGGTTTAGTTGTTGACCCGATTTTTATCATAACTCATTATAACCCGTCCGAATTTGATCCAACATTCCCAATTATCATCTCAAAATAGGTCTACAACATGCCTTTTTCTTTTCAGTGGATAACAACAAACTTATCGAATATTACTCTAGGTTATACTAGTGTTATTTTACATGAATTAGAATTGATTAAATCCACTTAAACTAAGAAACATAAATTGAATGTACTATAACTAATAAGAAGAAAAAAAAATCTAAAACATTCATCATCACAAGTAGCATACATATTATCCAATCTACTAAATCCAATGTTTTTTCAAGCTAAAACTTAATGAGAAAATATCTCAAGGCAACTCTTGTCTAATAGAAGTGGAAAAATGACTTCTAATGAGGATGGCGTCTCATAGTAAATATGGTAAGATGTGTATAGTCATTAATTACCCTTTTCTTTCGTTATGCTGGATAAGTGTTATTTGCATCTAGTATGTTTAAGTGAAGAATTGAACATTGCATTAGAAAATATACTATTCATATGCAAGTTTGAGGTTTTGAAACAAACTCTGGCGTCTAAAAAGTTCAAGTAGAGCAGCACCAATAAAAAAAAATTGAAGTGCAAATTGAGTGTTCAGTTTGATGAAGAAGATATGAAAGTGGGGCTTGCCACACAAACTATTTCAAAGATAATATGTTTTATTTATCTTAGTTCTCTACTTCGGGATAGTGGGGACATCGATGACGACGTCACACATTGCATTGGGTCGGCATATATTAAAAGGAGGCTTGGTTCTGGGCTTTTGTGTGATAAGAAGGTACAACCTAAACTTAAGGGTATGTTTGACAAAATGGTGGTTAGAACGTCCTTGTTGTATGCAATTCAGTGCTGGCCAGTCAAGAACTCATATGTTCAACAGTGGCATGTTGCGGAGATGAGGATTTTGAGATGGATGTGTTGGCATACTAGCTGTGAAATGATTAAGAATGAGGTTATTTTGGAGATTATAGGAGTTGCCGCTGTGGTGTAAAATATGAAAAAAATGATATTGAGATTGTTCGTACATGTGCAAAGAAGATGCAGTGATGCCCTAGTGAAGAGGTGCATGAGTCTGCTTGGAGGGTCTACAAAAGGAGTAGAGGTTGACCGAAGAAATATTGGGGAGAGCTGATTAGATAATACATGGTGAAGTTCATATTAGGGAGGACATGACTTTAGATAGGAAAGAGTGGAAGTCGCATATTGGGGTAGAAGATTAGAAGGGGTGAAGTGTTGTCTTTCTCTGCTTAGGTTTAGCTTTGTTATTTCATGTTGTAGTACTAGTCGTATTCATGTAGATCTTGCCTTATGTTGTGCATTGTTTTTCGATTACAACACTATTTTGTTGTTGTTATTTTTTGTTTCTTTATTATAGACTTTACACTATTTTCTCACTAATGTGTATGCTTTGATTATTATATGCTTTGATTATTATTTGTTCTTCCTTTACATGAGTTTGATGTACTTTAGCGGAGGAAATTTCGGAAACGGTATCTCTACCTTTTCAAGGTAGTGGTAAGGTATGCGTATACTCTATCATCCTCTCATCCAACTTATTAAAATTTTACTGGGGTAAGACATTACTGCTATTGTTGTATATATGTATCATTTTATAGGATAACTATTTAATAGGATATGCACTTATCAAATAATAACATTTAGTATTATTCTTTTTTTTGTTAAGTTTAGCTGAAATAACGAGTGAAGCATTAAATAATGATGCAACAAGCAACAACATAAAATTAACAAATGTTATTAGCATGTTGGTCGACATCACTTTCTGAAAAAGGCCATCGGAAAAAGCAAATATGAACTGAGTTTGATATATTTAAATTACAAAACTTCAAAGTAATGACAAGTACATGTTGAAAATCCCAATGGAATACGAAAAAGGGATAGGAATACACATTAAAGTTAAACCCTAAAAAGAAAAAAATGTAGTTATTTTAAATAAGAATATGTATAGCTTTTAAATTTTTTGATCTTAAAATTTTCATGTAAAATATTGAGAGAAGAATTAAGTATATATGTAAATTATCTTAATTTTTAAATTTATATTCGAACTTGTCCTATTTTTCTACTCAAACGATAATAATATTTCAAGTAGTAAAATTAAATAACTCATAGTTGAGATGTGTTTCAATAAAATTTTGATAATTATTCAGATAAGAAATTACATAAGTGGGATATTTTCAATATATTTTTACACTTAATTTTATAATATTATAACTAAATATTTTCTCTTATTATATAAGAGAGAGCTTGAGGTTTAACTAGACGTGATGGTACGTCTCCATCGACAAAGAAAAACAGAAAGTGAAATATCAATACAAAATAACAATGTATTCGTAGGATCATTGACTAGTTAATGATTTATTCTATATGAACAGGTCACCACAACTTTTAAAATAGCTAACATACAATTACACAGAAAATACAACATAGGCCGGACCCCCACTTCCCACCCCGTGTAGTTATTGTTATGACCCGAGCCTACACCTTGGATGTGGCCGACACTCCAGAACCATTGCTAGACCCCAAGTGAACCCTCATCCTAGCTGACTACAAGTTGGAGACTAACTCAAGCATACATTAGCATAGAACTGAATTAAATTCAATAAACTTAAATACTCAACTTTAAAATACTTTGAATAATACTCAATTGATAAACTCAGAGTTTGTAAAACCAAATCAAATAAGGTACATACTGAAAACTATTCAACATTGTCTATGTATGAAGCCTCTACTATTACAACAGGATATCGGGACAATACCCATGACATCCTATCAAACTGGAAATAAAAGTAGAATCCTTCGGAAATCCTATCAGTTGGCTCACCATAGCCAACTGAGACTGCAAATGCTATCAACGAAGCTTTTGTTGATGAACCTAAATTCCTATATCTACATCATAAAAGATGCAGGACAAATGGTGTCAGTAAATGGAATGTACGAGTATGTAAGGGGAATTCTAAAGCATAAGCATAAGCTTGAATTGATATAAAAGAAACATACTTACCTCTTCTAAAACTCACTCAGCTCAACCCAATCTCCCCTCAAGAATAGGATACTCAACTCAAGGAAACATAGTTCAACTCAACTCAAGGAAACATAGTTCAACTATACAAAATTAAACATAGTTCAACTCAACTCAACGAAACATAGTTCAACTCAACTCAACGAAACATAGTTCAACTCAACTTAATGAAACATAGATCAACTCAACTCCAGATACTCAACTTAAGGACATATACTCAACTCAAGATACATAACTCAAGATGCTCAACTCAAAGATACTCAACTCAATATACTTAACTCAAGATACAAAACTTAAGATACTCTACTCATGATAGTCAACTCAAGATACTCAACTCAAAGGTGGTCAACTCAAGATATTCAAGAATAAAGCAACCATAAAAGATGCAATATTTGGAAAACTTTTTAAAAAGTAGATAACAACTCAATTGTATATAAAAGTGCAACAATAACTCAATTGTATGTAAGAATACAATAATAACTCAATTCTATGTAAAAATACAATAATAACATTCGACAACCATCACTATGAGCTATATGATGATACATTGTCTCGCCCATGCTGCCAGAACTATCCTATAATTTGTCAGGGTATAGGACCTACTCACTAAGTGGATCCACTAAGCTATGGTCAAAAAGCAATAAGGAATAATCTAAAAAGTATGACCCTTTCTACCCACGTTTGCTACATCGTTTATGAGGACTTTGAATTATGTGAACTCATAACCATATCAGTGCTCAAAACTACTCCCAAAATATAACATAGCTCATATGCTTTAAAGCTTTTCTCTTCCTCTGGTTTGAGATAATTACTCAAAATATTTCTCTAAAAAGAGATAGTACTTAAAACTCCTCCTAAACTCCTTTTGAAATCATAGTTTCCTCCTCTTTTAAATGTAAAAAACATTTACTCTTGGGAATAACTAACTCCCTTATACTCATTTTGAAAAATTAACTCAACTTTACTTATCATCATACTCAAGAACTCTAGTTTTAAAACAAATTTCTAAATGATTGTCAAAGACATCTCAAAATAGATTTCATGTCAAATTATGGACATGAACGACTCGATTCAAGATTTTCAATAACCACATATAGAACTCAATACTCGAAATTCAACAACTCCAGAACTCAATGACTCAATGATACTACTTATCTCAAGACTTCTCAAATCATAGGGTTCATGCGGAAATATGGGCATGAACAACTCAACTTAAGGACCTTCATGGGTAAAATTTTGTAGTCCCATAATTAGGAATATAATCTCAAAAGGATTAGGAACTGAATACTCAAGACTTTAGAACTTGAAGATACCACTCCTCTCAAAGATACTCAAATTATGGAGGTCATGTAGAATTTATGGGTATGAACGATTCGACTCAATGGGCTAAATAACAATATAGAACACATGTGTATGATTCTTCTCATCCTCATACTTACTTCCTTTAAACTTAGCTCAAATCAATAGTTTATCGGAATGGATTCACAATTTAACTCAAATACTTTCTTGAACTCTACTCTTAACTCTTTATTGAATTAGAATTATGAATTATGAATTTAACATTTATGATTCATGATATGAAGGATCTCATGATGATTAAATGTACATTAGATTAGTTAGAATCATAAGGAAGTGATAGTAACTTTTAAAGGAACTGAAACAGGACAACCGACGAAAAAAGAATGGGGGCAGGCGATCCTAGCACACTGCTGGCGCGGGGCGCCAGACCCTAAACTTTAAAACCTCATGGCACACTACTGGGGCTCCATCCCAATCTCCCTTGAGCATCAGGGGTGTGCCGCCTCAACCCCTCCATAGAACTCTCCAACTAATTTTCTTCTTCGATTTTTTGCCCTAATTTGCCTAGAATCAAATGGTTTCTTCCAAACAAACATAGATTCAAATACCCAACATAAGTACACAAGAATCTACTAAAAACAACCCTCAAATTCAAATGATTTATGTCAAGAACTCATCAAGCCTATCCTAATTCTGGAATGAAAGCAACACTTCAAGAACATTGATCAAGAAAATAATCTTTCAATCTTTTTGGATAAATTCAAATATGTAAATCATGACTCGCTTTTGGTTGAGAAAACCCATCACTATGAAAACTTACATACCTCTTAAGGATCAAACCCTTGGTGAAAATCTGCAACAAAACTCAAGAATCTCGACGAAAGCCTTGAACCTTTCTTCTTTTCTCTTATTTTCTCTTCTTGGACTCTTTTCTAAAACACTAATCTTCATTTAGGATTATGAAATTAACCCAAATCAGTTTATACCCCTAAAACCTTACTAAAAGCGTTTTAAGCTGAAGGGGTAA
Source organism: Solanum bulbocastanum (assembly GCA_037074985.1). Classification (NCBI taxonomy): domain Eukaryota; kingdom Viridiplantae; phylum Streptophyta; class Magnoliopsida; order Solanales; family Solanaceae; genus Solanum; species Solanum bulbocastanum. Next base: position 18,181,042 of record CM073608.1, on the reverse strand, counting down.
GGAAAAGACCAAAATACCCCTCATAATTTAAGGTAACTTTCTTTAACTGGACAAGCTGACTTCAAACGAACATAGCTCACTCATCTGAACTTGAAACATATAAAACTCCATGGATTTGGAAAGATAATCCAAAGACCTTTCATTTGATATCTTATGGTCCACCAATCTCATCATGTACTGCAAGTTATGGCCAGTTGAAGTTTACCCAAAACATAAAAGAACTTACGAATAACTTGAATGAATTCTCTTTAGTTCTTTTTGGAACTCAAGGTGCTACATCTAGTGACCTTAAAACTTAAGAAAATTTAAATCCTCGCTAAAATCCTACTATCAACGAAGGATGGTTCTAGTCTTAGCTCATAACTTCTCCCCCTTGGGATCATTCGTCCTCGAATGATAGTTGGACTGGGTTTGGAACGGGATTGCTCTTATCATCTCTGCCCTACCAACTAGAATTTCCCACAATACTACTTGGAACCAACTAAGGGCTCTCATTTAGCTATTTCTTATAGTAAAACCTCATCCTTCTCTTCCTCCTCATTTACAATCTTAGATGGAATTATCACACCATCATTATCACGATAAGAACATTAACCTTGTTCTTCTAGCATCACTCCACTATTAAAAAGACCTCTGAAAAGACATCTCCCATAATCTTTGGAACTCATTTCTATCTTATTCTCAAACACTTGACTTGATTTGTCATCTTGTCATCTCCCCCTTAGGTCTAAAGCTGACACTTGAAAGGTATGGACCTATTCCATCATCTCTAAACTAGTCTATGTCCCTTTTTACTCTAACACTTAGGAAAAATTTATCTCATGGCTACTTAACTCTTCATAAACAGGCACTAAGACATCTTTCTAAGATGTTTCTCTTAACATGTTCTGATTAGTTTTTATGGCCACTTAATCTGACTGTTAATAATCTATCTTGCCCTTCTTTGCTACCAATACTGTCTTTCTAAGTTCATATCAACCTAACTAGAGGAATCTTTGAACTATATTTAAGAGGCTCGTCACTGACTATATAAAATCCTTTCTTACAAACTCTTAAGGGTAATAATTAATGATAACATCAGTCTACTCCACATTGACAACTTAAATATGATATCTAGGCATGCATGAAGAATCATTAGCTTAATTGGAACCTTGTCTGGTTACATACAATCTCGGGTACACCTCTTAATGCTCTAGTTACTCTTATGACTTATCCACACTGCACTACTCTTATCTGAAAGTTAGAATCCCGTACTTGTACCACTCACATTTATTGTAACTAACCTCTTAATTCTTCTCCAACTCCATGTCAAGTCTACCAGTTTAGATCTCAAGACTAACATCATCACACCTCATGTTGCCATTCTTTTGATCACGAAACTCATCTCAAATTCAAGCTTAATGTTTATTACTAAACCCGAATATCACTATGATTTCTCTCTTACTACACTAACTTACAACAACTAGATAAAATTAAGAAACACTAACGCACCAAGATATCATGACGAGTAGTCAACCCTTACTTCTCAGTCTCCATACTCACAAATTACCATCACATTCCACTTCACAACTTAATTACTATTTTAGTCCTTCATTATACATCATTGCCTAATTAGCTCTATAACACTTTGAATATTATGGGCTCTCCCTTAAAAGTCATAATCCTGACTTAGATATAATACCTCATCAATACGCCTACTTTTCTATTTCAACACCTAAAGTTGGTCAATACTAACACAATGAAACCTCATCATGAACTCCTTCCTAGCTAAAACACACTCTAACTCATCCAAACTTGCAACTCTTACTCTACCTCTTTATATGGAATCTTTACAACTTATCACTTCTTAATCTACCCATAAGGGAAAACTCTTCATTAAAACTTACTAGGTGCATGACTATAGTAACATACCTTGCCTCATCACTATCTCCTTTTCTTAGATAACTTAACCTCTGCATACGTTCCTCTATTTCTGTGAACTTTCGCTAGTACTTCTCATGATCTCATAACTCATGTACACTATTTTCGGGTAAATATATTAACCAAGCTATAAACATACTTTCTCAAAAGGATCTCAGCTGAAACAAGGCTTAGGAAAGTGAGTAAGTGAGTACACCTAGCTTTTAGATCGAACACACGATTCATATAATTAAGAGTGCATTCTATTTAAAATCAACACTTAACTAACTTATGGGCTTCTCTCAAGCCCCTTTGGAGTCTCATGAATTCCTCAAGACTCTTGTAAGGAATAACTTATCTATAAGGATCTTTAACTTTACTTTTCAGTCACCTTTACTATCAGGTGTAGTAGAATAAATCTTAGAAATGTACGAGTACGAATAAATCTCTATGACATAGATCTATTGCACGATTAAGAGAATGAAAGAAGGAAACCTTTTCTTAAATGTATGTAGTACCTCATTTATAGAAGTTGGGCCCTCAAAACCATAAATAAGATCCTACTTGACACGGCTTCATAGACACCTTTGCACACTTGAACTCTGTACTCCGATACCAAGTTTGTCACGAGCCGAGCCTACACCTTGACATGGCCGGAACTCAAGAACCATTGTTGGTCCCCAAGCGAACCCTAATCATGGCTGACTACAAGCGGAAGACTAACTCAAGCATACAAAATCTTAGAATTGAATTAAATTCAATAAACTCAAATACTCAACTTTAGAATAGACTGAATAATACTCAATAGATAAACTCAGAGTTTGTAAAAACAACTCAAATAAGGTACATACTGAAAACTACTCAACTTTGTCTATCTATGAAGCATCTACTAGTATAGAAGGATATCGGTGCAAGACCCAAGACATCCTAAAAAACTGGAAGTGGAACCTCCAGAAGTAAGGAGGCTCACCATAGCTAACTGGGACAGCAAGTGGTATCAACGAAGCTTTTATTGATGAACATGATTACATGTATCTGCATCATAAAAGATGCTGGCCATATGGCGTCAGTACATGGAATGTACGAGCATGCAAGGGAAATTCTAAAGCATAAACATAAGTTTGAAATGATAGAAAAGAAACATAATTACCTCTTCTCAAACTCACTTAACTCAGCTCAATCTCCCCTCAAGAAAAGAATACTAAACTCAAGGAAACATAGTTCAACTCAACTCAAGGAAACATAGTTCAATTCAACTCAATGAAACATAATTCAACTCAACTCATGGAAACATAATTCAACTGAACTCAATGAAACATTGTTCAACCAAACTCTAGATACTAAACTCAAGGATACTCAACTCAAAATACTTAATTCAAGATACTCAACTCAAGATACTTAAGTCAAGATACTCAACTAAAAGATACTCAACTCAAAGGTGCTTAACTCAAGATACTTCAGAATATAGCAACCATAAAAGATGCAATATTTGGAAAGCTTTTAAAACAATACATAACAACTCAATTATATGTAAAAATACAATAATAACTCAATTATACTTAAAAAATACAATAACAACTCAATTGTATGTAAGAATACAATAATAACTCTTATTTGTATATAAGAAAACAAAATAACTCTTTGTGGGAGATTCTCTATCCGAAAACCATTAGTATGAGCTATTGATGATACAATGTCTCGCCCACGCTACCAGAATTTTCCTATACTTTGTCGGGGTATGGGTTCTACTCACTAAGTGAATCCACTAAGCTATGCTTAAAAAGCAATAAGGAATCATCTCAAAAGTATGACCCTTTCTACCAACATTGGCTACTTGGTTTATGAGGACTTTGTGTTATATGAACTCGTCCCCATATTGGTGCTCAATACTACTCCAAAAATATAACTTAGCTCATATTTTTAAAAACATTTCTCTTTCTCCGGTTTGATATTATTACTCAAAATATTTCTCTAAAAAGATATAGTATTTAAAACTCCTCTTAAACTGTTTTGGAAATCATAGTTTCCTCCTCTTTTAAATGTAAAAATATGTACTCTTGGGAATACTTAGTTCACATATAATCATTTTGAAAAATGAACTCAACTTTACTCATCCTTATACACAATAACTCAAGTCTTAAAAAGAATTATAAATGATTGTGAAAGACATCTAAAAATAGAGTTCATGCCAAATTATGGACTTGAATGACTCAATTCAAGGTTTTCTATAACCATATATAGAACTTAATACTTAGAATTCAACAACTCCATAACTCAATGAGTTAATGATAGTACTCATCTCAAGACTGCTCAAGTCATAGGGTTCATGCAAAATTATGGGCATGAACAACTCAACTCAAGGACCTTCATGGGCAACATGTAGTAGTCCCATAATTATTAATATAATCTCAAAAGTATTAGGAACTCAATACTCAAGATTATAGAACTTGAAGATAGTACTCTTCTCAAAGATACTTTAATTATGGAGTTCATGTGGAATTTATGGGCATGAACGGCTCGACTCAAGGGTCTAAATAACCATGTAGAAATCATACGGATGACTCTTCTGTTCCTCATACTTACTTCCTCAAAACTTACATCAAACCGATAATTGATCCAGAAGGATTCACAATTTAACTCAAAGACTTTCTTGGACTTTACTATTAACTCATTCTTGAATTTGAACTATGAATTCAAGAGTTATGATTAATGAGATGAAGGATATCATGATTATTAAACTTAGTTTAGAGTATTTAGAATCATAAGGGAGTGAAGGTACACTTTAAAGGAACTCAAACGGGACAACTGACCAAAAAAGGGTGGGAGCAGGAGACCCTAGTGCACTGATTGCGCGGGGCGCCAACCCCTAAACTTCAGAACCTCTATTGTGTTTAACTGCGGGGGCACAGTCCCAGACCTCCTAGCACATCTAGGGCGCGTCGTCCCAGCCGCTCCCCTAAACTCTCCAATGAATTTTCTTCTTTGATTTTTGCCTTAATTCACCTAGAATCAAATGGTTTCTTCCCAACATACTTAGATTCGAATACCCAACATAAGTACACAAGAATCTACCAAAAGAACCCCTCAAATTAAAAGGATTTTCTCAAGAACTCATCAAACCCATCCTAATTCAATAAAGAAAGCAACACTTCAAGAACATACGTCCAGGACTTAAATCTTTCGCTCTTTATGGATGACTTCAAATATGTAAATCATGATTGTTGTGTGGGTGAAGGAAACACTACGAAAACTTATATACCTCTTAGGGATTAAACCCTTGCAGAAAATCCACAACAAAAGTCAAGAATCTCGGTGAACGCCTTGTACCTTTCCTCTTTTCTCCTCTTTTCTCTTCTAGGACTATATTCTAGAACCCTAAGTGGATTTAGGATTATGAAATTGACCCAAATCAGTTTAGATCCATAAAAACTTACTAAAAACGTTTTAAGCTGAAGGGATAAGGAAAAGACCAAAATACCCCTCATAATTTCTGGTAACTTTCCTTAATAGGACATACTGACTTCAAACGAGCATATATTACTCATCCAAACTCAAAATTTAGCAAACTTGGTGGCGTTGGAAATATAACCCAAATACCTTTCATTTGATATCTTATTGGCCACCTAACTCATAATATACTAAAAGTTATGGTCGTTTGAAGTTGACCCAAAACTTAAAAGAACTTGCGAATAACTTGAATGAATTCTCTTTAGTTCTTTTTGGAACTCAAGGTGCTACATCTAGTGATCTTAACACTTATGTAAATTGAATTTCCTCGATAAAATCCTACTCATGATGAACGATGGTTCGAGTCTTAGCTCAAAATATTTTCGGGGTGTTACAATTATACACACTAAAAATATATAGTCACAACATAAGAAGTCATTCTTGCTCTCTCATTGAACCCACACACAAACTGTTAGTGTACAAGAATGGTACTTGATTCACTAGTTAATATGTATCAACGTGGTATCCGATCCACAAGTATGTATGTATTGGCATGGCACCCAATCCACTCAAAAATATGTACCAGTGTGGCATTTGATCCACTCATAAATATATACCAGTTTGGTGCCCGATCCACTCATCAACTAAACTTCACAATCACAATTAATAGAATCAAGGTTGTACATCAAGTAAAAACATTCATTGCATAAGATGAATAACATTCAACATTTCAAATCATGGCTTTTCCTCTTTCCCTAATCATATATCATGCAAGCAATACCAGGGAAGTAGCAGACAAACATATATAACATAAACAAAAACTAAACGACCATCACCTACCTCGAAACAAGCATGAATAGTCTTAAGAACTTGAGCTTTCCCCTTTGTAATGACTTGCCATTTTCTTTTCAAAATAGTTACCAAAAATAACAATCAATGAACAATCTCCAAATTAAAACGAATTATTACTTTATCCTATTCTTAGGGAAATTACATGATCATTAAAAATTGAACCACAAGAAAGGGAAGTAATTAACTTACCTTTACTAAAGAAATTTGTGGAAAATCTAATGAAAATTCCCTCATAGTAGCATTTTCTTTTACCAAAAACAAAGTTGTAGAGTATTGAGAGGTTTTGGTACTTTTCCTTCATTAATTTGTGATCGATCTACTATAGCAACCCAACCTATTATAACGGCATAACCCTCTATAGAAGCTTTGCCATAATGGGATCACTTAAAATAGAAAGAATTGATTTCCCACCTATAGAAGTATGGAACCCACAATAGTGTATTGCATTGGACATAAATTCAGAATTCTGCCTAAAAGTTCCCTTGTTGCAACACACCTTCGAACCTTAACGTTTCAAACTAACCCTCGCATGCCGAGTTTTATATTAAAAGTTCTACTTATCCGAATTTGATTCTAAAGAATCGTACAGTTTCCTTAATGGATTATATATTACAAAAACCAACCAAAGGTAGACATTTTACAAATCTATTCCTAAATTGCCCTAGACCGGGTGTTGCTCAAATTTAGTCTAAGTTTAGCCAAGCCAAAATTTTTCAAGTCATTATTTGAGAAATTTTCATGCCCAAATTTTATCACCAAAGGTTTACCTACAACCAATGAAAGGGATCATTACAATAGATGCCAATTTACCTATCGCTCGTCCTTGAGAGATCAAACAGGCAAATTGTGATAAGTTAAGAAGAAGTAGTACTTGAATCTTCAAATAAGTGAGTGTACTTGCACCACATGTCCAAATAGGTTTACCAAGTTGCTTCTTCTACCAGACATTGCTTCCATAGAACCTTAGCTGATTTTATTTCCTTTGATGAACTTCCGAACATCCAAACCAAGAATGGAAACCAATCCCTATTCATACTGCAAATCCTTGTAGCACCATTGAATCCTACTAAATAATATAATCTCCATTCCCATGATACATCTTTTGCATGCCCATATGAAAGACCGGATGAACTCCAAACATGTTGGGAACAATGCTAACTGGTAAGCCAGTGGCCCCAGACGGTTAAGAATCTTAAACAGAACAATGTCACGAGGACTAAACTTACCTTTCTTGCCAAACCATACCACTTTGTTCATTTGTGACATTTTCAACAACACCTATTCACCATCTTGGATTGCCATAGATCTTATCACAGTCGACATACTTCTTTTTTCTGCTCTGAGCTACCAACAACTTGGTTTTGATGCTTCTTACCTTCTCTTGAATTTTTCTCACCAAATCAACACCCAAAGGCTTCACACCACCTGGCTCAAACCACCTTATGAGAGATCTATATCCCCTCTCATAGAGTGTCTCGAATGATACCATATCTTTTTTGGAGTGATAACTATTGATATAGGTGAACTCACACAAAAACAACAATTGATCCAAAGGAAATCCAAAGTAAATCACACATGCTCTCAACATATCTTCTAGCACTTGAATCATCCTCTTCGACTGAGCATACATATGGGATGAAAGGTTATGCTATATGTGAGTTGATTTCCCAATGCTTTATGTAAATTAACCCTTAAAGCGTTGTCTGAGATAATAGAAATGACACCCCGTGCAACCTTAATATCTCCTTGACATATATCTTATAAAATTGGTGAGATTTATAATCAAACTTAATTGAAAGGAAATTGGCTCATTTAGTCAAATTATCGACAATAGCCTAGATAGCATCATACTCCCAAGGTTTTTGGTAGACCTCCCACAAAGTCCATGGCTATCCTTTCCCAGTTCCATTCATGAATGAACATCTTTAGTTGTAAGCATGCATTCATCTAGTGCTCATTCTTCACATGTTGACAATTTTAACACTTAGAAACATGATAAAAAAAATGTCTCTTTTAATTATGAACCACCAATAAAGTATCCTCAAGTTCTGATACATTTTAAATACAACCTGATAAATCGAATACTGCAAACCAAAAGACTCTTCAACATTTTCAAGATCAAGTCATCAACCCGAATACAAATATTCTCCCTTTGAGATTGAGCACTTCACTTGTGTTCAATGTAGCGTATGTAGTCTCCACAGACATCACTTTGTTCCTGAGCTTATTCAAATCGTCATCCTTAAATAGTTTATCGTTGATTTTTGCTATAAATGTGGGCATGAGCTCAAAACTAGCAAACACTCCACCTTTTTCTGAAATCGCTAGTTGTGTGAACATAGCTTCTAGGGTATGAATCTCTCCATCTAAGGGTCGTTTGGGCACCCATAAGAAACCCAAACTACCCATGCTAACTAGCTTTTGGCTCAATGCATCTGCCATCAGATTTTCCATGCAAGGTAATCAAAATAACCTCAATAACCCTAAGGTCTAGAAGTAACACTATTTAATCCACCTTTCCCTCCATGTCTAGAAATCCAAAAGTAAGGCCTTAAATTGTCGACTATACTATACCTGGAGCTAATAAGTAAGCAGACCTATATAAGTGATTTTAACCTTATATATGGGTCTTAGACTTAGGGTTAAAATCAATTATATCGGATCTTAGACATAGACAAAACAACATAGTATAGAGATAAAATAATTAGGAAAAAAACCCAACTACCCCTAAACTAATAGTCGACCCTGCCATCCACGGCTCACGATTGACGAACCGTGGACTAACCAATGGTCTGTCCTACATAGTCATCACTAGCTACTAAAACTTTGGGCCTGGCCTACGGCTCTTTGACCACGGACTACGGACACACCGACGGTCTATTGGTTCGGTTGTAGTCCCAGCCCTTAATCATTTCATGGTGGCCAATCCATAGACCCACCTACGGTTTTTGGTCAAATCCACGGGCCATGGTTGGCCTTCGTTGGATAGCACCTTGAAGATTAAAACATGCTATTATGCCCTTTCTCGTATCCTAGGTGTTACATTTTCTCCCCCTTTGGGAACATTCATCCTCAAATGAGATTAAAGACTCTATAAGGAAGGTAGGAACTTAACCTAACAACCCAACTTGCATGCCATCATATAAATGCACTATCCAAGGAGGAAACCTCAACTCCAAGCTAAAACATGTTTAAAACATCATCTCATATAGTCCATAGTCAATTTATACTCATATGCACATAAACAAATAAAAATCAATAAAGTTGACGCATTTTCTCAAAACTTAAGCTTTTCATGAACATGAATAATAAGGAAATCCTGGAAACATCTAAACCACATGATACCAAAAGAGTAAACCATGAGGAACTCAATACCTCAAGTTCGAATAGGAGTAGATGGAAAAAGATGAGGATATCGAGACTTCATATTGGCCGCGGCCTCCCAAGTAGCACCCTCATCTAAATGATTCCTTTATAACACATTCACGAGAGCAACTTCTTTTTTCCTCAATTTCTTGACTTGCTGGTCTAAAATCTCATCCGATAGTTCTTCATAAGAAAGATTCTCCTTAACTCCAAAACCTTCTATGGGAACTATAGATGTCAGATCTCCAACACATTTCACTAACATAGAGACATGGAAAATGGATGAACCGATGCGAACTCAATAGGAAATTCAAGTTCATAAGCAACCTTACCAACACGTCTCAAAATCTCATATGGGCATAAAATATGGGGACCAAGCTTCCCTTTATTACCAAACCTCATTACACCCTTCATAGGTGAGATTTTCAAGTAAGCCCAATCATGAACATCAAATTCAAGATCTCTTCTTCTAACATCGGCATATGATTTTTGTCAACTTTGGGCAATTTTCTACCTTTTCCTAATAAGTTGAACTTTCTCTATAGCCTCATGTACAGATTCGGGACCTATTAGGGCAACTTCACCCACCTCAGACAAGCCTATAAGAGATCTACACCTCCTACCATATAGTGCTTCAAATGGAGCCATACTAATACTTGAGTGATAGCTATTGTTATAGGAAAATTCATTGAAAAGAAAATGATCATCCCAATTACCCTTGAAGTCAATTACACAAGCTCTTAGCATATTTGGATCATACAATCCGCTTGCCCATCATCTTGGGGATGAAAGGACATGTTAAGATTACCACGAGTACCACGGTCCTTTTGGAAAGATTTCAAAAACTGAGAAGTGAATTGGGTACCTCTATCAGAGATAATGGACAAGGGCCCTCCATGCAACCTTACTAATTTCCTCAAATATAACTTGGCATAGTCTTCCATCGTCTAAGAAATCCTAACGGGAATGATATGAGCTGATTTTTCAGTCGGTCTACTATAACCCAAATCAAATCGTATTGTCGCTGAGTAAGTGGCTACCCTACTATAAGTCCATAGTAAACTCTTCCCACTTCCAAGTAGGAATCCTAATATCTTCAGAAAAACCTTCCAATTTGTGATGCTCAACTTTCACTTGTTGGAAATTAGGATATTTAGCAACAAACTCCGCAATATCCTTCTTCATCCCATTCCACTAATAGATCTCTTGCAAATCACTGTACATCTTTGTGGCTCCCGTGTGAATGGAATACTGTGAACTATAGGCTTCTGACAAGCTCTGATCCCTCAAGTCATCAATATTAGGAACACACAATCAACCTTGATATTTAACCACACCATCTCCCACTTCGGAAAAATTCTCAACAAACTTTCTAAGCACCATTTCTTTCAATTCAACTAAGGTCGGATCAAGACATTGCTTGGCTCTCACATCCGCCCCAAAAGATGATTCTGAACCATTATTAGCTATCACACCACCCTTGGTAAAGTCTACTAACTGAAAAGCCAAATGAGCCAATCTATGAACATCTCAAACAAACTCTTTTTTATCATCCTCAATAAGAGCAACACTACCCATAGATAACCAACTAAGAGCATCTGCCACCACATTTGCCTTATCGGGGTGATATAGAACACTGATATCATAATCTTTCAATAACTCAAGCCATCTTCTTTCATGAAGATTTACATCTATTTGTTTAAATACATATTGCAAACTCTTGTGGTCGGTAAAAACATCAACATGAACACCATAATAATAATGCCTCCAAATCTTTAATGCAAAAACAACCGCTACTAATTTGATGTCATAGGTAGGATAATTCTTCTCATGAATCTTAAGTTGCCTTGAAGCACAGGCATTAACCTTCCCATTTTGCATAAGCACACAACCTAGCCCAATTCTTGAGGCATCATAATAAACCATAAAACCATTCGTCCCTTTTGGTAGAGTCAACACCAATTCATAAGTAAGTCTATACTTTAATCCTTGAAAACTTTATTATGAAGTTTCGGATCATATGACCTTAGATTTCTTTTGTGTTAATGATGTCAATGGAAAGGAAATCATGGAAGATCCCTTAACAAACCTTCTATAGTAACTGGCCAAACCCAAGAAACTCCTAATTTCCAAAGGGGATAAAGTTGTAGGCCAACTCTTGACTGGATCAGTCTTAATAGGATCTACCTCAATACCTTTACTTGAAATAATGTGACCTAGAGAAGCCATGGACCTTAGCCAAAACACACATTTGCTAAACTTTGCAAAGAGTTGTTGTTACTTAAGGAATTGCAACACAATCCTCAAATGATTGATGTGATTATCATAACTTCTTGAATAAATCAATATATCATCAATGAACACAATCACGAACATACCAAGGTATTGTCTAAACACCCTATTTATCAAACTAATAAATGCCGCCAGAGCATTAATGAAACCAAAGTATATCACCCAAAACTCAAAATGCTTGTATCGGATTCTAAAACACATTCTCAGAATATCTTCTTCCTTCACCCTTAATTGGTGATAACCTCATCGGAGGTCAATCTTAGAAAAGTAGTTTGATCCTTGAAGTTGGTAAAAAAATCATCTATCCTTGGAATAGGATATTTATTCTTAACCGTAACCTTATTCAATTGCTGGCAGTCTACACACATTCTTAGAGAACCATCATTCTTTGTAACTAACAAAACTGGAGGACCCTATAAGAATATACTTGGTTGGATGAAACCCTTATCCAACAAGTCTTATCATTTCTATTTCAATTCCTTAGGTTTTTTCGGAGCCATTCTATAAAGAGTAATTAAAATAGGCTGGGTATCTTGGAGAAGGTCACTACCGAAGTCTATTTCTCTTTCGGTAGGAATAACGGGTAGATCTTCTGGGAACACTTTTGGAAACTCATTCACAACGAGGACCGACTAAAAATTATGGGTTTCAGAATCCACTTCCCTTACCCTAACTAAATGGTAAATGCAACCCTTAGAAATCATATTTCTAGCTTTTAAGAAACAAACTGAACCTTATGCCTAAAATTTCCCCCCTTCCATTCTAGGATAGGCTCATTCAAAAAATAAAACTTGACCACACGAGTTCTACAATCAATAGAAACATAACAAGAATGCAACCAATCCATACTGAACATAACATATAAATTTATCATATCAAGCTCTACAAAATCAACAAGAGTAACTCTATGAGATAAGGAGACGCTACATCTTCTATCGACCATCTTAGCCAAATCAGAATCACCAAAACGAGTAGAGACAGAAAAGGGATCCAACAACACATCTTGGAGAACATCAAACCTCATAGCTGATGCTTTCATAATCAACGACACAACTTCTGATGAAAGTGTCTACAATCGTGCAATAGTATAATAACCCAACCAAGGGTTGGGGTCGAGTCCCAAGGGAGTGGTTTTGAAAATTAATAGAAAAATATAATTAGTTCTAACTATTCGTAGCTAAAGACAATAACGATTAAAAACATTATAAATTAAAGGGGGACACAAGAATGTCAATTAACAATGAGGGTTTTGTCAGTTGTAAGTCAAAACAGCAAAATTAACAAAGATTTCTAAGTAATGAGAAGGGATTCTTGGAATGTGACCGGAATACGCGTTAATCTAAATTATTGGATACATGCTTTTGATAGAAAATTTATAGAGTAATAGTGATGAGGCTAAGCTATACGTGGGAATAAATTCTCTCTCGAGCAACCTACCTAGTTTCAAATGGGTTCCTCTCCGACACCAATTTGTCGCATGAATACCCGCCTACGCCTTACGTCACTCATTCTCTCAAGCTAAGTTTTAGGATATGGGACTAGGGTTCACTCTCTCAAGCTGAAAGTCACGTCGATCCACTCATTAGGCCATCAATCAAGTAGTCTTGGTTTTGCGACTTCTCTCTCGATCAAGCCGAAAACACATAAATAAACTTGTATTTTCAACTACAAATTTGTTAGATTCATCAATAAATACTAGACGAAATCGCCATTAAACTACATCTAATCTATCAGCAAGCAAGACCCAACAACAATCTTAACCAATATTCACTAAATCACACCCCAAGAATTGGGGTTTTTAGCCACACATCAAGAGATAAAAATTTATACCTAAATGAGATTGCATTCAAATGGGTATGAAGATTTAAGTCTTGTTACATGCCAAGAATAAATAATCCAAGAGACCCAAGTCCAAATCCTTAGAGATGAAACCCTCTTCTTCTTCAAGTTTCAAAACCCTCTCAAACTCAGAGCAAAAATAAAAAGTACAAAAAATTATATTAATTGTTCCATACTAAAAATATGATACCAAGCTACAACTCTCAATGAGTATTTATAGCTTTAAAAGAAATCTGTGTTGTAGCGGACCATTCGGTGACATTAGTCAGAATCGCCGATCAACTCAGAAATTTCCCCCTTGGTGTAGTTCATTGCCATCTTTCACCAGCCTTTAGCATCGTCATGCTCTTGGTCATTGGGCAACATGGTACTGCCTCGCGAAAATTGTCGGGATGCACCAACTGCTTTCTTTTTTCGCCGACTTGATCCTTTCCTTCAGGGCTCAGCATAGTGGAACAAATGGCAAAGTAAGACCCTTTGGTGACACGCCAAGTGGACTCGGAAATCCTCAAGCCTTTATTTTTTCATTATTTTCAGCTTTTTCGTTCCTTTTGCGACGTAGTGTCCATGCTTTCCTTCAAACTTTAAATACGTGAAACTTAAGTGTTTTCATCAGATATTGAGTTAAAAGAAGCATTTGAGGACACAATTTCTATTAAAATAAAGCCCTTAACGAGTCTAATTTGTGGACTAATCTATACCCCCGACTTAAACTTTTGCTTGTCTTCAAGCAAACTCAAGTTCAGTTGTTCACAAAGGGTGTCTCGAATGGTTCTACACAAGATTCAATCATGAATGCACACATTAAGACTCAATTTACTTATGCAATATCAAATGTGCACTCAAAGACTCAAGTAGTGACTTACCAATATCAAAGAACCTCATGCTCACAATACTTTCTTCAAATGCAAGTTCAAGCTCAACCAAAGTGTTCAAATGCCCGCACACAAAGAATGATTCCATAATCACACAATGGTTCATAGTTTAAAGCTTTGGAATTAGATGTAACACTTAAACTCCAAAAGATGAACACAAGGCACGCTTTCACCCAGAGGTTTGCCCACAATTTCCAATAAACATTTGTTTGAGCTCACTCAATATAAAAATGTCTTTTCAAGGCCTGTAATGGGGCTGAGTGCAAAGGTATGGTCATTTAGGCTCGGTGAATTTCATCCTCATGAGATGTGGAGCTCACAACACCTCTTTCCCTTTTCCTTCATCCTTTTATTTAGTGGTCATAAGTAATCCTATTATTCACTTTCCATGGATTGTTAGGAGACCCTATTTATTTTGTACTTTATTCCACAACTTTCTTTTTCTTTTTTTCTTTCTTTTTCTTTACTGTCTTTTCTTTTCTCTCTTTTTTTTTTTTTTTTTTTTTTATGGAGGGGTTCCATTTTTCTTAAAAGCATGGGTAAGAGGAGACTTTCCTTGCACTTCTTGACTTCCCTTTTTCTTTTCACCACATCCCCAACATAGGCTTTTGACCTAAGTTGAATATTCAACTAACCACAATTCAAGAGGATTATAGGTAGTGGGTAAAGAAAGGTCTAGCTTTTCATCAAGTTTCTTGCAAAGAAAGGTAAGACTCAAGGGGTGTTCAAAAGAGAATAACACACTCATAGGTTAGGTCACAAAAGAGGTATACGTCAAATTTGCTTACACTCTGAGAAGTTGCCTAAGATCATATCAAGAAATAGCATCACTTAGTTGACCAGACCAATGGGGCAAATTCTAGGATCTTTCATGCATGGTTCAAATTAAGCTCATCACACAAGGCATTAACACTAAAGTCAAACAAGACTCCACACTTTCACTAGTGTGCAATGGTCATCACAAGATACTCGATTAGATAAATGGCTAATCACAATGAGATGCAAAGAGTTCACATATTGTCTATGGAACTTCGTTTGGCATCGTCGTAGCCGCACATTCATGTTCATTCGATTGAGAGCATTATTCAAGTCATCAGTATTGACCGAAACCGAGAATTATATTTTGTAAAAGAATAGCCACATTTAACACACGAGAGGTGGAAAAAATTCTTCGGACGGCTCAAAATCAAAATCATTTTTGTAATTTAAAACAAAAGGGAGCCATAAGCTCAAACATCCACAGAGAGCAGTCTAAACACAATTTATAAACAGAACAACACAAATATAAGCAAAACACAAACATTAATAGCACACAAAGGTAGGCCTCACCCCACCACAAATAAAAACATTTGTCCTCAAATGCACATAGCAAAATATCCATAATATAAATTAAAGGAATACAAATAGGGAGGTCAAGAGGATTCCTGTCTACACACTCTCTCCATCTGTCTGGGCATCAGTGTCCGGAGTGTTGTCAATCTGCTTCAGGTTCTCTTTTTCTTTTCTCTCTGCTTCAGCTTCTGTAGTGATGCATGCCTCAACAAGTTTATCCAAATCATGAGATGCTCCGAAGACATGTATCGCATTAACAAACTGTCAAGCCCATGAAGGGACATTAGATTCGATGGACATCCTCCTGCTTGAACTGGTTGTCCTGTTGTCATTCCTTTCAATTCTTCTAAACTGTTATGCTCTTATGTGTTGGGTGGCATGTTTCTTCCTGCAACATTTTGTCTGGCCATGTCTGTAAAGTCTTGAGATAATGTTAGAACATATTTGACAACCAAAACAAAGACTTTTAGCTGCATAAAGACTAGATAGTCCATTCGGCGAGCCACAGACAATTCGCTGAAGGTTATAGTGCAGAAGAGCTAGGGCTGCAGACAAAGGGCGAATAAGAAGACTTTTAGTGAGTTGCCGAGTGCTCTTGGTAACCTCATACTTCTCACCGAAAGTTACCGACGCTAAAACAAATAAATAATGATAACAAGGGAGAGATAGGGTAATTAGGCGAACCGCATAATAGTTTGGTGAGCTTATCACAGTTCGCCGAATGACCCAACGAACCTACTTTGACCCAACTTTTCAAAATTAGCTAGACAATACCCAAAAACAAAATTTAAGCAAAAATAGCACAAATTGAACCAAGACCCACAACATGCAAATACCACCCATCACACATTAACTCAACTAGGTACATCGAAGAACAAGATTTCACAGTTTAAGCAAGATTATCGAATAACAATTGACACTTAACCAAATCTATCAAATTAGGGAGGTTCAGCAGATTTTATCAATTTCAAAGAGTGTGCAAATGAGTACAATGCTGACAAAATAATTATGGGTATTAAGAAGCTAACCTTTTATACTGATTGAAATACTACGGAGAAGCTAGGCGGCAAAGTAATCAAAATCCGCGCATAAATCAATGAACTAAAATACTCCCAATAGTGCAAGAAATATAAAACTAGAGTGTAGGTGTGGGTTTGGATAGATAAAAAGTGAGGGAAAGTGAATGAAATTGAAACTTTTAAACCTTTGGCTTGCCGAAACCATCCAGTTTTTTCCACTTGACGACATTAGTCAAGGTAGTATACTCACTCAGCGGAACAACAACTTTTTAGTTTATCCGCCAAAATTTACAAAACCTCTAGTTTTTGGGGGGTCCAAACGGCGGTTTCCATCGTAATCGCCGGCATAGTCGGCTATTCGCCAATAATTTCCAAAGCTCACCGAGTTTTACAGACTCCAATGTTGATGATGCCTTGAGTCAAACAGCAGATAAGATCAGATTTAGAGACCCTTTCGGCAACTCGCCGACTGGATCTATTGCTAGCCAATTTGCACTTTTCGTTCACTCTCCACATTTCCATCTGCACAATCAACACACCATTATTTTATCAAAGCAAATGAAAGCAATAAATGGTTTTGGGTTGCATTCCAAACAGCGCCTTAGTTAACATCGTGGCATGATGCTAGTCACCTTCAAACCTCACTCTTGGGGTTAGCCATAGTATCACTAGGTAAACCCCCTTGTTGTCTCGGATAGAGGTGAGACAATATGTGACCCATCTGGGTCTCCAACTGTTTCATTAAAACAGAATGGGAGGTGACGTTCTGGTTAAGGTTAGAAACATCTTCTTTCATGCCTTAAAGTATTTTGTCCGACCCTTCAACTTTTTTGAGGATACATGAGAGCATATCCTCAGACCTACCACCTTCCAAATCCTTGGGCTTCTGATGCTCATGTGGAGGTACATATCTATCCTTTTCCCCATATTTCTAGTTTGGATTTCGGTCCCTCCATTCACAATCTCTATCTTTCTAGCCTTCGTCTCTAACCTAGCCTTGGTTACCACCCAGCCTTGGGTAGTATGAATGATAACCCCCGCCTTGATTTTCTAGATAATTTACGTCCTCGTTATATAGGGTTTCAAATTTGATCTCTTCAGGATTTGCATACCCTACTCCCACAATGTTGACACTATGAGCACCTGCCCCCATGACATTTTGGGATAGAATGTCAAGTTGTTTTATGATTTTGGCCATGTTTTGGTCTCTCTCATTGTCTTTTTCAATCTGCTCCTTAGATAGCTTGAATGTGAGAGGGGATACTTTGTCCTCGCAAGTGTACCACGCTCTGTTCATGGTTGTCATGCCATTTAAAAGTTTGGCTACTATATGACTATTGCATTAAGCCTCCAGGTGAGAGTTTGTCTGGGACACCTTTGTTTACTGAATCCAAACTCTGGTAAAAGTATTAAAGTACCACGTTGTCTGGTAAACTGTGGGTTGGGCATTGTAGCATAAACTTTTTGAACCCTAGCCAAGTTTCATGCAGAGGCTTTCCTTCTAGACATTTAAAGCTCTAGATGCTATCCTGCAGTGACATCATCTTCGAGGGAGGGAAAAATTGCACTTGAAATGCGGTCACCAACTCCTCCCAAGAAGTGATGGATTCACGTGGTAGCTCGGCTAGCCACTTGCAAGCCCTCCCATCAACGATAAAGGGAATAGCCTTAAGTAGACCAACTCCTGAGAGATGTTTTTGAATGATAATGGTCCACACATATCTACAAACTTATGCTCATGAGGATCTTCATGAGCCAGTCCATTGAAAATTCCCTTCAGTTGCAACATGGTGCTCGTTATGTAAAACACTGCATTTCCCTCAGCTGGGGGTAAATAGATGGCTCCATCACCTCCCATGAGATAGGGGCCATTGATGTTGGGCTCTTGGACATCGTTGAGATTTTTGATGTCGTCTTGGTGGCCTACCTGGCTACCGTTGCTGCCATTAACACTTATGTTTTCTGAAATATTCACACAACAAACAAACAAAACTAAAAATTAGGTAAGTAGACTGCAACTAATAAGAACAACAATTATACTAATCTAAGAATTCTCAAATAACACCACTCTAGGGCAGCGACAACATTTTGATGTTTGCGTAATCAACGACACAACTTCAGATGCAAGTGTCTATGATTGTGCAATAGTATAATAACCCAACTAAGGGTTAGGGTCAAGTACTAAGGCAGTGGTTTTGAGAATTAATAGAAAAATAAAATTAGTTCTAACTAGTCATAGCTAAAGACCTTAATGATTACAAACATTGTAAATTAAAGGCACAAAAGTGTCAATTAACAATGGGGGTTTTGTCACTAGTAAGTAAAAACAACAAAATTAACAAAGATTTCTATGTAATGAAAAGGGATTCTTGGGATGTGATAGGAATACGGGTTAATCTAAATTATTGGGTACATTCATTCGATAGAAAATATATAAAGTAATAGTGACTTGGCTAAGCTATACATGGGAGTAAATTCTCTCTTGAGAACTTACCCCGTTTCATATGGGTTCCTCTCGAACACCTACTTGCCACATGAAGACTAGACTACGCCTTACCCTACTCACTCTCTCGAGCTATATGTTAGGATAGGGGACTAGGGTTTACTCTCTCGAGCTGAACCTCATGTCGACCCAGTCCTTAGGCCATTAATCTAGTAGTTTTCGTTTCACGACTTTCTCTGGAGCAAGCTAGTAACACATAAATAAACATGTATTCGCAACTAAAAATTTGTTAGATTCATCCACAAATACTAGACGAAATCACCATTAATCTATATCTATTCTATCAGCAAGCAAGACCTAACAACAATCTTAACCCATATTCGCTAAATCACACCCTACAAATTGGGGATTTTAGCCACACATCAAGACATAGAAATTTATATATAAATGAGTTTGCATTCAAATGGGTATGAGATTTAAGTCTTGTTACTGTCCAAGAATGAAGAATCCAAGAGACCCAAGTCCAAATCCTTGGAGATGAAACCTTCTTCTTCTTTAAGTTTCAAAACCCTCTCAAATTCAGAGCAAAAATAAAAAGAATAAAAAATTATATTAATTGTTCCACACTAAAAATATGATACCAAGCTACAACTGTCAACGAGTATTTATAGCTTTTAAAGAAATTTGTGTTGTAGCAGACCATACGACGATATTAGTCGGAATCGCCGATCAAATCGGCGATTCACCCCTTGGTGTAGTTCATCGCCATCTTGCACCATCCTTCAAAATCGTCGTGCTTTGGGTAATTGGGCGACATGGTACTGCCTCGCAGAACTTCTTAGCGTGCGGCGACTACTTCCTTTTTCCACCAACTTGATCCTTTCCTTTAGGGCTCAGCACACTAGAACAAAGGGCTAAGTAAGACCCTTTGGTGACACGCCACATGGACTCGGTGATCCTCAAGCCTTCATTTCTTTGTTCTTTTTAGCCTTTTCGTTCCTTTTGCAATGTAGTGTCCATGCTTTCCTCCAAACTTCAAATACCTGAAACTTAAGTGTTTTCTTCAGATATTGAGATAAAATCAGCATTTCAGGAAATAATTTCTATTAAAATAAAGCCCTAAATGAGTCCAATTTGTGGACTCATCAATAGCCACATATGGTGTCACAAAAGACAAGGCAGCACCAGGATCAAGTAAAGCATAAATATTAACTTGGAAGACTTTCAACATGCCGTTAACCACATCGGGAGAACCCTCTTGTTCACCACTAGTCTGAATTGCATAGAACCTATTTTTTTTTAGGATCATTCGAACCTGAACAATATGGACCATATGAAGATAGGGTTGAGCCCTACGACGATTAACTCCTTCATTTTTAGCAACTGAAGGTCAATCCCTTATCTTATGGTCCATCTCACCATAACCAAAGAAAACATTAGAACCTACTAGACATTTTCCCTCATGCTTTCTTCCAAACTTAGCACAAGTAGGCAATAGAGACCCACTACCTTTTCCTTCTTGAGGCTTAGGGCTAGACACCTACTTATTGTTGAATCTTGGAGGGGCATTAGAAGAACCTTTTCTCAGAAAACCTTTGTCAAAACCTTGAACAACCAAGTCCACCGGACCTAGAGTATGAAGAGTTACCATCATCTGTTCTTGACCTCTTTAGTTCCCTATACTTCTCCTTAAGTTTTTCGTCCTCAATTTGTTGAGATTGAACCACAAGGTGAGAAATATCTATGTCATGGACAAGAATAGTGTTACGACATTCTTTCATAACCAATTCAGACACTTCTAAACCAAACTTGCTCATTCTCCCCCTAGAATCTACCACTATAGATGAAGCATACCTCAACAACTGCGTGAACCTCAATGCTTATTCTTTGACACTCTTGTTCCCTTGTAGAAGGTTGATAAACTCAAGCACCTTAACCTACCTCATCTCAAGATGAAAGAATATACCAAGAAAAGCATACTTGAACCATTCCCATTCTTGGGGACCCTCATCTTCCAGTCTTGCTTCCTTCCATTGGTTGAACCAAATTTTAGAAACACCCTTAAGTTGATAAGTGGCCAATTTTTCCTTCTCCACCAGCGTCACTCTCATAATAGTCAACACCTTGTAAACCTCATCAATGAACTCTTGAGGATCATCCTCACCTCAACCTTAGAACCATAGAATTCCTGAGGATTCATTCTAGTGAAGTCCCTCACTCTAGATGTCGTCATACCCACATTGGGTTCATTGGGACCACAACTTCTATATTGGCTTGGGCCATCACAGCTTGGGGAAACACTTGAAAAGGAGTCCTAAACTCCGTACTAGTCACATGCTCGGCCAAAGGGTCAACCAAAGCTTGAGGAGCTTGAGGAGGATCTTCTTGACTTACATTCTCTCCCTCATTTCTTCTTGCAAAAGATCTTCGAGTATTCATAGTAGACCACTGGGTAAGGATTAGGAGGAAAACATTATTGAGTCAAACTCTATTGAACGACTTAGAGTAAAGAAAGAAGTTAATTTTCCTAACATCTTATAGCCTATCATTCATAATTGTGGCGTGCTTCAAACTTATGAACAAGACTATACTTGTCGTGGTTTTGAGATATCCTAGAACCATTCTAATCCTGGTTTGATACCAAGTTTGTCACGACCCAGGGGTACCCCCTAGATGTAACATGATGTACAATACCTCGAGAGGACTCATAAAAGACACCTAGCTTCCATAGTCAAGATAATAGAAATCGATGAGAATTTAAAACATTTGAACACAATAAAAGTTTAGCATTTCAAAAGAGAAAGTCTAATACAGTTATCTAAAAAACTATCTAATAAAATATAATTTTGGGACACAACCCATACAACAATATTCAAAACTAAAATAAAAGAACATATGGAATGTAGTGGCCAAATCCTTAAATGCTATGATAACTCACTAATCTTCAGTCTTGCCTCTACTATAGATCCTAGCCACGTGGATGAGAATCCAGATCATCGGACTCTACATTGGACAAGAAATGTAGGCAAGAGTATACGTTAGTACAAGAATGTACTAAATATGATAACTTTAATAAACATAACATACATACAAGCATTAGACAACATAATTCATAAAATTAATCAATGCACATAATAGATCATCATAACATGGGAGGAGTACCTCTTGAAGTAACATCAATTCATCCTTAGTCAAGACTTGGGTTATCGCCTCTACTCTTACTCATCATGGAATGTCATCCAAGAAACAATCCAAGATAATCATTCATCATAAAATTTTACATCTTATAGCTTACTTTTAAAGACATGGGGAATCACTTCATGCCTAACTATAAAGGATCATGGGTAGTCACCTCTTAAGCTTCTTACTTTGGAATCATGGGTAATTGCCTCTTACCCAATTCATATATAGGATCATGGGTAGTCGTCCGTTGTCCAACATACATAATAGGAACGTGGATAGTCGCTTCTTGTTCAACTTCATGGAATAAGAGTAGTTGCCTCTTATTCTATTCTAAGGAATACGGGTACTCGCCTCTTCTTCTATTCTAAGGAATATGGGTACTCGCCTCTTCTTCTATTATAATTTAGAAGTCAATGGTAATCGCCTCTAGCCGGATCAATTTCTTAATCTTTTTACTTAGATTCACTTTAGGTGAGAAATCCTTTCAACCTAGAATCATTCAATGTGAGAAAGCCATTCACAGTCATACATAAAGGAATCATGTGGGAAGATCCTTCCACAACAATCACATCAATAATAAACAATTAATGCATAAGATTGACTCTCTAAGCCATTCTTATCATAATTCATCACATATGATTCAATCTCAAAGTAATTAATAATGTACCTTATCAATCATAGAAGAATACATCTAAATCCATAATTTTTGTTTCATAGAATAAAATCCATTTACATCAACTTCTACTTAGAAACATGGGTCACGCACGGGTGCATGGAAATTAATCATAAATGCATATAATCCACTCAATTCATGTATAAACAATCATGAATCACTCAATTGAATCAACATTCATAAGAACCCACTACTTAGAAGAAAACCTTAACTAAATTTGGGAGTTTCTACTTTAAATTGGGAGAACTTAGGGGATCCATGGATGCAAGGATTCCATGGCTGAAAACCTATCATACCTTGCTATCAAAGCCCAAAAGCAATTGAGGAATGGAGACTTGACCTTGACCCTAAGCTTGAATCTTCTTCTTCTACTTCCTAGAGAGAGAAATATATTGGAGACAAAGAACTTTGATCTTCTTTTGGAAATTTAGGAGAATGACTTGCATAAACTAATTTGGGGGTTAAAATCACTTATATCGGGGTCTTAGACATAGGTAAAATGACATAGTATAGAGATAAAATATTTAGGAAAAGACCCAACTACCCCTAAACCAATTGTCGACCTTGCCACCCAAGACTCGTGACTGACGGACCATGGAATGACCAACGGTCCGTTGTCACGACCCAATGGTAGCCCCTAGACATAACATGGAACATAAAACCCCGAAAGGAACCATGTAAGCCACTTAGCATATCATAACACAAAGCGTTAGAACGATAAGAGTAAAAAAGCATTTAAGTCTAAAAAGTTTAGTAAAAGCAAAATGGAAGTGTAGACTTGTCTCAAATAGCCATCTATTACAATCGAAGTCTCAAATAGGGTCACAACTCTTATAACATCAAAATCCAAAAGTCTAGTACAATGAAAGAAAGGAGCTACAAAATATCACTCGTCCTCGGATCCATGAGGACTAAACATAAGCGAGAAGAATAGTCGAATCCAAGCTTGAATCGAAGAAAGATCACCTCAAACACCCAAACCTAGACATTGTGGAAAAATGTAGAACAAATATGGATTAGTAAAAAAATGCACTAAGTATGATAATCATGCATAAAATACTGGAAAATATGCTAAAAAGGAAATTTTAGTTGAAAAGCATGCACTATACCATGTTAAAGATGCATCATGAAGATTAGTGTAAAAGAATAAGTCATAAGCATATTCAACATATTGATCGTCCAATCATAATGGAAACACACCATAAATACTCTCAAAGCATCCTTGTGCAATTCATGAATAAAATCCCATGATCCTACCCATACGAAGGAAAGCTTCTTGAGTAGCTATAGTCATAACTCATATTTTTGTTCATATTATCATAGTGGGAGATTAACCTTAACTGACATAAACCATGTGAGCTTACCATGGAATCCGGTATCTACCCCACACCATAAAAATGTTGTTCTACTTGCCTAAGAGAGAACCATACTCTTAGCTTAGGTGGATCAACTAGCTAAAGACCTATGAGGGCACCTAGTTTATCGGATAAGGGGACTACTACTAGAAAACCTGACCTCTACTAACGTGAAGGCTTCCATCCCAAGAGATTGTTCCTAGAAACCTGACCTCTACTAATGTGAGGGCTTCCATCTCATTTCACTATCCACTCGGCCCTAAGCATCATTCCCATTGAGTTCATGTTAAGTCTTGACTTAATTTCATAATTACGGAAGAATGTCTTGACACTAAATCTATATAACTCATACTAAAGCTAATAGATTCATTAGGTGAGACTAGTCTTCCAACCTTAGAATCACTACATGTGACCAACCTTTCACATCATATCATATGCATACAAAGGTGTGTACATGAGGTAAATCATCCAATCAACAAAACCATAGATCATAGTCATATTAACTTTACTCTCAAAGTGCTTTAAGTGCATATACATAAGCCTCGTAACCTACATATTTATCATGCTTTTCCCTACAAGGACCATAGATCACATTCAATCAACATATCTAGAATTACTACATTAGACATGGATGATAACATGATTCAATTTATATTATTACTATAAGCATGATTGCATAATACTCTTTTTTCTACAATTCACTCCCACTATTAGATCCAATTTGGGAAAATAGGGGAATTTATGGTTTCTTATGGAACTCAACTTAAAATAGGATAAAATCATAAATAAATACATGATTAAACATAATCCAATCATTAAAAACAAATTTGAAAGGAATCCATGAGATTGAAGTCAAAACCTAGGTTTTTGGGGAAATTACTATATCTGAAATTGAGTTTGGAGGAACTCCATGGATGAAAACTATCTATGGATGAAGGACTACCATACCTTATTGGAGAATTACCACGAATTTGAGGAGAAAAGATGGCTCTTTCAACCATAGCTTCACCCTTTTTCTTCTCCTTCCTTGGAGTTCTAGAGAGAATATTTTGTAGAGGGTTTGGTTTTGACTTGGGGATTTAGGAATTATTATTCTAGATGAGTTAGTTTAGGTGGGAAAAGATGAGTCCATGATTTGGACTCTTTTAAGGCTTTATTTTGATAGATTTAGTGTACTCAAATGCATATTTTATCTCAATAACTTATGATAATTCTTGAGTTTCAGGTATTTGGAGTTACAGACTAAGCATGGACACTATTGGGCAGAAAGGAACAAGGCAACTTAAAAGAATGAAGATAAGACGGACTGAGGATCGCCTAAACCATTAGGCGAGTTACCGAATGGCTATGGTCCCTCCTAATGTTCCAATGTGCCAAGCTCTGAGGGAGAGAATCTTGTCGGTGAGATAAAGGAGCAGTTGGCGAGTCGCAAAATAATTCCACGATGCATTACTCTATCGCCGATCATTCCAGAACTTTAATTTGCTGATGGCCAATGCAAAAAGGTGATGAACGAGAACAAAGGGTGGATCGTCGATCCCGACTAACTGCACCAAGTGGTCTTTCGCAGCACGCTTTTTGACAACTATAAATACTTGTTTAAATTCTCAGCTTAGTATGAGATTTTGTATGCAATCAGTATCAAATATTATTTTCAGCTTTTAGAAGATTTAAAGGCTTCCATTTCTAAGCAATTGGAAGTGGGAATTGAAGATTCTTCATCTTAGACATGTGTAAAGACCATATCTATTGTACCCATTTGATGGAAACACTTTTCGGTATATATTTCTATCTCTTTACTATGTATAGCTAAAACCCTAATTCTTGGGGTGCGAATATGTGAATATGGGTTGATTTTATTGCTGGGTATTGCTAATATATGGTTAATTTATTATTTAAAGGTGATTTCGTTCAGTAGTTGTGTTTGAATTTAATGGGGTTGTAGTTGCAAATACAATTTTATTTTTGTGCTTTTGAATTGATCGAGAGAGAGGTTTTAAGACCAAAACTACTAAATTAATAATCTGTGGTTATTGGGTTATCGTGGAGTCAACTCAAGAGAGTGAATCCTAAACCCTCTCCCACACATTTATCTCGAGAGATTGAATCGATTAAGGGGAAGGCTTGTGCTTCTTTGCCGCTTATTGTTGTTTGAGAGAAATCGATTTGATTCGGGGTAAATTGTTTGAGAGAAAATTTACCCTACTAACGTCTAGCTTAGTTACCAATTTACAGTGATTTACTATCAATAGATTTTACCCGGTTGTTTATTTTAGCCATATTCCTATCACATCCCAAGAATCCCGTCTCCATAATTGATTACAAAACCCCCTTTGATAGTTGACACTTCTGTCACCCTATAATTTACTGAAAACACATTATTGTTTTTCTCTTAATTCTCTATTACAAACCGCTCCCTT
The DNA here is from genome assembly GCA_037074985.1 of Solanum bulbocastanum. NCBI lineage: Eukaryota > Viridiplantae > Streptophyta > Magnoliopsida > Solanales > Solanaceae > Solanum > Solanum bulbocastanum. The sequence goes on along the minus strand of CM073608.1, from coordinate 18,154,047 downwards.
AGGGCTCAACCCCAACTCACTAGTTGGGTTATATTACTATTGAACGATCGTGGACGCTTAGTATTGGATGAAGTGCCCTGATATGTCAAATCAAAATGGCGCCACAACTGAGGAGTGGTGTTAATTGGGAATTTTTAATTAAGTTGAATTTTGCTCTTATTAGTTATTGTTCTACTTACTTAATTTTTAGTTTTGTTTTTGGTTGTTTATATATTGCAACATGAAAGATGAGGGTGGATGGTAACTATGGGTATCAAACAGATAACCCCCTTTTGAAATTATTGAATCTTATGGACAACCTCCTAATGTTCAAGCAAGTGGAGGGTAAAACTATCCATTAGATGTGGCCTAGATTTAAGGCATTACTATATCAGTGCCCAGCTCATGGAATTCCCGATAAATTGCTGCTAGAATGCTTTTATCATGGTCTTAGTTCCGACAATAGAAGTGTTGCTAATCAACTCTTTCCAGGTTGTTTGACACAACAACCCTATGAAGTGGTAGCCCAACTCTTTGATGGCGTGATTAAGATCAACAAGGAAATAGAGAAGGATCAAGAATGGGCCGCATTACTAACTTAACTAGATGTCTTGTCCAAGAGAGTCATGGAATTAAAAGCACTGTCCATGGAAAAGGACGAGCACATTCCCCATCGTGAGCATAAAAAGGTGAAAAAGTAGAAGGGTAGATAAAGTGAGGAAGTCCTCTTACTCATTCTACATAAGATGGAATAATAAGATAGGGTGTTGAATGAGATAAAAAAGAATATCGAAATGCTGAATCAGATGAGAACCTCTCATTCCATTATTATTCAGCTACAGGACGCCCAAATAAACCAAGTGTTGTCATGTCTCTACTCATAACATAAAGAGGGGTTGCCTAGTGACACCATGGCCGACTCCGAAAATGAAGTTTAGGTGTTGACTTGTGTCGTACCGCGATGTAAAATAAGGCACTTCTTAGGAGGCAACCCAAGGTTTCATCGCTTTAAATTGTTACTTTAGAATGATGGTGTTTTGATTGTGTAGGTTAAAGTGTTGGAAATGTTTGAAAATTGCAGATTGGCGAGCTAAAGTCCAATTGGAAAAACCCCAAAGAGGTCGGTGAACCTAACCTAGACTACCGTTAGACTCAAGACAACTTTAAGGTAAAGTCTGTAAAACTTGAAGAACCCCAAAAATTATTGGCGATTCGCTAATCAAGTCGGTGAACTCGATCTTATCCACCGTTTGGATCCATACATCAACTGAGGGTCCTGTAAAACTCGGCGAGGTAAGTGACCACTAGGCATGTCACCAATTTGTTTGGTGAGCTCGACTAATATCGCAGAATGGGCAAAATCTGGATGATTTATTCAAGGGCCAAATGTTTAAATTTCAAACTCTTTCATTTTTCCTCATTTTTCATCTTCTCAAACTTGCACCTATCAAGTACTTTTGATATTTTCACACTCTATAAGTATTTTTAAGTTGATCGATTGGTGCTTGGATTTGAATTACATCGCCGCCTAGCTTATGAATTTTATTTTTATCAATATTTAAGGTTGGTTTTATGAATTCCACATTTATTTTTAGTAATTTGTACTCTGATGCAAGCAATATTATATTGATGATGTGTATTGGGCCTCTCTGATAGGATTAGAATGTTTGAATGCCTATTTGTAATTTGATAATTATATCCGTAATATTTTCAATGATAAATTCCCGTCTTTTTGTGCTCTAAAATGAAGTAAATTTTGTGGGGTTTTGCTTGTATGTTATTTGGCTTGGTTGGGTGAAGTTTGAGTAGCTCGTATTTGTACCAAATGACCTAATTTGCCTAATGATAGAGCGGGTGATTTCGTTTTGAAGGGCAAATGTCATCAAGTGGCCAAATTTGGAAAATCTGGGAGAAGTCTGAGTATTCCGAGGCAATGGGTGTGATGGTCCTTGTTTGAATTTGAGTTGTGCATGGTTTGATTTTGTTTTCAGGAGTTGTGGGGTTGTATTTTAGAAGTTGGGTTGAATATAAGCAATTTGGGTTGTTTGGTGAGCTGTGTCTAGCTCACTGAACCACTCGGCTGTTCGCCTAATGTCCACATCTTACCTTTAATTTCATACTTTTTGTGTTGTTAGATTTTGTAACTTTCAAGGAGAAGCCTAAGGTCACCGAAGGAACTCAACGACTTGCTGAAAGACATCTTGATCACCCTTAGTCTGCACCCCTAATTGTTTTAGCACTGTAACTTTCGGCGAGCTCGTTCTTACTCGCCGAAAGCTATCGGCAATTCATGAGAACGGTCTCCCATAGCCAAATGTCCATAGCTTTAAAACTGATTTCTATGCTTCTGTTCGAATATTTCCTAACTTTGTCTCAAAGCTTTGCAGACACAGCTAGATCAAAAGTTTCTGGGAAAATCATGCCACCTCGAAATATAAGATCATGGAATTTCAAATTAAATGAAGGGAGGTCGAATCCTCCCTAGAAGGGCAAGCAAGAACCTTCACATAGAAACAAAGACAAAGGCAAGAAGCCCATTTCTGACAGGAAGACTACTTCCCGAGACCCTTCTATTCCTTCATGGGCCTGGGAACTTTATACAGTTGTTAGGAAATTTTTGGCAGACACACATGTAGCAACTCCTGGTGAGTTTGATGCTATTGTTTCTTTTAAAGGAACTCCAGGTAGTAAGGCCCGAGACTAGACTGATGCACCGAGCACCGATGCCCAGATAGATGGAACGACTGCGTAGATAAAATCCCCTCTTTACCTCCCTCTCTATCTTTATTTCTTTTGACTTTTAGATAATCATGTTTGCATTTGAGGACAAATGCTTTTATTTGTGGTGGGGTGCGGCTCACCTTTTCTATGACATTTGTAATTCTTGTTTTATTTATATTTGGGCATTAAGCTAAAAATTATGTTTCTTACATTGCTTTTGTGCATACTTGAGCTTATGGCTCCTGGGTTTCAATTGTAAATGATTTTTTACCCCTTTGGAAATATTTTTGCCACCTCTTGTATGTGTTGAATGTAGTTGTTCTCTTGCAAATTTGAGTACCAGTTTTGATAAATACCAATGACTCGAATAGTGTTCATAATCAAACAAAAATAATTGTGCGGCTAAGACGAGGCCAATTGAAGTTTCATAGAAAATATGTGAACTCTTTGCATCTCGTTGTGACTAGCCAAGTATCGAATTGAGTCTCTTGTGATTAACATTGCACACTAGCGAAAGTGTGAAGTCTTATTTGACATTGGTGTCAATGCCTTGTGTGATGCGCTTACCGTGAACCATATGTGATGACACCTAGAATTTGCCTCATTGGTTCAGTTGACTAAGTGATGCAATTTCTTGAGATTATCTTAGGCTACTTTAAAGAGTGTAAACCAATTTGAAATTATACCTTTTTTGTGGCTTACCTTATGAGTATATGAACCTCTTTTGAGCAGCATTTGAGTCTTACCCTTTTCTTGGAAGAAAATTGATAACATTATGACCTTTTATCGATCCATTACCCATAATCCTCATGATTTGTAGTTTGTATGAATAGACAACTTCAGCCAAAAGCCTAGGTTGGGAGTGTAGTGAAAGGAAAAGGTAAATCAAGAAAATGAAAAGAAGTCCCTTTTGCCCATGTTTTGAGAAAAATGGAACCCCTCCATATAAAACAAAAAGAGAGAAAAAGAAGAAAAGATTGAAAAAGAAAAAGAAAGAAAAAGCTGTGAAATAAGGTTCTGGAAATACAACGAAAATGGGGTTTCCAATGACCCATGGAAGATGAATAAGAGGTGACTTTTGAGCTTGAATGAAAATAATAAAGAGAAGGAAAGAAGGTGTTGTTCACATCACATTTCATGAGGTTTTCAGCCTATAAGAGTAAATGATCATACCATTACACTCAACCCCATACAAGCCTTGAAAAGACATTTTTGATCTTGAACGAGCTAGAGCAAAAGTCAATTGGAAAATAAGGGCAAACATATGGGTGAAATCATGTATTGTGTTTATCTTTGTAAGTGTGAGTGTTGGTCTTGATTCTAGCACTTCAAATGATTGAACAATTGAGTGAATATGGAATCATTCTTTGTGTGAGGGCATTTGAATAGCTTTATTGAGCTTGAACTTGCATTTGAAGCAAGTATAGTGAGCTTGAGATTCTTTGGTAATGGTGAGTCACAAGTTGAATCTTTGAGTGCACAATTGATACTTGCGCGAGTAAGTTGAGTCTTTTTGAGTGCATTCATGATTGAGTCTTCTGTAGCACTATTTGATACATCCTTTTTGAACTACTGAACTTCAATTTTATTTGAGGAAAAATAAAAGTTTAATTTGGGGGTGTTGATGAGTCCACGATTTGGACTCTTTAGGGCTTTATTCTGATAGATTTAGCGTCCTCAATTGCATATTTTGTCTCAATAACTGATGAAAATCCTTAAGTTTTAGGCATTTGGAGTTGAGACAAAAAATGGACACTATTGGGCAGAAAGAAACAAGGCAGCTGAAAAGAACGAAGAAAAGAAAGCCTGAGGATCGCTTGAACCATTAGGCGAGTCGCCGAATGGATAGGGTCTCGCCTAATGTTCCAGTGTGCCAATATCTGAGAGAGAAATTCTAGTCGAAGAGTCACCAAATGATTCCGTGATACAGTACTCCATTGCCCAACGTTACATACTTGAATTTTCAGAAGGCCAAAGCAAAAAGGCGATGAACCAGACCAAAGGGTGGATCGGTGGTCCTGACTAACTAGCAGAGTGGTCCATCGCAGCACACTTTTTGACAACTATAAATACTTGTTTAAATTATTAGCATAGTGTGATATTTGTATGCAATTAGTATCAAACATTATTTTTAGTCTTTAAAACTTAAGAGTTTTGGAGACTTTGTTCCTTAGCATTGAAGATTTGAAGGTTTCCATTTCTAAGCAATTGGAAGTGGGTATTGAAGATTCTTCATGTTAGAAATGTGTAAAGACCATATCTATCATACCCATTTGATGGAAACACTTTTCGGTATCGATTTCTATCTCTTTACTATGTCTAGCTAAAACCCCAATTCTTGGGGTGTGAATATGTGAATATGGGTTAAATTTATTGTTGGGTATTGCTAAAGGATAGTTAATTTGATGGTTAAAGGTGATTTCTTTCAGTAGTTGTGTTTAAATTTAATGGGGTTGTAGTTGCAAATATAATTTTATCTTCGTGTTTTTGACTTGATGGAGAGAGAGGTTTTAAAACAAAAACTACTGAATCAATAGTCTATGGTTATTGGGTTGTCATGGGTTCAGTTCGCGAGAGTGAATCCTAAATCCTCTCCCACACATTCAGCTAGAGAGAGTGAATGGATTAAGGCGAAGGTTGTGCTTCATTGCCACTTATTGGTGTTCGAGAGAAACCAATTTGATTCGGGGTAAATTGTTTGAGAGAAAATTTATCCACAGTAAAGTCTAGCTTAGTTACCAATTTACAGTGATTTACTATCAATAGTATTTAGTCAGTTGTTTGTTTTAGCCCATATTCCTATCACATCCATGAATCCCATCTCTATATTTGCATTTTTTATTTTAGTTGTCATTTTAATTGATAACTAATAACAAAACCCCTTTTAATAATTGAAACTTGTGTCACCCTTTAATTTGTTATATTTTTCATCGTAAATGTTTATAGCTATAATTGACCTGAACACATTCTTGCTTTTCTCTTAATTCTCGATTACAAACCGCTCCTTTGGGACTCAACCCCAACTCCCTAGTTGGGCTATATTACTATTGAACGACCGTGGATGCTTAGTATTTGATGAAGCGCCCTGATACGTCAATCAAAAAACACTTGTATAGGTGTTTAAAATAGGCTTAAAACAACATCACCTAACCACTAATTAAAAAGGAAATTCCCAAAAGACCCCTAAGTCTAACTGCCAATTGGCAATTTCAGGCACGAGCCACAACCATGCACACATGGACCATGCTAGTAAACCATAGGTCAGTGGTCTCTGGCCTATTTTGAAGGGCTTGACCCACGACCCCCACCTACGGGGCGTAGGTGCCCTCGTGGGTCACTACTCAGGTCACTTTTTGGGTCTTTTCCTCAAGGGCCCATTGTTGGTCCTTGGGGTTTAGGCCTTGACGTTCGAACACAAAAACATGAGTTTTAAGGTACGGGGAGGTACTTTCAAGGCTCTAACCCTAACATCCAGCTCTAGCTTAGCCTACTAGTTTTATGTTAGACTCTAGTTTAGTCTACTAATTTCCGAAATGTCACAATATCTCCCTGTTGGGAACATTCCTCCTCAAATGATGATCTAGACACCTTACGGAAATAGAGACTCAAGACTAGTAGCCCATCATGCATGAAACATCAAAATAATGCACAATTCGAAGGAGGAAACATCAACTCCATCTCAAAATATAATCACTGCAATACAAGGGAGTAGGAACTACATATAACAACCCAATATGCATGAAACTTAAATTTTCACATATTCATAGGAACTATCTTCTCCAACTAAAACCATGCTCAACACAATATCATGGAGCAAATATATCATTATCTCAAAAGCATACTAAAGCATCTTCATCAACTCATCTCATGAAGTCAAATAGGGAATTCATAGTAAACACACAATATCATGAGGAAAGTTAAATCATGAAAAACTCATTTTCTCACTAAACATGAATTTCATCAAGAACATCCATAACATAAGGAAATCATGGAAAAGCTCATATAACACACATGACTCACAAAACACTAAAACTCAAGAGGAATGACTTACCTCAAGCTTGATTAGGAGTAAAAAGAAAGAGATGAGGATATCGGGACTTCATATTAACCTCGGCCTCCCAAGTAGCACTCTCAACTAAATGATTCCTCCATAAAATCTTCATGGAAGCTACTTCTTTGTTTCTCAATATCTTGACTTGCCGGTCAAGGATCTCTACCAGAACCTATTCATAGGAAAGGCTTTCATCAACTCCTAACCCTTCTAGAGGAATAATGGACAACGGGTCCCCAATATAGTTTTTAAGCATAGAAACATGAAATACCGGGTGAACCGGGGCCAACTCATTCGGCAAGTCCAACTCATAGGCAACTTTCCCAATACGCTTTAAAATTTGATATGGGCATACATATCAGGGAATAAGTTTCCCCTTTTTACCAAACCTCATCACACCTTTCATAGAGGAGATTCTCAAATAGACCCAATCACCAGCTTCAAATTCTAGGTCGCTTCTCCTCACATTGGCATAAGACTTTTTCCTACTTTGAGCTATTCTCAACCTCTCTCTAATGAGCTGAACTTTCTCAATAGCCTCATAAATCAATTTGAGACCAATAAGAGCAATCTTACCTACCTCAAACCAACCAAACAGAGACATGCATCTCCTACCTTACAAGGCTTTAAAAGGAGCCATACCTATACTGGAGTGGTGACTATTATGTAGGTAAACTCTATTAATTGCAAGTGGTCATCCCAATTACCTTTAAAATCTATAACACATACCCTCAAGATGTCCTCTAAAGTTTTAATGGTGCATTCCTCTTGACCATCCGTTTGAGGGTGGAAAGTGGTGCTATGCTTCACCTTAGTACCAAGCCCTTTTTGGAATGACTTCCAAAAGTGTAAAGTAAATTGAGTACCTCGATACGAAATAATAGAAAAAGGAACTCTATGTACCTTCAATATCCCCTTTATATATAATTTAGAATAGTTTTACACAGAAAGAGAAACCTTGACAGGAATAATGTGGGCTGATTTTGACATCCTATCAACAATGACCCAAATAAATTCATGTTGCCTTCGGGTACGAGTGGGAATTGGTATATCTTGCAAAATGCCTCCTGACCTTCGGTGCTCAACCTCAATTTGATGACAATTACAACATTTGGCTACAAATTCTGTAATATCCTTTTTCATATCATTCCACTAATAGACTTCCTGTAGATCACGGTACATCTTGGTGGCTCCCGAATGAGTAGAATATCTAGAACCGTGAGCCTATTCTAAAATTTTCCTTATCAAACCATCAACATCTGGAAGACATAATCGATCTTGGTACCTAAGTATCATCTCCCCCTTGGGAGAAAGCCTCAACGAACTTCTTCAGTACCGATTCTTGCAAATCAAATAATATAGGATCAAGGTCTTATTTGTACTTTAAATCTACCACAAAGGATGATTATGAGCCATTATGAACCGTGATGCCACCATTAGCGGAATCAACTTGTTTGACACCTAACCGGGCTAATCTGTGTACCTCACGAACCAATTCCTTCTTTTCATCCTCTACATGAGCCACACTACCCATGGATAATCTACTAAGTGAATTCGCTACTACATTGGCTTTGCCTAGGTGGTAAAGGACACTCATGTAATAATCCTTCAAAAGTTCTAACAACCTTTTTTGTCAGACATTCCAGTCCTTTTGACTAAACACATATTGAAGACTCTTGTGATCGGTGAAAACATCCACATGGACCCACTACAAGTAATGTCTCCATTATATTTTTAAAGCAAACACTACCGCTGCTAACTCAAGATCATGGGTTGGATAATTCTTCTCATGGGCTTTAAGTTGCCTTGAATCATATGCAATCACATTCATGGATTACATGAGCACACATTCCCAACCTGACTCTAGAGGCATCACAGTATACAACAAAACCAGTTGTACCCTCCGGTAAGGTCAACATTGGAGCAGAAGTAAGTCTATCTTACAAGTCTTAGACACTTTTTTCACAAGCCTCCGACCACTCAAACTTAGCCTTCTTATAAGTCAAAGTCGTCAACGGAGAAGCAATTCAGTAAAACCCATCAACAAACCTCTTATAGTAACCGGCAAAAATCAAAAAGCTTTTAATGTACGAAGGAGTTAGAGGTCTAGGCCAGCTTTTGACTGCATCTGTCTTCTTAGGATCTACCTCAATACCCTTGCTTGACACAATATGACCAAGGAAAGCTACGTACCTCAACCAAAATTCACATTTGCTAAACTTTGCAAAAAATTGTTGGTCCTTAATAACTTGCTATATAATTCTCAAATGGTCCACATGCTCATTCTCACTCCTTGAATATATCAAAATATCATCGATAAACACTATCACAAACATGTTAAGATATTGTCGGAACACTCTATTCATCAAATCCATAAATACCGTTGGGGCTTTTGTCAACCCAAATGACATAACCACAAATTCATAGTGGCCATCCTAGGTTCTAAAGGCCGTCTTGGGAATATCCACTCCTCTCACCCTTAGTTGATGGTAACCCGAATGAAGATCAATTTTGGAGAAATAGCTAGCCCCTTGAAGTTGGTAAAACAAGTCATCGATTCTCGGAAAGGGATATTTATTATTAATGGTCACTTTGTTCAATTGAAGATAATCAATGCACATTCTACGAGACCAATCCTTCTTCCTAACAAACAATAACGGAGCACCCTAAGAAGAGATACTCGGACGAATAAAATCCTTTTCTAGCAAATCCCTTAATTGTTCCTTCAACTCTTTCAACTTGGCCAGAGCCATTATATAAGGAGGAATGGAGATAGTTTATGTATTCGGTAAAAGATCAATACAAAAATCTATTTCCCGCTCGGGAGGAATACCGAGCAAATCATCGGGAAAATCTTCCAAAAACTCATTCACTACCGAAACTGACTTTGAGGAAGGGGTTTCAGACTCAACATCCATAACCCTAACAAGATAGTAAATACACCATTTGGAGATCATTTTCCTAGGTTTGAGCCAAGAAACAAATTGACCTCTAGGGATAGAATTTCCCCCTTTCCACCCTAAAATGGGATCATTTGGGAATTGGAATTTTACCACCCGAGTCCTTCAATCTTTAGATGCATAGCATGCATGCAACCAAACCATACCTAAATTCACATCAAAATCTAACATGTCTAACTCTACCAAATCCACAAAGGTAACTTGAAGAGACAAAGAAATACAACTTCTATAGACTTTTTAAGCCACTATCGAGTCACTAACTAGGGTAGAAATCGAAAAAGGTTCTACTAACACTTCAGGGAATATTTAAAATTTCATGGCTTAAAAAGGTTTAACAAAGGACAAAGTGGCACCGAGATTTAACAAGGCATATACATCAATAGAAAAGACTTTTAACATACCAGTCACAACATCCAGGGAGTTCTCTTGGTCACCTCGAGATTGGAGATCATAAAAGTTGGGCATTGGAGTTAGGACCACTTGGAGGAGCTTGTTTGCCTTCTATACCCTTGGCCATGAGTACCAGGCAATCTCTCATCTTATGACCACTATTTCCACAACCATAGCACCCATTCAAGCCAACTAAGTATTTGCCTTCATGTTTCCTGCCACATTTTGCACAGTTAGGCCTAGCAACATACGATCCACCACCATTATCTCCTTGAGGTTTAGGGTTGGAAACCCTATCCTTCTCTACCCTTGGAGTACTAGAGGAGCCTTGATTGGACAATCTTTGCTTGAACCTTTGTTGACCTTGTTCATCGGCCTTAGCATTGGAGAATTTTCATCACCGGTTCTAGCTCTTTTTACCTCCCAATTATTTGTTTGGCATACACCATACGACGTGAGATATCCATATCATGAAGGAGCAGTGCATTACTACTTTGGACACACCCGTCAAATACCTACTTATCATATCCCTTATATCTGCCACTATAGCTGGAGCATACTTGGACAGTTCAGTAAACTTCAGAGAATATTCTTGAACACTCATACCTCCTTGACGAAGGTTAATAAACTCTTCCACCTTGGTTTCCCTCATCTCTCGAGGAAAGAACCTATCAAGGAATGCTAATTTGAACACGTCCCAATCTATTGGACCCGCTCCTACCGGCCTATTGTTCTTTTATTGAGTATACCATACTTGAGCCACACTCTCCAATTGGTAAGCATCTAACTCAACTTTCTCTATCGAAGTCACCCTTATAGCATCAAATATCTTATAAAACTAATCCAAAAATTCTTAAGGATCCTCTCCCTTGGAACCAAGAAACACGAGAGGGTTCATCCTTGCAAAATCCCTCAATCTAGAAGTCACAGAATTAACATGAGTCCCAACATCCGTTATTTGGACTTGAGTAGTCAAAGCATAAACTTGAATCATCACAGCTTGGGATAACCTTTGAAAATTCGACCTAAGCTCCTAATTTGACATTGCCAAAGGGTCAACCGGAGCTTGGTTAGCTTGATTAACTTGAGGAACTCCTTGATTCAAACTCTCCTCCTTCACCCTTCTAGTATTAGCCCTTCTTGTATTCATTTCCTGAAGACACAAGAGAAGTATTAGGAGAGGGACTTTTATTGAGTTAAACTCTAAGTCATGATTTAAGAGTAATGAAAGAAGTGAAATTTCCTAATATCTTGTAGCCACTTATTCATAAATATGGCGCGCTTCATACTCATGAACAAGACTTTACTAGACGTGGCATATGAGACATCATCCTAGAATCTTTCTAAACATTGTGCTCTCATTACCAATTTTGTCATGACCTAAGGGTACCTCCTAGACGTAACATAGCACATAGAACCCCAAAAGGAACCATGTAAGCCACTCAGCATATCATCACATAAAGCATTAGAACGATAAGAGTAAAACACATTTATGTCCAAAAGTTTCATAAGAGTAAAGAGAAAGTCTAGACTTGTATCAAATAGCCATATATTTCAATTGAAGTCTCAAATAGGGTCACAACCCATACAGCAACAAAATCCGAAAGTCCAATACAATGAAAGAAAGGAACTACAAGATATCAATCATCCTCAGATCCATGAGAAATCATAATAAGCGAGGATAATAGTAGAATCCAAGCTTGAATCGAAGAAAGATCACCTCAAACACCGTAACCTACACTTTGTGGAAAACTGTAGAAAAAATATGGGTTAGTACAAAAATGCACTAAGTACGATAGTTATGTATAAAATCCTGGAAAACATACTAAAAGGATATTTTAGTTGAAAAGCATGCACTATACCAAGTTAAGGATGCATCATCAAGATTAGGGTAAAAGCATAAGTCATAAGCATATTCAACATATTAATCATCTTATCATAATGGAAACATACATAAATACCCTCAAAGCATCCTTGTGCAATATATAAATAAAATCCCATAATCCTAACCATACTAAGGAAAACTTCTTGAGTAGCTATACTCATAACTCATATTTTTGTTCATATTATCATAGTGGGAGATTAGCGTTAACCGACAAAGACCATGTGAGCTTACCATGGAATCTGGTGTCTACCCTACACCAAAAATGGGTTGTCCTACTTTCCTAAGGTAGGACCATACTCTTAAAATAGGTGGATCCACTAGCTAAAGAACTATGAGGGCACATAGTTTGTGGGATAAGGAGATTGCTACTACAAAACCCGACCTCTACCAACATGAGGGCTTCAATCCCAATTGATTGTTCCTATAAACATGACCTCTACTAATGTGAGGGTTTCCATCTCATATCACTATCCACTCGATGCTAAGCATCATTGCCATTAAGTTCATGTTAAGTCTTGATTAATTTAATAATTATGGAAGAATGTTCTGACACTCAATCCATATAACTGATACTAAAGCTCACAAATTCATTAGGTGAAACTAGCCTTCAAACCTTAGAATCACTACATATGACCAACCTTTCACATCATATCATATTCATATATACGTGTGTACATGAGGACAATCATTCAATCAACACAACAATTATATCATTGTCTTAATCACTTTACTCTCAAAGTGCTTTAAATGCATATACATAAGCCGCATAACCTACATATTTATCATGATTTTCCCTATAGGGACCATGGATCACATTCAATCAACATATCTAGAATTACTACATTAGACATGGATGATAACTATATTATTACTATAAGCATGGTTGCATAATACTCTTCTTTCTACAATTCAGCCCCACTATTAGATCCAATTTGGGAAAATAGGGTAATTCATGGTTTCTTATTGAATTCAACTTAAAATCATCAATAAATCCATGATTAAACATAATCCAATCATTAAAAATGAATTTGAAATGAATCCATGAGATTGAAGTCAAACCCAAGGTTTTTGGGGAAATTACTATATTCGAAATTGAGTTTGGAGGGACTCCAAGAATGAAAGCTATCCATTGATTAAGGATTACCATACCTTATTGAAGAATTACCATGAATTTGAGCAGAAATGATGGTTCCTTCAACCATAACTTCACCCTTCTTCTTCTTCCTTGGAGTTTTAGAGAGAATATTTTGGAGAAGGTTGGTTTCGATTTGGGTATTTAGGAGTTACAATTCTAGATGAGTTAGTTTAGGTGGGAAAACACTTCTATAGGTGTTTAAAATAGGCTTAAAAAGACATCACCTAATAACTAATTAAAAAGGAAATTCCCAAAAGACCCCTAAGTCTAACTGCCAATTCGTTGTTTCAGGCACGACCCATGACCATGGACCCACGAACCATGGGTGGGTCCAGGACCCCGTGCTGGTTAACCATTGGTTAGTGGTCTATGGCCTGTTTTGAGGGGCTTGACCCACGACCCACACCAATAGGCAAGGAGGACCATGCCTACCGACCAAGTAGATTGTGCCTATGAGTAAGGTAGGTTTTACCTACATGGCAACAAATATGTATTGGATCAAAGAGGCTCAAACTAGCATTGATTCATGGTACATGTATATTCAGATGGTTGATATAAAATTGTCATTAGTATCAAGGTAATGGGGTTAATATGTGTATTTAGTGATTTTTTTTGCTCAATAGCTATTGTGTACTATTTGTACCTACCAATCTTCTAAGGGTCAGGTCAAGTTATTTCCTAGTATGTGCTTATATTATCTTGGTATATGGAGATAGGCAATTAGAGTAGTGTTTCACCCCTGCCCTTTTCATTCAACAATTATATTTGAGCTTCAAATTTAAATTTACCTTACATGCATGGTACATTATTTTGTTCTAACTCCCCTTTCCTAGGCAGTACATTCATGCCTACAAGTCTAGAACAACCATCAGACACACTTTTCGAGTAACACATCCACCTATACAACAAATTCATTGACTTCTTTCTTCCATGGGTTTCTGGAGTCTAAGAGGTTTGGTTGTTTTACTCTTTATGGATTTCTTGTAGGTTAGGGAACTATACCGTGCAAGATTTACTTTCATAGAGGATTAAATACTAGTGTGTTTGGTTGTATAGCCTTTTTACTGGCCTCACTGTTCTTACTTTCTTGTTCATCGTTGTTTCATAGTTGTACGCATATTATTTAGTTACTTACTTATTTTCAACTTATGTATGGAGATCATGATAGCTTTATTGGGCCACATAGAGTTTATGATTTCCTAAATACCATGGTGATCTTGACGACCTAAACAAGCTAGTGTGCTAGCTTATTATTGATTTATATAAAATATTGGGAATAAATGTTTTAATTGTAGAGTTGTTGATTGTGCCTCTTCAGCTGATGGATTATTTTTAAGTCGATATATACTTGTTTTTTTCATAATTGTGTATGTGGATTCCACGTTTCATTATCATGTAGTATAGCAAGGTTGGAAGTCCTAAATTTTGGCATTAGGTGCTAGTTGCACCCCTCGAGTTTTAGGACTGACAAATTTGGTATCAAAGCAACGTCGTATCATATGGTGTCTACAAGCAGTGTCAAGTGGACTCTTCTTTATAAATTAATTCTGCTCAAAATTCTATAAGCAAAAATCTAGAAATATCATTTAATAAAGTTACCCTTATTTCGCTTAAATCATGCTAAAGAGTTGTGTCACAAGGGTCTTCCATTCGCGACCTGAAGCCAAGTTATTGACGAGCCTCGAAGGACCTTTCAAGCCTCCCCACTTCGATTCATTTGCTTTCCCTTTCTCACTCTGAAAGAAAGAAGAAAGCCTTGCTTTGCCTCCTTTCTTCTTTGCTAATTAAAAGCTAGACTCATACGTCTGCTTATGAAGATTATGGCTTCCTCACTTGTTTGATTTGAAATGGCAAGTTTTTTATTAGTGTGACACCTCGAAACTTGGAAAAGGAAAAAATTAAATTTTTAGACTAAATTTTATTTCTATGGATCACATCTACAGATTGTAGAAGCGTATACGGATCATAGGAAGTGCAAAAATATTTTTCTAAAAATCATGTCCCATACCCCTTTTTACGGTTCATCAGGACGGTCTGTCAACCATTGTATGAGTCGTATATACATCTTGTAGGTGAGTTCTAGATTTATTGAAATTTTGAGGGTTAAAGTTGGTTCAAATAATAACTGTTGAAACTATCTATGGTGGACCAATACGATCCGTAGAAAGACTAATAGATCGCAGGTAAAACCAGTAGATGAGGCTTGACGATTATTATAATACTATGTCATTTTGTCTTCTACCCTTATGTGACGTCCCGCCACCATGCTAGCCAATTTCCGCGTCCCAAAGAGGAGCGGGTGATTCTAGAGTTGTAGAGAGGCTTGCGGAAGACTCTAGAATCCTTTAGAATTCTCAAGAAGGCTTTGGAGACTTTAGGACTATGTAGAGAATTCTAGAATAGGGACTAATGTGTAAATATTTTAGGGACTTAGCATGTAAATATTATTTACACTTAGGTCCTTGGGTGTAAGTATAAATAGAGGTGCCACCCATTGGCCAAGGCATCAAGCAAGCAACAAAGCCAAGTTGTAAAAGCTTTCCACAATTCAATACAAAGCCTTCTTTCTCAAAAAGCTCTCTTGTTCTTCCAAATCTTCCTTCATATTCTCTTAAGTAATCTTCCCTCCAAAAAGGCTTACTTGAACTTACAAGATCTTGAAAGATTAGTGAGTAAGTTGTCAAGTGCCGCACGGATCTATAGCCATCACTCTAAGTCCGTGACAAGTGGTATCAAGCGAAGGTTTGATACTGGGAGAATGGCAATCGAAGGAGACGTGAACGCCGCTAGCACCACCAACGTCCATATGGAAGTTGGAAAGAAGGGCCGCAAGGGTAAGAAGCATCAAAGGAGCCATGAAGAAATGCTGCCGGAAACCACACCAAGTGAGGCGCTAACATCTCATCCACCCTCGACCACAGAACCAAGTGACGAAGAACATGGTGAGGAGGCCATTGACGTCACTGCGGGAGAAGAGTGGGTCTCAAGGGTTGAAATGGCAAGGCAAGCCGTAGAGATATTAGGCCGGCGCATGAATGTGGCCGACGGCAAATTCAAGACCCTTAAAGACTTCACCCTTGAGGAGACCGAATCCATCCGTAAGGAGTTGGAGGGACGTCAGCGGGCCGAGTTCGAGATGAAGGAGGCCATCACTTCCTTGGAGTGCCGGCTCATGGAGGCATTGAACACCATTGAAACCATGAAGACCGAAATGAAGGCACTCAAGGAAGGTGTGGAAGCTAGGGGATCGGCGTCACCCGATTGTGATAGGGAGGCCAGGGTAGAGGCTCCCAAACCACCAATATTCAAAGGCGTTTGTGATGCTCAAGAGGTGGAAAACTTTTTGTGGCACTTGGAGAATTACTTCAAGTGTAATCGGGTGAGAAGCGACGAAAATAAGATCAACACTGCCGTGTTGTATCTTTCCGAGATGGCCATGCTATGGTGGCGGCGAAAAGAGGCCGAAATAGGGAAGGGGACGTGCAGTATCGACACCTGGGAGCAATTTCGGGAAGAATTCAAGAAGGCCTTCTTCCCTAGCAACGTCATATACGAGGACAAGCGTAAGTTCAGGGAACTGAAGCAAACAGGAAGCATTCGGGCGTACGTGAAAGAGTTCACAACTCTAACGCTTCAGATTCCCAACCTTACAGATGATGACATGCTATTCCACTTCATGGACGGATTGCAGAACTGGGCCAGGACGGAGTTGGAACGGCGGCAAGTTAAGACCATAGACGAGGCCATTACGCAAGCCGAGTCCTTAAACGACTTCAAGCATGATCGGCATGACAGAGCTAAGGGCAAAGATACAAGAAGTAGTCATGCCAAAGGTGGGGGAGATCGTGGCCGAAGCAAGGAGCAGTAGGCACCCTCTAAACAGCATGACTCCCACAAATCAGACAGCAAACGGTTTGGGCGCCAGAGTTACACGGAGAAAAAGGCGCAGACCACGAAGGGCGATGGATGCTACATTTGCGGAGGACCACACGGCTATGCCAGGTGCCCAGAGATGAAGAACCTTGGTGCCGTCCTACGTGAGCGAAAGGAGAAGGACGCACAGGAGCAAGGGCAGGAGGCGGGCACAACACAGTTAGGCATGGTGGGACTTTGCGGGGCCATAGCCAAGCAGAACGAGAAGTTGGGGGCCTTCAGCGCACAGTATGTAGACATCACCCTTAATGGACGGCCAGCTCGTGCCATGGTAGACTCCGGGGCCGAAGCAAATATAATGACCAAGACGGCGGCAGAGAGGTTAGGGCTGAACATCCCAAGCAACACCCGCCTCAAGACGGTTAACGCCCCACCGACTCCAGTGTGTGGAGTCGCTCAAGGAGTAAGCATCACATTGGGCCAGTGGCAAGGTAAGACTAACTTTACCGTTGTTCCTTTAGATATCTTTGATATCATTCTTGGACAGGAGTTCTTCCAGAGCTGCCACACAATGATCGACCCCTACCTCCAACGACTCATGGTCATAGAGCGGGAAGGGTCGTGCATGGTACCTCTAGTCAAGGTACCAAGGAAGGAAGGACACACCCACCTGTCGGCCATGCAGATAGTGAAGGGCCTAAAGAAAGGAGAGCCGACGTTCCTAGCCACCATTGCAAGTTCGAGAGAAGACAATGGTGCTAAGGAGTCCTTGCCACCGATCATAGAGAAGGTTCTTGAAGAAAATAAAGACGTGATGCCAGACGAGCTGCCCAAGACTCTACCTCCGAGGCGCGAGGTAGATCACAAGATCGAGTTAGAGGTTGGAGCCAAGCCACCCGCGCATGCACCTTACCGTATGGCTCCACCTGAACTAGAGGAGCTAAGGAAGCAGTTGAAGGAGCTCCTCGAAGCCAGTCACATCCGTCCTTCCAAGGCACCTTATGGCGCACCGGTGCTATTCCAGAAGAAGAAAGATGGATCGTTACGGTTATGCATCGACTACCGGGCGCTAAATAAGGTAACTATTAAAAATAAATACCCTATCCCGCTTATTGCAGATTTATTTGATAGACTTGGACAAGCCAAGTACTTCACCAAGGTGGACCTCAGGAAAGGCTACTACCAAGTGCGCATCGCAGAAGGGGATGAACCAAAGACGGCGTGCGTAACCAGGTACGGAGCATACGAGTGGTTGGTGATGCCTTTCGGCTTAACCAACGCACCCGCAACTTTTTGCACGCTTATGAATAAAATATTTCATCCTTATTTAGATCAATTCGTGGTAGTATACTTGGACGACATAGTCGTCTATAGTAACACCTTGGAGGAACATGTGGAACATCTAAGAAGGGTCTTCCAAATCTTACGGGAGAACCAGTTATATATCAAGCGGGAAAAGTGCGAGTTTGCCCAACACGAGGTACACTTCTTGGGTCATATTATCAGTCAGGGCAAACTACGGATGGACGAGGCCAAAATACGGGCAATCCAGGAGTGGGAGGCGCCCACCAAAGTGACCGAGCTACGATCGTTTCTTGGACTTGCGAACTACTACCGCAAGTTCATAAAGGGCTACTCCGCTAAGGCCGCTCCACTAACCGAGTTATTGAAGAAAAATAAGCCGTGGGTTTGGAGCAAGGAGTGCCAACAAGCCTTCGAAGGTCTCAAGACCGCAATAATAGAAGAACCGGTCTTGACGCTACCCGATTTTTCAAAGACCTTCGAAGTACATATGGATGCATCGGACTTTGCCATTGGCGGAGTCTTAATGCAGGACAAACACCCCATTGCCTTTGAAAGCCGCAAGTTGAACGAGACCGAACGGCGCTATACAGTCCAAGAGAAGGAAATGACCGCCATCGTACATTGCCTGCGCACATGGAGACACTATCTGCTAGGCTCCAAGTTCGTAGTCAAGACAGATAACGTGGCCACTAGCTACTTCCAGTCGCAGAAGAAGATCACTCCAAAGCAAGCTAGGTGGCAGGACTTTCTAGCAGAATTTGACTACAACTTAGAGTACAAGCCAGGAAAAGGCAATGTTGTGGCCGATGCGCTAAGTCGGAAGGCCGAACTTGCTGCCATCACTACAGCTCACTGTGACCTTTCGGACGCAATCAAGGATGGCATGAATCATGATCCTGAGGCCAAGAAGTTGATGGAACTGGCCACCCAAGGCAAGACAAGGCGGTTTTGGGTGGAAGATAGCCTTTTGCTTACCACTGGTTGAAGGATCTATGTGCCCAAGTTCGGGTCTATTAGGCGGCAAATTATTAAAGAAAGTCACGACACACCATGGGCCGGACATCCGGGGCAGCGACGGACAAGGGCATTGATCGAGGCAATTTATTACTGGCCACGTATGCGGGACGACATCGAGCATTATGTGCAGACTTGTCTTGTGTGCCAACAAGACAAGGTGGAACAAAAGCAACTGGGAGGACTACTGGAGCCACTACCAGTAGCAGAACGTCCATGGGAAAGCGTGACCATGGACTTCATCACTTCCTTACCCAAGTCTGATAGGTATGGAACCATTATGGTCGTGGTGGACAGATTCTCAAAGTATGCTACCTCTATACCCGCCACAGCCGGTTGCACCGCAAAGGAAGCCGCTCGATTGTTCTTTAAGAATGTGGTGAAGTATTGGGGGCTGCCAAGACATATCATTAGTGACCGAGACCCCCGCTTCACTGGGAACTTTTGGAGAGAGCTGTTCGATATACTTGGCACGGAACTTCACTTCTCCACAAGTTTCCACCCACAAACCGACGGCCAAACCGAACGTGTCAACGCCCTGCTAGAGTGCTATCTGAGGCACTATGTTGGTGCGCACCAAAAAGATTGGGCAAGGCTCCTAGACATGGCACAGTTTTCATACAATTTGCAAAGGAGCGAGTCCACCGGGCGCACACCTTTTGAGTTGGCGACAGGCCAACAACCCCAAACTCTGCATTCACTACCGACCGCTTTCCAAGGAAAGAGTTTGGGAGCCTACCATCTTGCCAAAGGATGGGAGGAGCAACTTGACACTGCCAAGTCCTACTTGGATAAGGCAGCCAAGAAGATGAAGAAATTCGCCGACCGCAAGCGACGTCCCACGGACTATAAAGAAGGCGACATGGTATTGGTAAAGTTCAATCCAAGACAGTTCAAGGCACTAAGGGGCGTTCACCAAAACTTAGTGCGAAAATATGAGGGCCTGTTCAAGATTGCTGCCAAGGTGGGCAAGATCTCATATAAGGTAGAGTTACCCCCACACTTTAAAATCCATCCGGTGTTTCATGCAAGCGTCCTCAAGCCATACCATGAGGACAAGGAAGAACCTAGCCGGAACCAACCACGACGGGCACCCATTACTGTCACTACCTCACACGACCGAGAGATTGAGGCTATCATAAACTACCAAGCCAAACGGAAGCGAGGTCAACAAGCCAGCGCCATGTTCCTTGTACATTGGAAGGGACAAACTCCGGAAGAAGCCACATGGGAGAAATATGAAGACTTGTGGCAATTCAAAGATCAAGTCTGGGAGTTCTTGCAAAAATGCGCCGCGATCGTCGCATCATCAGGTGGGGGAGCATGTGACGTCCCGCCACCATGCTAGCCAATTTCCGCGTCCCAAAGAGGAGCGGGTGATTCTAGAGTTGTAGAGAGGCTTGCGGAAGACTCTAGAATCCTTTAGAATTCTCAAGAAGGCTTTGGAGACTTTAGGACTATGTAGAGAATTCTAGAATAGGGACTAATGTGTAAATATTTTAGGGACTTAGCATGTAAATATTATTTACACTTAGGTCCTTGGGTGCAAGTATAAATAGAGGTGCCACCCATTGGCCAAGGCATCAAGCAAGCAACAAAGCCAAGTTGTAAAAGCTTTCCACAATTCAATACAAAGCCTTCTTTCTCAAAAAGCTCTCTTGTTCTTCCAAATCTTCCTTCATATTCTCTTAAGTAATCTTCCCTCCAAAAAGGCTTACTTGAACTTATAAGATCTTGAAAGATTAGTGAGTAAGTTGTCAAGTGCCGCACGGATCTATAGCCATCACTCTAAGTCCGTGACACTTAGCCCTATAAAACATTTTAAGCCCCCAATTTACTCACTTTAAACTCATTCTATTAAATTTCATAAACTTGACCAAATTCACTCTTTAAATCCTCTCGAATCTAAAGAAGAAGAAGAAAAGTTAGTGTTCATCCAATTGTCCAATCATTCATTCCTTTTGGGCTTCTGGCATCAACGTATGTCTGTATTCACCATGGGGTCCCCAATGATTTCAAGTTCACAATTCTATCTTCAATTTATCAAATTAGGGTTTCAATTTAATAGATGTCAGCTTCTTCTAATTATGATTGATTCAGTCTTCTAATGCATGAATTGATGTTAATCAATGATATTTAGTTGAAATTGCATTTACCCATGCCTAAAGTATGTTTTCCAACAATGATCCTCTAATGAATCTATGAATTAAGAATTCATGAACATATGCGTGTTTTCATGAAGTAATTATAAATGATTCAAAGATTCTTTGAAAAGGAAGTATCATGGTTATTGTGAAAGGATTTCTCACTCACCATTGTGATCGTGATTATGAAAGGTATTTCTCACAAATGAATTCACATTGGTGAAAGGTTTTCTCATCCATGTTGAGGTATGTATAATGAGTTATTCTATGTTTTCACTTTTTTTAAAAAAATATGGATTGGTATTGATCATTTCTTTTTCTATGTTAAATTGATATTTGACTTTCATCTATTCCATTGGGATTTAGACTTAGCACTGAGAGGGATTTTAGGTGGAGGCTCGAAAAGGGTAGTCTTTAGTAGCAGCCTTTAGTCTCAAACTACGTGCCCCCATAGGATGTCTTAAATGACGTAGTTAGTGGATCTACTTTAGCGAAGGATGATATGTACAAATTCTACCTTGGAAAGTTTATTCCCCTTCTTTTGGTATGAGGGATATACTAAATGTCATGCTATATCTCTCATGGTCTTATTGTCGGTTAAAGCTACGATCCCAAAAAATGACTATATTTCCTTCAAAGCTTTTCTTATGTTGTTTATGTTAATGTAATTGACCATATTTCCATGATTTTCATGTCAAATCTTCTTTAAAGATTTTGAATGTTTCAATATGATCATGCCCACTTAGTTTAAGTTATTTATGCTAGAATGCCTATGTTTATGCACATTGACTCATACTTAGTACATTCCATGTACAAATGCATAGTTGTGCCTACTTTATTTGACTTATGTAGGGTCCGACACTCCTACCTCCCATACTCAAGGCTAGTTGTTTCTCCATAGGCTTTGAAGATTGGTGAGTCCTCATGTTTCATGGACGGAGAGTCTTTAATTCTTTATGTCATTAAGTTTCCAACTTTGTATGTGATTTATGGGTTACGTCCCAATCACTTTTTGTGTAATGACTTATATGGCTTTGAGACCTATGTTAAACTTCCCCTTTGTCAAATTCATCTTGATGTATAAGGTTATCTCGTAAAGCTTTTACTTATATTATTTTGTGTGGTGTATGTTAAGTGGCTTGTGTAGGTCTCGGGGTTGTATACGCCATGTTATGCGTAGGGTATACTTTGGGTCGTGATAAACTTGGTATTTAGAGCACAAGGATTAGAAAGGTCCTAGGATGTCTCATGGACACGTCGACTAGAGTCTTGTTCATAAGTGTTAAGCACACCACATTTATGAATAGGAGGCTATAAGATATTTAGTAAAATACACTTATTTCATCACTCTAATGTCGTGCGATATAGTTTAACTCTATGTGTATCTCTCCTTATTCTTGTGCCATGTTTTTCAGGATATTTCCCCTTGAAGAGCTTATGTTATAAGGAATGTAGAGGAGAATGTGGAATGAGAAGATCCTCAAGGTACTCCATAAGCTCCTCAAGTTCCGAACGAAACTTTGGCCGAACAAGTGACTAACGCGGAGTTTACTTTTGAAGTATTGAATCAATCCATGACGGCCAAGCCAATATGGAGGTTGTGTTCCTAGTGAACTAAAATGTGGGGATAGAGGCAACTAGAGTGAGGGACTTTACTAGGATGAATCCTCTAAAGTTCTATGGTTCAAAGGTTGAGGAAGATCCACATGAATTCTTTGATGAGGTATATGGGGTTTTGATAATCATGGGAGTGACTCTATTGGAAAAGGCAAAATTGGTCACTTATCAACTTAAGGGTGTTGCTCAAGTTTTGTTCAACTAATGGAAGGAAGACAGGGCGGTGGATGTGGGTCTTCTCGATTGGGAAAAGTATAAGGGAGCTTTCATTGATAGGTTCTTTCCCCTTGAGATGAGAAAGGCAAAGGTACTTGAATTTAATAACCTTCATCAAGGGAATATGAGTGTGAAAGAGTATGCCTTGAAGTTCACACAATTGTCTTGGTATGCTCCTGTTATCGTTGCTGACCCTAAGGCAAGGATGAGAAAGTTTGTTTCAAGTGTGTCTAAAATGTTGGTCAAGGAATGTCATACTACCATTCTCATTGAGGAAGTGGATATTTCTAGTTTAATGGTTCATGCTCAACAAATTGAAGATGAGAAACTTAAGGAAATTTTAGGGAGGCCAAAAGGGCAAAGACCGGTGATGGTGTCTTTTCACATTCAAGGTCCGATAGACATGGTGATATGTCCAAACTTCTTGATCAATTAAGAAGTATAAGCATTCGAAGTCAACTATAGAACTCAACTGGAGTTGAGGTCAATCCAACATGGAATTTGGAGTAGAAATAAACTTACTAATGCTAAAATTAAATTGTGATTAATATATCCCAAAAGAGTAAATTACAAAAAGTAAATATTGGGTTGTTTGAATTTATGTAACCAACTTTTAGTTAAGATTAAAAGCAACAAGAGAAAACAATAGTTCCAAGATTTTAGGAATTTATTTAATGAGACTAGAATTTTGTTCCCCATGACATTTATTTCACTCTATAATTCTATACAAATAACTGTTCATCTCTAATATTATATGTTACTAGCAAGTTAGATACATCAAAGCCTATTTCAGCCGTATTAGATGAGTTCCAGTCTTCTCCTATCGGTCATAGAGTGCTTTGAAGCAATTTCTAATGTGTGCATTCATTAGAAGGCAATCATAACGAAAATAGAAACAAGCATATGCAATTAACAATCAAACGTTACTTGTATTTAAATCCACAGTTATGTTTTAGTCATAGTTACCATAACCCTAGTTGTTGTGTTAAGCCGCTCATTATTTCAAGAAACAAATAGTAAATATTATCAAAAGCATAATATAATAGACTAACAATAATAGTGAACGACAAGTTTCTTGATTATCAACACTGAATCAGGAACTCGAAGTTTTGATCCAAAGTAATTGACAAAGAAATGTGTTAAAAATTGAAACAATGTTTCTCTCAATGCTCACAATATCTCAATGTATCAATGATAATTTAAAAATATAACCTAAATAATTAAAATAGTATTTGAAAAGAGTTCTACTCAAAGTAGGACTAATGTTGTCGAACATCTTAACAGGAAGGGTGACGGCCCATCTATAGTCAACCGACTCGCCAACCCCTCCGTTGTCTGATACATACAAATTTTGGTGTCTCCCTTCACTACTTGTCTCCACGAGTTACTAGACGACTCGTCTTAAACACCACAGCCCATCTAGTGCTCCATGGACTTTAGGCTTCACTAAGTTAGCTAATTCTTTCAATGCCTCTCTTCCACGAGACATAAGATGGCTTGTCTACTGGACCACAACCCATGTAGACTTTTGTATAGTTTATTTTACTTAATTTAAACTTTCTTCCAAATGATTTGCATCCAATTCTTTCACCTATACAACATCAACTCAAACCATCGTATCCATATAAACAAGCTCGATTTCTTTCACTAATCCTTATTTTTAGCGTCAAATGTGCTATGAGTTCATGACACATCAATACCCTAAAATTAGAACCATTTCATGTCCTCAACCGATGAAAGTGAACACATCTGATCCTCAAATACATAGCAACACACCAAAAATATATAACAATTATTTCCACCAAATTTCTTCCAAAATCATCTATCTAACATGCAAGGATCAATGGATGACATCTCATTGTGAGCTTGGTTTCTATTTGATGATGACTAGTCATAGTTTAAAACTTGTAGTGCACATTTGAACTTGCATAGGTAGTTTTAACCTCGTGTGCTTTCATGTTGGGTCTCTAGTAGCACTATTTGTAGACATCTCTTTTGAACTGATTGATCTTGTGTTTTACTTGAGGACAAGCAAAAGTTTGAGCTGGGGGTGTTGATGAGTCGGGGATTTCGACTCATTTAGGACTTACTATTCAAAGTTTTAGTATCCTCAATGCTTGTTTTATTCTCTAAACTGATGTTAAAGTGCTAATTTAAAGCAATGAAGTCAAAAGAGCAAGGCAATGGCATTATCGAGCAAAATGGAACAAAAAAGCAAAAGAAGTTTATGAAAAGCAAGGCTGGTAATCGCCGAAGCTACTCAGTGAGTTGCCGAGTTGACCTTCATTTCGCAGAAAGTTCTAGCGTGCTTGCCCATGGACAAGACCATCTTAGCAAGAAAACCTATGGTTTGGCAACGCCCGAATGGACCAGTGATGTCGACTTTGATCGCCTAATATTACAGAAGTGAGATGCTGAAAAGTCAAGCCAAGAAGGTGATAGAAAAGAGCACTCGGCGCTTCGCCAACCAGGTCGGCGAACCCAAACTTACTTCACCGAGTGACTTTGAAATTAAAATTCGGGGAACATATAAATGCGACTTTTAATAGGAGAAAAGGAGTTTTGAGTTGTCCAAAAAGTTCCCACATTATCCAGTTCTGGGTTTTTGATCCTCAACATTCTAAATATTATTTTTACACTTTTTGAGTTTAGATTTATGGTTGGTTTTTATTTTGAGCTTTAATTGGAGCATTTGAACACTCTTAGATTGTTGTCTAATCTTATGGAAAACATATTTGGTAACAATTTCTTGCTCTTTATGATGTTTGGATAAAACCCCCATTCTTGGGAGTGTGAGTATATGATTGAATGTTTCAATTAGCTTATGGGTGTTAGTATTTATTGATTGTACTATTGATTTGAAGTTGGTTCAATTAATAGTTTAGTTTAAATTGATGAATTGTAGTTGCAAATCGAATTCTAGTTCAGCATTCTAAACTTGCTTGAGAAAGAAGTATTAGAGTTAAAACTATTAGTTGATGATTTTAGTGATTGGGTTATTATAGACTAAGCTTGAGAATGTGGGTCTAAATTTAATCCTACTAATCTAGCTTGAAAAAGTAGATTAATTGAGGTATTGGGTTGTTTATAATTGATGTGTTTGTCGAGGTGCGAGAGAACGCGTTCGATTCGTGATAGTTGATTGAGAAATGACTATTGCATCAAAAGCCTAGCCTACCCACTAAGATTGAACGACTTCTAGTAAATAATAGTCACCCATTTTGCGAAATTGGCATTCAATTGATCATATTCCCAAGATATCCCCTCTACTTGTTTAACCCCACTTAATCGTAGTTGCTTACTGTTCTTTATAATCCCCCTATTTGACATTAATTGTCAACCCCTTGCCATTTATTTTATTGTTCGAAAAAATGTCTACATCTACAAATAATTAGATCATCATTTTACCTCTTAATTAAATTCTTTATCATATCACTCCCTATGGGATCGACCCCAACTCTTAGTTGGGTTTATATTTGGTAGCGACCGCCTAAACTTAGAATCGGATGAAGTGTAGTTGAGATTTATTAGTTGAGTATTTTTATTGATGAGGACCACTTACTCTTTTAATCGATTTTGAAGAGTAGTCCAAATAGTAAGTGTAACGGTATGGTACCCAATTCACTAGTTACTATGTACCAACGTGGTACCCGATCCACTAGTTAGTATGTAAGATATGGTACCCAATCCACTAGAAATATGTGCTAGTGTGGTATTTGATACACTCAGAAATATGTACCTGTGTGGTACCCTATCTACTCATCAAACAAACTTCACAATTACAGTTAATTGAATCACATTTGTAAACCAAGTAATCACATTCAATGTATATGATGAACAACATTCAACATTTCAAATCATGCATTTTCTGCTTTCCCAAATCATATATCATCCATGCAATACTAGCAAAGTAGCTGAAAAACACATAAAACATAAAAGAAAAACAAACAACCATCACCTACCTCAAAACAAGCATGAATGGTCTAAAGAACTTGAGCTTTCCCTTTTTGTCATGCTTTGACTTGTTCTTGTCTAAAATAGTAACTAAATAAAAAAATCAATGAACAGTTCATGATCATTAAAAATTAAAACACAAACTAGGGGAGTAAATAACTTACCTTTACTGAAGTAACTGGTGGAAAATGGAAGAAAATTACTTTAAATAGCCTTTTCTTTTCCCAAAAATGAAGTTATAGAACATTGAGAGGTTTTGGTACTTTTGTTGTATTAATTTGTGATCATCCTGCTATAGTTCCCCATCTGCTATAACAATCTAACTCGATATTATGGCTCAACCCGATATAACAGCTCTATCATAGTGGAGTCGCCCCTTTAAAAAGGAATTCATTTCCCGCCTATAGTAGTATGAAACCCACAACAGCGTATTGCATGAGGCATAAACTCATATTTTGTCACGACCCAGGGGTACACCTTATATGTAACATGCATATAGAATCCTGAAGGACTCCATACAAGCCATTTAGCTCTCATTACATAAGAAATAGAAAAATGGAATTAAAACAACATTTCAAGTCCAAAGAATTTCATAAACTAAAGAGGAAGTCTAGACACTTTGTCTCATCATAGCCATCTATTACAAAAGAATGAAATTCGGCCTAGCACATACATCATGTCCAAAAAGGGAAATACAAGAAAAGGAACTAAAACAATAAATTCCGTCGTCAAAGCATGAGGACTCACCAAGGCTTGGAAATATCGAAATCAAAACTTAGCCACGAAACTAACAACCTTGATTGTCGGACCCTACATTTAGGGAAATATAGGCAAGAGTATGCGTTAGTACAAAAATGCACTAAGTATGATAGTCATGCATAAAAACATTTAAAATATGCTAAAAGGGACATTTCTGTCGCGACCCCTTTCCATTTACCGTATGCACATAAATTACAAGATATATATATATCATTTTTTTCTTTCATGCAAGTAAGTAATGGTAATAAGTACTATCCACTTCCGAGTACCCAAACTAGTTGGGTTCATGCTTTATATGATCATTACAACAAGTAGCACGTGTGACATATTACAAGATTGGGTGTACACACCCCAAATAAACCAAACATATAACCATGCTTATATTACAACCCATGGACATGATATGGTTAGGCTTCAACATCGAATGCAAATATACATTACATAGATCGGTTATAAGTACCAACATTTCTACAAATATATATGCCTATATGCAAATGTGATCTTCTTTAAGGTTCTCAAAATTTCCATCGTCCATGGACATCTTTATCACTCCTCTCGATCAGCCCCTACGATAGAAACAACTATCGCTAAGCATAAAGCTTAGTGGTGTAAAAACTATAGGGTCGAAATCCTCAATATTCATCAAGCCACCTTTTCCATGTCAATGGGCATCATACTTGAAACATAATAAATAAATCAAGTAACAATAGATAACAAGTATCAAGTTCTATATTCAAAGATACAAATGTCAAGAAGCTCATAGCACCATTTTCCAAGAATTTCAATAGCAAGGCTCTCCCAATATATATACTTCATGTCGTCACACCCGGCACAAGCATGTATCAAGAAGGGTCGTTGCCCTGAAGGACCGAAGCCCTATATCAAGAAAGACCGAATCCCTGTATCAAGAAGACCAAGAACCATATTAAAAATGGCTTTCTAGTTCGTACTTAAAATGGATAACTTCCATTCCTAAGACGAACTACAAATCCAGAGTCAAGATGGCAAATGATTTGAATCAAGAGGCCTGCCAATAGTGACAAAGCCGCAGCCACAAGAAGGACATAGTCCCAACAAGAGTTCCAAGTGATCAAACAATCCGTACAAGTGGGCGAGTTACACAAGCATCATACCTACATGACAATGCAAAGTAACAAGAGGTAGCTGAGGTATCAAGATCAAATTTCATTTATACCAGCCATCACAAGAGTTCAAGTACAAGTTTATACACAAACCTCAATACTTTAGCGTAGCAATAATCCAATAAACTTCGCAAGCTCAAACCGGAGACTAACCAACGTGTCAAGTTCCTCAACTTGTTCACAAGTCTATACAACCTTAAAAATGCAATTAAATAACTTCTTTAAGTCCTAATATCTCAATAATATCAAAATAAAATAGGATTATCTTCATTAGTAAGCTCAACCCACACAGACAAAATTCTTTTTTCAAAACAGTGATTCTGGCCAGCTTAGTACCCCATGTTGCAACTTAAATTTGAACAGGAAATCAGCCAAAATAGATTTTGTAACCTTCATTAAAGTTGTGTATACATCTCTTAAGATTACAACGCAATAAGAATCACTAAAAAATACGTTTTGTACAAAAAGATATCATCAATACACTAACAGTGGTTCCTACCGGAATTCTGAACCCGAAATCCGACAACACTTGTCCTGTGTGGCGTCCAATATTTCCCATGCATAACAGCTAGTTTAGACTTTAACATAGACATAAGAGTTGTAGATATATGAATCATATTTCCAAAACATATTTCTTCACCCAAAACGGAGTTATACAGAACGAGATATTCTGAACGTAACACAACCTACTCAGCTACAACAACAAAGAAATCTGGATAGAACTTGTCCTGTGTTGCATCCCAGTTTTCACATCTATAACAGCTAAATTAGACTTTCACTTAAACATACGAGTTGTAGATATATGAATCAGCTTTCCAAAACATATTTATTCACCCAAAACGGATTTCCATATCACAAGATATACACAATTTACCAAACACTGCCTAGTTCAGAAACAGATTTTCAGCACTTACCAAACAAGGAGATTTGTATCATGAATTTCAGCCAAAAGACGAAGGTTTTTCTTGTAATTCTGATGAAGAAAAGGTTAATTCAAGTTCTAAAGTTTTGTGGCTTTAAAGGGACTAAAATTCACTTGAAAAGGGTCAATATATATATATAAACACATCCATCCAAGTGATGCTTATCACTTGGACAGCTGGCAGGTAAAGGTGCTGCCCAACACCTTGTGTGCTGCCCAAAAATGCATATTTACCTATTAATATGTATATGCCTCATCATCAATTAGTTATACATAATTAGAATAGAATATTTTCTAGATACCCCAATACAATCCCTTAACTTACGATAACAATTTACGCTAAGCAAGTTTGCAACTATAACCAAATTTCAAGATCCCCAAAATGTGAATAAAACATATTGAAGTAGTTTAATGAAGGTAAATAGCATTTAGGTGTATTACAATTTTATTTCAAAACATACAATTAATCAAGTTAAACATAACATAAAAGGAGTTAGAAAATATCCATCAGAAAACATGATCAATGCAAGCTAACATCATCATTAAAACCTTTGCACTCATATATGATACTTCTTGAAGTCACCTTAGTTCGTTATTCATCTTGTTGTGGGGAAATTAGTGTTAACCGGCTTAGAGACTATGTGAGCTATAGCATGATCCCCTGGTGTCTACCACATCGAAAATGGTTGTTCTACTTTCCTAAGGTAGAACCATGAGCCTCTAGCTTAAGTGGATCCACTAGCTAATCATCCTACAGGGGCACGAAGTTTAAGGGATAAGGAGATTGTTACTAGAAACTTGGCCTCTTCTACGGGAGAGCTTCCATCTCAAGAGTTTCTTCTAGAAACCTGGGCTTTACTACAGGGCAGCTTCCATCTCACATAAATATCCACTCAGTGGTAAGCATAATTACCACGGAATAATCATTTCTTACTTATTCTTATCATTCATGGAAAGTTATCCTAGGATAACCAATCCAGGCTAGATTCATTAGGATAGCTCTTACTCTTGATTTAATTAGGTGAGAAAGCCTTTCAACCTAAGAATCCTTTCTATGTGACAAAACCTTGGACATCATTCTTGTAAGTGTTTATGAGAATATCCTTTCAACAACACCAAAACAACATCATCATTGATACTTTACTCTCAAAGAATCCTTAAAACAATTGCATAGATTTCATAGGAAAATGCATAAGTCCATAATTTACCTCTTGAGGTTCAAAACCTACTTTCAATCATCCTTAACTAGAAAACATAGGTTAGATAAGGATTTCATCATAATTTCATGTAAAGTTCGTAATACTTAATTTCATAAAACTCTTCCTTGAAGAACTCCAAACAAGTTTGGAAGCAATGCTGGCAGGTAAGTCACTGGCCTCATACTGTCAAGAATCTAAAACTGAACAATGTAACGAGGGCTAGGCTGACCTTTGTTGCAAAACATCACAACTCCTTCAATTTATGACACTTTCAACAACACTTGTTCACATGCTTAGAAGGCCAAATATCTTACCTTACGGTATCCATACACCTTCTTTCTGCTCCAAGCTGCTAAGAACTTTGTTTTGATGTTTCGTAAATTATCTTGAGCTTCCCTCACCAAATCTACACTCAAAGGCTTTACATCACAGGGTTCAAACAACCATATGGGAGATCTATATCCCCTCTTATAAAGTTTCATGAATGATGTCATATCTGAGTGATAGCTGTTGATAAAGGAGAACTCACACAAATGCGAGAATTAATAAGAAGCAACTTAAAAGTCAATCGCATATGCTTTCAACATATCCTCTAGAGCCTAAATTATCCTCTTGGACTGACCGTCCATATGGGATGAAAAGTTATGCTAAAAGTGAGTGGAGTATTCAACGATTATGTAACTTAACCAAGAACATAGAAGTTAATTGAGTGCCCTTGTATGAGATGATAAAAATCACCCCGTGAAGCTTTACTATCACTTTGACATAGATCTTAGAAAATTGATGAGATTTATAATCCAACTTAAACCTAGATGGAATCATGCCTTCCCAAGTTTTTAGGAAGACCACATATAACATTTCCCTCTTCAATTTAGGAATGAACATCCTTTTTTGTAAACATGCATGCCTCTAGTGACATGCTTCACTAGTGCTTCTTGCTTGATTGATTTTATGGGTAGTGTTAAGAGTTAGCAAATTGAGATCGACCTTAATTTTCCATCAGCAAGGGAGGACATGTGAAAATTTCTTGCATTGATGATCAAATATTTTGCATGTTCTTCGAAATTTCCTTTAATTATAACATTTAAATGTTGTTAAACTAATGTATCACTCCTTTTCATTTTTAGTAATTAGGATAGGGTTTAATTGAAAAATGGAAGATAACAGAAACAATAGTAGTCTAATAATAGGGAAGAACGATGACGATTTCAATATATGCTCACCGTCTTATTTAAAAGTCAAGAAAATATATATTTATGAATTATGACTTCAAAATTATATTTATTACAATTTAAAGAACTTTTGATAAAAAATTAAACATTTTGATAAATTTAGTACTACATTCACTTGTACAAGTGTAGATTATCTATGTTTTATCTTTTGAGCACGTTTTTTCTTTTGAACTTTACATGAACTCAAACTGAATTGCTGATGGGGAATTGAAGGAGGAGGAAGTTACAGTTGCAATGGAAGGCTAAAGTTATTATTGTTATGTTTTAGTGAAATTTGTATACTACATTTACTTGTATTGAAGTAGGTTAGCTTATGAGTGTGTGTTTTTTCTTTTCCAAATCTTAAGTGAATGTGAATGCAAAACTATAAGATGAGTAACTGATGAAGAAAAAAGTGTTAGTGTGGATAATACAATATAGAAAAAGAAATAGATAATTTGCCACGTATGGGTTAATGATAATAGTAATTATCATGGATAATTTCATATTTTCTCTTATGTTTGACTTGCACAGAGAAATTAATAACATTTTTGACCATTATCGACCTTGTTGCCATGTCGACTATTCCACCACTTATTTAACCCACCAAGTTTTGTTTACATCTAAGTTATGAGCTTGTTTTAATTTATTTATTAAAAGGTTGTTTGGTTTGATGGATAACAAAAAAGTAATTCTGGGATAATTTTTTAGTACCCCTCAATTCTTTGTTTGGTTATGAAGTTTGGGATAAGTTATCCCTTAATTAATGATCATGATTGGGATAATTTATACCTCCTTGTGTGTGGAATACTAATTCTAGGATAACATATCCTAGAATAAAAATGTAAAATAATCATACTACACCATTAAATCATCTTTTATACATCATATTTGCATACAAATATATTCAAATAATTTTATGGTCTTATTTGGAAAGAGGATTGAAATGAAAAAACTTTATGGTCTTGGTATTACTCCCTCCATTTTAAAAAAAAAAGTATTTAAGATAAAATACAAAGGATAACCATTAACATTTATAAATATTTGTGATACTAATATTACTCAGACAAAAGATTGTAGAAAAATAAAATAGCACGCAACATGTGGCCCCCACAACTACTTGAGTCAAGTCAAACACTACATTAACTTTTTTAGGTTGCTTCCCGTACCACTTTTCTATATAAGTAGTTGTTCTCCTTTCATTTTCTCTCAACCTAATACGTTTTTCTAATATCCTCCTACTATATTTCTATACATAGTAACAAAATATTATCCCCAAAGGAAAAATGTATGGCAATGGCAAAGAAAACGAAGATGGTGCTGAAAAGGGACAGAGGTGTTAAAAAGAATGCGCATTATCGAGGAATTCAAAAGAGAGATTCGGGGAGATACTCCGCACAAATTAAACATCCATATAAAAAAGTTGTGTTTGGCTAGGTATGTTTGATACGGCGGTGGAAGCGGCGAAAACATATGATGCAGTTGCTATTATGTTTCACGGGATGAAAGTGAAGATGAATTTTCCATTTCCCACACGACCGGTCAATTTGTCTCCAAGGCAAAATAGTTTTGTTGAGTCAGTGAATGGAATGTTGGCGGTTGAATTACCGCTTCCATTGGATCTAAGCTTTGGAAAGAGCTACTCATCGTCCTCTATTGGTATCTCTACCAATGGTATAGGTAACTTTATGTTTGAAAATTCTAAATTCCATCTTTCTCCAACTGCTTCAAGTTTTCTACCACCGAATCAATGGTGTTGTAAGGAGAAGGCAATGTTTATTCAGTGAGGTGGTTGTTGTGGTACTATTATTCCCATCATCGGTGCTTCTTCTGTGATTGATTTTATGGGTAGTGGGAACCGTAAGCACATTGATATCGACCTTAATTATCCATCCGCACCGGGGGACATGTGAAAACTGCTTGCATTGATGATCGAAGATTTTGCATGTCTTGGAAGTGTCCTTATTCAAAAGTATCAATGTTGTTAAATTAATGTATACCCATTTAAATTTTAGTAATTAGGAAGAGTTAAAAGGAAAAAAAAAAAGGAAGATAAGAGAAACAATATTAGTTTAATAATAGGAAAGAACAATGATGATTTACTCATCGATATATGTTCACCGTCCTATTATAATGTAACAAAGAACCTTATCTTTATGAATTATGACTCCAAACATATATTATTACAATTTTAGTGAACTTTGGATTTAAAAAAATTAACATTTTGATCAATTTAGTGCTACATTCACTTAAATATGTGTAAATTTATTTTTTGAGAATGTTTTTTTTTTTTTTTTCAAATTTTACATTGACTCATAATGAATAGCTCATGGGAAATTGACAGGGGAGGAAGTTACAATGTGGTGGCAGGCTAAAGTTATTATTGTTATATTTTAATGAACTCTTTATACTACATTTACTTGTGTTGAAGTTGGTTAGCTTATGAGTGTTTTTTTCTTTGTTGAATTTAAGTGAATGTGGATGCAGAACTATTAGCTAAGTAACTAATGAATAAAAAAGTTATAGTGGCGATGAGGACCAGAAGGAAAACGAAATGGATGATCTGGCATGTGTGGGTTTTTGATAATAGTTATTACAGTGGATAATTGCATATTAACTCTTACCTTTGACTTGGAAGGAGTATTTAATAATATGTTTGACCTTTATTGACCATGTGTCCACATCGACTATCCCTCCATTAATCTAATCCACCTAGTTTTGTTAACATATATTTTAAGAACTTGTTTGAATTAAGTTATTCAAAGGTTCTTTAGTTTGATGGATAACGAAAAAGTAATTCTTGGATAATTTTTTAGTACCCCTCAATTCTTTGTTTAGTTACAATGTGTGGGATAAGTTATCCCTGGATTAATGATCATGGCTGGAATAAGTTATCCCTACTTTTCGGTGGAATACTAATTTTGGGATAACTTATCACGGAATAAAAATATAGAATAACAATACTACACCCTTAAATCCTCTTTTCTACATCATTTCAACATACATATATATTCAAAAAAAAAATATGGTATTTGGAAAGCGGATTGGAATGAAAAAATATTATGGTTTCGTTATAATTCGCTCCATTTAAAAAAAACTGAATTACTTTTTTTTACTCAAATTTAAAAAATAACATTTTTTTTCCTTTTTGCAACACTTTAATCTTAGTTTTATATGTGGCTTGTTTAAGGCCACACGATTAAAGGAAATTTTTGTATATATGCCATATCTTTAATTAATTGAACAGACCACAAAATTAAAAAGTTTTCTTTATTTGTTTTAAACACCATGTCAAATCAAACTAGGTAATTATTATTTAAACTAAAGAAGTATAAAAGTTTCTAGTAAATAAAATATGCAAGAATGATATTGATCGAAACCGAGGGTTTTTACTGAATAAAATCAATTAAAAATACAAAGAGATACAAAAGTATCTCGTATCTCTTACAACAAACTTTTCTGCATTTAAAAGATATATTACCATCTGTCTACTTATTTACTAGATCTCCTATTATATAATAGATAAATTATAAGTACTTTATAACTATTTAGGATAAGGATAGATAACTTTTAGTAACCATAAGAAATAGAAAAATAACTCCTAATAACCATAAGAAACATCTCATTGCTCCATGGGTAAAACCTCCATGACTTTGAGAAGATGCAAATCATTATCTTCTCCTATCTTTCTTCGCTTCTTCCTCCAGAATAAGTATGGAAGATATATGCCTTTTCAGTAGTTATAAATTATCTATTATATAATACGAGATCTAGTAAATAAGTAGACAAATGGCAATATATCTTTTAAATGCAGAAAAGGTTGTTCTAAGAGATATGAGATACTTGTCTCTCTTTGTATTTTCTATTGTTCTACGAGATACGAGATACTTGTGTCTCTCTTTGTAATTTTAGTTTCTTTTATCCAGTAAAAACCCTCAATTTCTATCATTGGTATCAAAGCAGTAAGATATGACATGTTTAACACACGAACCAATGCTTCCCACAATGAACCAATCATGTCGACTCCTGATCATGTTGGCCAACAATTAACCACTATAGCAGCAAAATTGGGAGCCATTGGCGCTTTGGCTGCTGATTTGGCTACATTAAAAGCACAAAGCATGCAAAATCAGCATGCAAAATCTAAAGTTTTACTAGAAAAGGGTAAGGTTGATAGCACTTGGAGGCATCAAGAAACTTATTCACATTCGCACACAAAAATGGAATTTCCTAAGTGTTAGGGAGGAGATCCCTGAGGTTGGATTTTGAAAGCAGAGAAGTGTTTTCAAAATTATCAAACACCTAATGATTGCAAGGTTGATGTGGCTTCAATGTATTTGGAAGGAGATGTATTGGATCTTTTTGCTTGGATCAACAGTGAAAGAACAATTTATTACTGGATGAATTGGTAAAAGTTATGTAGGAAAATGATAGGTCCCGAGTTTTATAATCCAGATGAACATTTCTATAGTTTTCAACAGACTAGATCAGTATTCGGGTATAGGCAGAAATTTTCAAAACGGGTAGCTCGTGTGCAAACATGTCCAGAACATTGTTTGCTTGGAGGTTTCCTTAGCGGACTCAAAGAAGACCTTCATGTGGATGCTAGGATTCACAAGCCACGACCTTTGTATAAGACGATGAGTTTGGCCTTAGAATATGAAGGTAAACAAGGACTAAATCAGTTCAATAAGGTGCTTGCTTAGCCTTCTGTATCAATACCTTCATCAATTGGGATTTCCTCTCTAATGGCTCAAGAATCCTTTAATTTGCAATCATCTCGCCAACGAGTTACAGGCCCTTTTCAACAGTCATCTCTTCCAAACACTCTCCCATTGAATTCTAATCAACAAATTTGGCGAGAAAAAGGCCTATCCTACCGTTGTGGAGACCATTTTACCCCTGGTCATTACTGCAAACCTAGGAATTTTGCACAATTGGAGTTAATGCAAGAGGAAAACCATGGGTAAAGCATTGATGGTAATCAGAATGAAGACATACCCCCAACTGATTTGGGGGAAATCTCTTTTCATGCAATTTTGGGCAAAGAATATGTTTCAACTTTGAAACTTCAAGGCACTCCTTGTGAGCATAATGTTTTGATGTTGGTAGATAGTGGTTCAACACATAATTTTGTAGCAGAAAAAATTGTCACGAAACTTGGGGTGGAAATCCAATATATACCTACTTTTGGTGTCTAGATAGGCAATAGTGAAATTATCAAATGCAACAAAGTTTGTCATGACCTGTCAGTAGAGGTTTCTGACATGGTCATGAAGCATTATTTCTTCCCTCTTTCCTTTCACGGATCAGACATGGTGTTGGGTATACCATGGCTAGCATCCCTGAACACAATACAAGCCAATTAGAATGCAATGTTCCTAATCTTCCAATTGAATGAGAAAACTTATAAACTGCAAGCCATTCCTCAAAAAATACTCACAAAAACATTTTTTGAATCAGACCTTGAAGAGCATATGTTGACTAGAGATGCTATGTTGAACTTTCTGAAGGCAGATTATAAGCACATTGACCTCTCTTCCAATATTGGTGATGCTTCTATTTTACATCTTCATCTATGGCCAAAAAATCTATGTTAGCTGCACAGTTTCTAGATTTTTTCCTTGAGGACAAGTCGTCTTTCCAAGAGGGGTGTACTGATAAGTCACGTATCTTCCATACTTATTCTAGGAGGAAGATGCAAAGAAAGATGGGAGAAGATAATGATTTGCATCTTCTCAAAGTCTTGGAGGTTTCACCCATGGACCAATGAGCAGTTTCTTACGATTATTAAGAGTTATTTGGCAGTTTCTTATGGTTACTAGAAGTTATCTATTCTTATCCTAAATAGTTATAAAGTGGTTATAAGTTATGTATTATATAATAGGAGATTAAGTAATAAGTAGACAGATGGTACTATATCTTTTAAATGTGTCATGACCCAGACCATCGTGATTGGCACCCACACTAACCCTCCGGTGGGAGAACCATTACTACAACCAAACCAAACAAATTTTATGAAAACTAAGGCATTTAAAGATATGAAAGCATGTTTAAATGACAATAAAAATAGAGTCCCCATAAACTCCGAGGTTTTAACAAACAACTGACCAAACTAATGAAGAAGAACAACCCCTAGAACCTTAAAGTCATTGTACCAAAACTCCACTAACGGCAAGTCTAAGAACAAGGGGTACAACCCCGAAACTAAACAAACACCTTAAACAAATAGTCTGAGTTTGAAAAGAATGGACTTAAACAAGAGATATCCATGGCAGCCAAAAAAATTGGCTCACCATTGAATCCAGTCACGATCAATAGTCACTTAGTTAAGGTCTATGAATAGCCGCCTGAAGATGCCCTATACTCAACAAAGAACAAGCAAGTGTAGTATCAGTACACAACCACAGTGTACTGGTAGGATCACGTGACTATCCTAATAAGTGAAACACATACAAGTAACCACAACAATATAAAAAAGGCATATACCAAACATATAAAATATTAGTCATCTTTTCAATAATACACATTGGTTATCAATTTAAAGCACATACAGTCTTCAAATATCAAGCATCATTGCATATGAATGTAATCATCACAAGTAGATACACAACATAATTTAATGGTTCTCTCATGGAACCCAATTCAATGAACCTCTCATAGGACCCACACCCAAAATGTTAGCATACAGAAACATGGTACCCGATCTAATGTTTATGTCAAAACGTGGCAACCGATCTAATATTTATGCCGGAACATGGAAATTGATCCCATGTTTATGCCAGAACGTGGCAACCAATCCCTTATTTATACCAAAACGTGGAAACCGATCCAATCAACAAACCACAATCACAATCACAATGTATATCCTCACAATCATACAACAAGAGGTGATTCATGGCATAAAATTATTCCATTATCCTCATTTACGATTAGAGTGATCCATAATGCAATATTCGCATACATACATACATTATAATGAGCAATTACAAAAATATATCACACCAATATGAAATAACAATCATCACCTACCTCAAAACAAGCTGGAAACCCTATGAAACTTGATCCTTCCCATTTCGTATTTCTTTTTATTTTAACGACCCTTAAGGGGGTCAGGAGCTTAGCAACACCCCCAGGCCTTATCATAGATATAAAAAAAAAGTACATGGAGGAGGGCATAAACCTTACCTCCACCTAAGGTGGTTCTGAGTTAGTTATCCTACTAAGGTTAACCTACTCATCCCCATATTCTATAGAAAATCAAAGAAGATTCCTAAAATAGGACTCCTCTCTTACATATAGACTCTCCCTTTACAATATAAGGAGAATAAAAACCTAAGCCTATTCAATATAGCAAAGATAACAACTAGTCATTACTAAATTGAAGAGGGTAGGGGATTCAAAAGCTGTAGAGGTTTCTATAGATAACATAATGAAGCATACAGTCAAGGTGGATATTTGATTCTCTTGAGTTTCTTTCTTCTGAAATTGGTCATCCCCATTTTTTCCAAAATGTAGCTTCCTTTTGCTGCTGGAGGGAGTTGTTGGCTAGTGTAGAAGTATTGATTTCTGCTGAATTTATGGCTCCATTTGGAAAGAAAATCAGCTGTACAGTTGGCTTCTCTGTAGTTGTGTCTGCACTGAAAAAATTCACACTACCTGGTGAGCTTTTAGAGATCTGAAATCGCCTGCATTAGCTTCCATGGAGGCTTGTCGGTGTTGGAGACCCATCTTGTAACTAGTTCAGAATCAACTTCTAAGATTAGTCTGTTGTAACCATTCTACAATCCCCATTGAATCCCATAGATGGCTGTTTGTATTTTTTCAAACTTGTTGGTTCCAGTGCCCAGAGGGATAATGAATACATAGACCAAGTTTCCTAAGTCATCTCTAATAATTCCCCTCCTCCAATTCTGCCTGGATTGGTAAGAGCACTTCCATCAGTATTCAATTTGTAGGTGTTAGGTGGTGGTTTTTCCCAGGTGATTGGAATAACAATAGTATCATGCTTGGCCTCCTCAATTATCTTCATAACATCCTTCCAATTCATGGGCATTGTATGTATGGAAAGGCTGTTTGAAGTAAATGGTTGGTGTCTTTGAGTATCATGAAATGGACTCTTGAAATACTGGATTTCTTCCCTCCATATTTGGCGCTGCATCTATTTTTCCACAGGTTCCTAGAGACCAGTAGAGGAACAGCTTGAATGATGAGTCTGTGAACCTCATTTCTTGGATTGAGACTCCACCACTTAATTAGTTGATTTTTTAGAGGAGTGTATTGGTAATCAACTCCAAACAAACCTGAGAAAAACTTCCAGATGTGAGTGGCAAAGTGGCCTTCTATGAAGATATGGTTAATGTCATCCCACCCATGTCTGCTACAGCAACTACATTTGGCAGGTTCATTACCAAAGTTAATGATTTTGTCATTGGTAAGTAGGTTGAACCTAATAGCTCTCCACATCAAAAAGGAGTTCTTGAAAGGAATGTGTTTATGCCAAATGTGAGTGTTGATCTTGAGTTTCTCTTTTTTCTTTCTGCAGATTTCCCAGGCAGAGGAGCAGGAGAAATTTCCATCCTCTCTGTGTTTCCAAATGTCCTCATTCTTGACCCCTTCTTGAAATTGGATGTCCACTTTCAGTATCTGATCTACTATCCTAAGAGGAACATGTTGTCTCAGCTTGAACTCATTCCATCTACCTTCAACCAAGAAGTGATACACTTTGGTATTGTTTTGATTGGAGATACCATTGGTGAGGTTACCAAGAGCTCTAATTCCTAACCAATCATCCCACCAAAAGGAACAATTGCCAGAATTAATCTTCCA
This sequence comes from Solanum bulbocastanum, assembly GCA_037074985.1. NCBI lineage: Eukaryota > Viridiplantae > Streptophyta > Magnoliopsida > Solanales > Solanaceae > Solanum > Solanum bulbocastanum. The sequence goes on along the minus strand of CM073608.1, from coordinate 18,112,741 downwards.
TCTGATGTTCATTTCCATCATGCTTCTATTTTTAAGCATGTAATTCCAAACAAGAGATTGCCCTGTATCCCCTTTCCTTGCCATAGGATGTGAGACCCTGCAATATTTAGCTCTAAGAAATTGCCCCCACAGGGACTCTTTGGTCCTGAACAGCCATCAATTCTGCATTGGAGGGAGGTTCAAATATTAGTCAGCATTTTCACACCAATACCTCACTCCTCACAAGGAAAACTTAGAGATTCCCATGATACCCAATGGTACTTCTTCTTGTTTCTCTCCCTTCCCTAGAAAAAATCTGCAATCATACATTCCATACATTTGATGGTGGTGTTGGGAGGGGAAGTTGCTGCCATGGTATGAATGGGAATGGATTGAAGAACATGCTTGATCAAAGTCACTATTCCTCCAGGGCTAAGGAATCTAGTCTGCCACCCACTTATTCTTTTAGCCACCTTGCCTACAAGTTGAGACTAGAAAATGATTCTTTGCCTCCCAATGTATAAAGGACAACCTAAATAAGTGATAGGACTGTCTTTTTGACTAAAACATGTGCAATCTTTGGTCATCTAGAGAGTGTTCTGAAGGGTGTTGGTAGGAACCATGAAGTGACTTTTGTTTTTGTTGATCAATTGGTCTGAAGTGTCTTCATACATAGTCAAGTTGTCCATGATGAGCTTAATAGAATGTTGGTTACTTGAGGTGGAAATAATCACATCAATTGCAAAACTAAGATGATTAATTCTGGGGCCTTTAGGGTCCATCATGAAACCTTTATAAGACATATAGTGATTCAGCAAATTCAGAATTCTTGAGAGGACTTCAGCACCTAAAATAAATAGGGTAGGCGAAAGAGGATCCCCTTGTTCTTGGTCGACAAACAATCAATACAATATGAGAATCAATAAACAATAACTAATTACCTAAATAACTAACAATTCTATGAACCCTAGATCAAACCCATTATCTCAATCTCCTAATTCGGGTTGTTCCACCTTAGATTCTAGATCAAAACCCTCCCCCATCAATATTTACCCATTACATTATGTTCTATGGATTGAAAAATGAATTTGGGGAGTTAAAATCTTTCCTTTAGCCTCAATAATGGTGGAAAACTGTCAAGAATCACCTGGGGTTCGTTCCTTGGCTCTAAAAACTAAAAAGTGTAGAATAAAAATGTTTTGGGGTTTATTTATGACCTTAAGTCATGTTGAACCTGCCACAGCGGTCCTCACCCCGTGAGAAAAATTAATACTTCCAAGACGCATTTCACAACACACCTTTAACCATCGACACTCAGAAAATACCATTCACGCCAAGATCAATTTCGAGAGTTCTACTTGCCCGAATTCAATTCAGTAAAGTCACACAGGATCCTTAACCCCTTAGCTCTCTAATCATGCCAATAAAATCGTAATTAATTCATCACATTTCTACCAGATTTCCCAGACCTTACTGACACAAATTTCGTCCAAATCTGGACTAGGCTAGGAATTACCAAGTTACTACTCAAAAGTTTTCTGACCTCAATTCTTTCCCCAATGGCTTTTCCATAATGACAGAATCAGGTTATTACAATAGATACCAATTTACCCACCACTCGTCCCCAAGTGATCAACTAGGAAAAACTGGATAAAGTAAGGGTTAAGTAGTACAAGAATTGATGAACAACTGGGAGTACTTATCTCGCATGTCCTTAGCTTTTGGACATCGCGATCACTAATTTCAACTAGTTGTTTTTCATACAGTAGGTCTTATTTAACAAAACTGAGTCTCACTTTATGATATAATCTTTGTACCCAAACCAACCAATTGAATACCTACACATACCTCCATACAATGCTTCAATGAAGTCATCACGATACTAGAGTGATAATTATTATTGTGTGTACGCTTAACTAACAGCAAAGCTATTCCTCATAACCCCCAAAGTTGATCGTACGCATGTCTGCAATATGTTATCAAGGATTATGACACAAACATCAGGACGAATCGTTTCTCACATAACCATGATAATCTAAATCAATACTCGCTACAATTAGAGGTGGGCATGAACCAACCAACACACACTTATAATACTCAAACACTCATAGTTCTTATCAACATCTCCTTCTCACAACATAAATTTCCATGAGCTTGAGTTATAAAAATCTGATCTTTAGACATAAGATACTCATCGAGGATATGTCCAAGCATACAAACTATCCAACAACCCTATCGAAATGTTAGATTTAGAAATTGTAGATTACCTCTTAAGGACATTGGAATTGGAACTAATGATGCCCACATTCAACCACACCAAATTGAAATATGACCTCGACGACTAGATGAATATCTAAGATTTTCGAACAACCATAAATATGCATGGTAACTCTTCTATAAACTCTCATAATCAAGGTGGTACATGTAAAACCACTGAAATTCTTTAACAACTCTAAGAAAACACCACATAAGTTATCTAAAATAACCACATCTTTCCAAATCATCCCACTCAATCAAGAGAACATAGTAGGATCGGTACACCTGATCCACCACTGGAGATCCACCCACAAAAGCGAAAACACACGCAAGCATAGCTAGTGCATAATTTCTTTTCTTTGATTTTAGATGGTAAAAAAGAGAATGGAATTTCCGGTCTTCTCCCCAAAGTGCGGTACACCTCACACCAACCCAAACTCCCCCAAAGCTTGACTTTATTAAACTAATAAATAAGGCTCGCGCTAGTTTCCTGTACCAATTCAACA